>SMDT01002950.1:0-329473 GCA_005392925.1 Aquilaria sinensis | reverse complement strand
ACTTACGTGTTTCCGTGAGGTCTTATCCGTAAGCGAGCCTGAATCTGGCCTTGGGATACTGATGACTGACCAATGGAATTCCCACCATCGGGTGAAACTACAGGGGCCGGAGTATATCGAGTACCACTACGGCCGACTGAAACACCGCGAATATCACCTGTGCCAGGGTGAGTATCTGGAACATTTGTTGGTTCTGCTGAGGGCTGTGCATCTGAATGATGGGAATGCGATTGGCCTGCCTTTTCATGTCGACCAACTGGTTCTGTTAATGCTTCTTTCATTTGCTGAAATAGGCTTTTCCCTGGCCGACGTGTATACGTCGCATCTCCTTTACGTGACATCTGCATTATTTTAAAAACCCATACAGCAGTTTATAAAACTAACATACATAAATGAAATAAAAGCTTGCTAATTAATATTGCCCGCACCACTTTGAAGTTAGACTTAGTATTTACATATATATTGAAAGTTATTCCACGTTCACACTATAACTAGGCAGTTAAAATGTTTACATTCTTGTCAATGGACTACATCGTCCTCAGTTTCTGTCTCTGATTCGCCATTATCAGTATCCACAGATTCAAATTCATTTTCTTCATCACTTCCTTCAAGGGACTCCTCATTGTCAGATTCATCGTCATGTTGCAAAGTTTCTTCCCTGATTGGCATGTCTTCTTCTACTACTTCCCATACTCCTGTTTCAGCTAAATTGTCGATTGGGTCATCCATAATAATGACAGACGTGTTCACACCGGGCAATAATTCTTCCTGAAATGCATTTTTGACATCATTTACATTAGTATGAACGATGCGTCTAGGTTTTATTGTCAAAACCGCTAACCAACCCATTTTGTCACGTGACTTTGTTGGGTACGGGGTGTAGTACACTTGATCTGCTTGGGATGCAAGAATGAATGGGTCAAATTTCCCATATCGGCGCCCATCACGAACCCTAACTATACCATATTACTTATAAACCCGAGTGCCACGCTCTGATGTAGGGTCAAACCAAGCACACCGAAACAATACAACTTTTTTGTGTGGCCAGCCAGGATATTCAAGCCGTATGATTTCTTCTAACACCCCATAAAAATCACATTCAACCTCACTTGCTCCTGAAGTCCTTATACATACTCCACTGTTAAATGTTGCTTTGTCGCGACCCCAGTCGCTAATGTGGAACTTGTACCCATTTATGAAGTAAACGGGCCAACTCTCAACACGACGTGAAGGCCCGTATGCAACATCCCACAGGAAGCGGTCCGTGATAGTGTTACGCACATCATTCACCTAGTTACACATTGCGATACTATGAATATGTGTTACCCTTCAAAATGCATAATATGGGGTAAGTTTAAGTGTAGAAAACTTACATAGTTTCTAAGCCATGTCTCAAAGTTATTCTCAATGAAGACATCCATGTCTGATATCTGTATATTGGGTTGATGCGTACGCACTTCATCAACAAACAAACTACAATATATAGAAAGAGGGCCATGGAGCATAAACTTCATTAGTTTAGTATAAAACAAGAAAAGTAGTAGTATTTGATAGAGTTGGCTAAAGAAAATAGCTCTTATTTGACTTACTCGAGGTACGGCTTCACCTACTTACAATTTAGTAACACATATGCAGATGCGACCCTCAATTCATTGTCATCAAGATATCGATATCTTGATACACCATATGGCCGCCCCGGGTATCTAAAGATCGACCACACCGATTCATCATATGGTCCTTCTCCGCCATCATCATTACGAGGTACTCTAGTTGCCATATGTGGAATATGGGATTCAAAATAGTGAGAGCAAAATGTTGAGGTCTCCTCAATTAGATATGCTTCACAAATTGAACCCTCAACATGAGCCTTATTTGATACTTTCATTTTGAGGTCATGCATACAACGCTCAAATTTGTACATCCACCTATATTGAACGGGCCCTTCAACCCTTGCTTCGTAAGGTAGGTGCATCGGCAAATGTTCCATCGAATCAAAAAAACCCGGTGGAAAAATTCTTTCCAACTTACAAAGTATGACAGGAATATTGGCTTCCAACTCGACCATGTGATTCACATCTAACTCTGGAGAGCATAAATCTCGGAAGAATTGGCTTAACTCGGTCAACAGTTTCCAAATATTTTTCGGAATTGCTTGAAGTGCAATTGGGAGGAGCCTCTGCATCATTACATGACAATCATGGCTTTTCATACCAGACATCTGACTTACATTATTGTCAACACACCTCCCAAGATTTGATGCATAGCCGTCTAAGAGTCTAAGTGTTTTAACCCAATTCAGGACATCAGATCTCTGATGTCTGTTTAATACAAAAGTGGCTTTGGGTTTAAATGCTCGACCGTCGCCTTGAGGAATTACATTTAGCTCTGAGCGACTGCACAGAATTTCAAGGTCCTTACGAGCCTTCACGTTGTCCTTAGTTTTATTGGACACATCCATCACTGTATTCCATATATTGTCAAAAACATTCTTCTCTATATGCATAACATCCAAATTATGGCGGATTAAATTACTCTTCCAATACGGCAACTCCCAGAAAATACTCCGTTTAGTCAAGTTATGAGTTCTGCCATAGGCTGGTATGGTTACAACCTGTCCATTGTGAACTACAGATGGCAAATGTGAAATACGTTCAAATATTGTCTCAGGCGGTAGATGCTCAGGAGGCAACGATTTCTAAACTTTTCCTTTCTTAAAGGCGACTCTGTTTCGTCTATATGGGTGATCCAACTCGAGAAATTGCCGATGACAATCAAAGAATGAAGTCTTCCTCCCGTGCTCAAGTTGGAAGGCTTTAGTAGCATCCATGCAAATAGGGCATGATAACCTCTCATGAGTCATCCATCCAGACAACATCCCATAAGCCGGGAAGTCATTTATGGTCCACAAAACTGAAGCTCGGAGCTGAAAATTTTATTTCAGTGAAACATCCCATGTTTCGACCCCATCCTCCCATAGTTGCTTCAATTCATGAATAAGAGGTTGTAAATACACATCAATATTCTGACGTGGGGATCGAGGCCCAGGTATCAATGCAGTAAAAAACATATATGGTTTCTTCATACACATCCAAGGAGGCAAATTATACGGAGTAACAATGACAGGCTAACATGAGTACTGTTTTCCAGAGTTCCCAAAAGGCACAAAGCCATCAGAACAAACTCCAAGACGAACGTTACGAGCATTCGCCGCAAAGAACGGGTTCGTGGAATCAAAATGTTTCCATGCTTCCCCATCTGAAGGATGTTTTAAAACATTTGGGTCGGATCGATGCTCACTGTGCCACCTCATGTGCTCCGCAGTTGAAAGTGAAGCATAGTCGCTAAAGGCGAGGAGTGAGTGGTAAATAGTGCATAGTCTTTCTTGCTCTATCCTTACCCCGCCCAGGTTTTCTCTGCTTAAACCGAGATTCACCACAAAACTTGCATTATGAACCATCTTCATCATTATTCCAAAACAACATGTAGTCGTTAACACAAGCATCAATTTTCAGATGGGCAAGACCTAGTTGTGAAACTAATTTCTTCGTCTCATACCAATTGGATGGCATCTTGCTATCACTTGGCTGTGTCTCTTTCATCAAGGCCACGATAACATCATAACACCCTCTTGGTATATGATATTCTGCTTTAAGGTTTAACAAACAAACTACAGCAGAAAGCTCAGAATGCTTCTCACATCCATCCCACAGAGGTGTACTAGCGGAGTACAGTAATCAGAAAATTGTTTAAAACCTTCATTAGGTTCTTGATCCACTTCAGTGAAATTCTGATGTGCACTTGGTCCCGCTGCATCAAATATCATTCGAGCATATGGGTTTGACCTTGAACTGTACTCAGCATTGTCATACCAATCACAATTATCAAAAGGCTGATGCGGACATTCATTAAATGGCTCACCATGAGCTGTCCAGTTTGTGTAATAAGGCATGAAACCTCATTTGTATAGATGAACTCTAACGTCATCACAATCCTTAAACCTCAAATTTTTACATCTCCTACACGGGCAACATATTTTGTTTCCATCCATATGACCTGGGTTACTACAGGCAAATGTTATGAACTGCTCAACCCCTGTCTCCCACTCCTCTTTGTACCCAACTCGACCAGGTAAATAACGACTATTATACATCCAACTACGTTCTTGATCCATGGAGGCCTACCAATGGAAATTATATATTTACCTTCATGACATTTACGAAAGCATGAACACATAAAATTAATTTCGTAAATTAAATCATATAAAAAAATTAAACCCACAAATCGCATGTATTACTATTACATATAAATATTTTATCCATATAATTACTATTACTACTACTCTTATTATTACTATTACTTTACTACTACTCTTCAAAAGAATATTTATTCTTTCAATTATTATATATTTTCATTATTTGTATTAGAATAATGATGACTCTTATTGGATTTATTATTGGTATAATAATAATAATTATTATTATTATTATAACTATTACTTTACTACTAACCTAAACAATAATATTTACTCTTCCAATTATTATATATTAAGTTATTGGATTATATTATTAGTATAATAATAATTATTATTATTATTATTATTACTATAACTTTACTACTACTCTTAGAATAATATTTATTCTTTCAATTATAATATATTACTAGTATTATTTTTATTATAATAATTCATTATTCTAATTATTATTACTCTTATTGGATTAATTCTTACTAATTATAATAATAATAATAATAATAATAATTATACTATTACTAGTACTACTAGTACTACTGTTTAATATTATAATAATATAATAATAATTATTATTATTATTATTATTATTATTATTATTATTGGATTAATTATTATTACTCTTATTGGATTAATTATTAGTATAATTATAATAATAATAATTATTATTATTACATTTACTAGTACTACTACTAATACTATTGTTACTATTATTATTATTATTATAATAATAATAATTATTATTATTATTAGTTACTCTTATTGGATTTATTATTACTGTAATAATAATTATAATTACTATTATTATTACTATTACTTTACTACTACTCTTACAATAATATTTATTCTTTCAATAATAATATATTATTACTATTATTATTATTATTATTATTATTATTTATTATTATTATTATTATTATATTTATTATTACTCGTAGTTGATTAATCAATTTAAATAATAATAATAATAATTATTATTATTATTATTATTCTTACTGTGACTTTACCACGACTCTTACAATAATAATTATTCTTTGAAGTATTATATATTATTACTATTATTATTATTATTGACATATATTATTATTCAAGGTCAAACTTAATCAACTAAACTTATTTAAATAGAAATATTTTGTACATTTATACTAATTCCAATTATGAAAACATTGTAAGAATGATTCAAATTAAACATTATACACACTAACAATATGTATTACCTAAAAAATTGACAATCAACAAAAGATTTGGTATTTTTAAAAATACTAACTACTTTCAGATCACATAAATATACTACCTAAACTATGTACTTAAAACAGTAAGTTTATTAATTTATAAATATACTAAGTAATTTCACAAACAAATATACTACGTAAACAATTAACTTAAAACTAATTATTTTCTATTCTTAAAGATACTAACTAATTTCACACCAAAATATACTACCTAAATAATTTACATAAAACTAATTAATTATTATTTTTAAATATACTAACTAATTTGACACATAAATATACTAACTCAGCAATTTACTTAAAACTAATTATTTCCTATTTTTAAATATACTAACTAATTTTAAACATAAAAATACTACCTAAACAAATTTAGTTAAAACTAATTACTAACTATTTTTAATTATACTAACTAATTTCACACATAAATATACAACCTAAACAATTTACTTCAAACTAATTATTTATTATTTTTAAATATACTAACTAATTTTACACATAAATATACTACCTAAGCAATTTACTTAAAACATAATTATTAAATATTTTTAATTATACTAACTAATTTGACACATAAATATACAACCTAAAAATTTAGCTTAAATCTAATTATTTTCTATTTTTTAATTAATCCCGAAATTAAGACAAAAAGCCAAAAAATGTATATAAATGTTAAATTATAATGGGTAACCCAAATACTTCACATCCAACAATCAACAACTACAAATCACATACATTTTACATTTTGCAACCTAAAATACCATGAAATTAATCCGGATTTTAACTATAATAATTGAAAAAAATTTTAAAAAATGTATCTAACGAACTAACCTCAAATCGGACCCTAAACTTCCTTCAAATCCCTCCAAATAGCTTCGAATCAACTACAAGAAGCAAAAAGAAAACACATTATCAACAAAGAAATCACAACGCAAATTCACGAAAAAACATGAGAAAAAATTCAAAATAAATCCAAATTAACTATAGATCAAGCAAAACCATACCAGATCTACGTGAAAATAAGCTCTACGAACTTGATTAACCCTTTAATCAAAGAAATGAAGGTGTTGTGTGTGCGTGTGCGATGAATGAAGACGCAGAGAAAGAGACGCGAAAATCGTCTCTGGGGAAGACGAGCGCCTGGGAGAGGGGGGGTTGATTTTAAATTTAATATTTCCAACGGCCTTAGCCGTTGGAAAAAAATTTCAAAACGCACCGTTTTCATTAAATGCCTTTCCAACTATTCAAGCCGTTGGAAGCTACATTTATGTGCCATTTAATTTTCCAACGGCACTTTGCAAACTAAAAATGCATATATATTTTTTCCAACGGTTATAGCCGTTGGACGCTTTAATTTTTCAACGGCTTCAGCCGTTGGAAACTTTGCAAACTAAAAATGCATATATTTTTTTTTCCAACGGTTATAGCCGTTGGAACTTTTTCAACTAAATTTCACATAAGTTTTAAAATTTCCAACGGCTAAAGCCGTTGGAACTCTAATATATACAAATTGAGCTAAATTTTCCATTACTTTACCCATTTTCCAATGGTTCAAGCCGTTGGAATTATTATATATATATATATATAAGACAATTTCCCCAATTTCCAACGGCTAAAGCCGTTGGAAATATTATACACTATTATCTAAATTTAATATCATAAAATTTCCAACTGCTAAACCATTGGAAAAAAATTTTCTTCATTCCAACGGTTTTGGCAGTTGGAAATTTCCAACTGCTTGACCGTTGGAAATAAGACAGTTGGAAAAACAGGTTTTTTTAGTAGTGAATTACCACTACCTCCTACTGAAAAAATAAAAAACAAAGAGCAAACCGCAATGTTTGTTTCGCTTTGAGCTTTCTCTCTCTAATGCCAAATCTCGCTAGTTGCTTTCTTTTAGTGCACACCCAAAACTAGCAAAAGTTTTGATTCCAACTCTTCCATTGACTTAAAAATGTTGCTTCTCAAGAATCTTCCTAATGTTAACAAATTTTCTTAAGTCTGAAAATGTCACTTTGGTGAAAAATATTTTTAAGATAATTATGGTAATAGATAAAGTCAACCTTCTCTTATTAGGGTAATAGATAATAATATTTAGTTTTCATGACATTTATATTTCTCATTTACCAAATTTAAGTAAATAAAAGTAAGTAAATAGTAAACCAAAATAAATGTAAACTAATAGTACTAATTATTTTCTAGATTTTATTATTTTTTCTAGTAAATTGATCTAACATTGGTAAGAAACATTTTTAAGCTTATTAGGGTAATTGAAGATCACAAGAGAATAATAATTTGTAATTACAATTTTTTAAGTCTTATTGACCTATTGTTGAGGCATCTCATTAATATAAATATAATAATTAAGATAAATCCTTTTACTAAAAGGCCGTAGCTTCTCCTTCTTCCACATGTAAAAGTGCATAATAATTTTCTTCAAGTCTAATAATAAGACTCCATAAGTGGTTTATGCTTCGACTAACACGTATAATTTAACTACATTACATAGTATTTTAATATATTAAGAACAGTAGATATATGAAAATAATTCACAAATGAACTTTATCGCATATAATTAGGTAATAGAAAAAAAAGTAAAGTCCGATAAACTAATACATCAATTCAAGTGTAGATTAATAATTGCATTTTTTTCACTGTTAGCATCCTCTTCAACATCTCCAACCTTCACATCCTTTTGATTTTTCAGAGTTCATGACTCTTCGGGCACCTTGTGTCATATTGTTAAAAAAACCCAAATTTAAAACTGTTGATTGTATTGTACTTACTCCACCAACTTGAAAATTAAATATCGGACTATCAAATGTCTATAAATCCGAGTCACCAACATCATAAAAATCATCATCATCAATATTTTTCATCCTTGAAGACTTGTTACAGTTCCTATCGTGTTGTATAATTTGCCCCCAAAAAAATTCTTTAAGTAAGTTATCTTAATGGGCTTGCGACCAAATTGAATGGTTTTTTAATTTAAAAATGGACTACACTTTTTTGTGCCTCATCCATGCCTTCTACCCTATGCAATAATTTAGGCTTTCACTCATATTGTACAACCTACAACCAATAAGAGAGATAGCTTATGTTGTATTATGTAAACCAAAATCCTAAAATGTAAAGAAAGAAAATAGTTACTAAATTCGAATACATCAATTATCAATTGGAAATTCTTCTCTCTCAATATCACATTCTTTATTTCCATGTGTTTTAATTGATTACATAAAGAGTCATTGATGCTCCTTTCCATTGCCAACTTTTGTTTGACATGAACACGTGAATTAAAATTAAAATCTAAAATTTTGAAGGAATAAAAAACTTGCAGACCTTTGATTGCCTCAACAATGACATCTTGTTTACTCTTTAACTTGCATATAAAAGCTCACCATGGTGGTGCAATTTTGTACGCTTTTTCTTCTGATTATCGACCTTAATTTCTACAAAAGTCATGAATGTTGAAACATCAACCTCATCAGTGTGGAAAATTGCTCGTGACAAGTTGTAATATTTGAAAAAAAAATTTGAAGCAGGAAAACATAGCAAGCAATAATCAAATCCATCTTGTATATGTAGGAAAGTTTTAGAAGCCAAAATATATATATGAGCAATGGCTATACACCTCTAGGGTATGACATTTATAGTAATTGTAGAGGGTATTATAATGGTATGTTTGCCCAAGTTATTTCTTATATTTAGTTAATTTGTAAATGGGCATTTATTAATAATTTTGACATTTCATCCTTTCACCAATTCAACTTAATTGGAAAATTTGAAATTAACTTGACATATTTAAAGTTTACGATTTGATTGTTGAGATTCTCTGATTCACTTTCTCAATTAACTTGAAATCCAACTGTACTTATGCGGTGATAAAGGTCAATACTTTGGTATAGAAAATCTAGTTATAAACATTTGATTGACAACCTATATAATTAAATTTGGTTTACACCTAATTATTGCCATTTTTGTTCATAAAAGGTTAACATGGCATATACTATGATATACTGTGATAGAGGTCAACATTTTAGTCTAGAAAATCTGGTTATAAACATTTGATTGGCAACCTATATAATTAAAAGGCTTTAATTACATTCAAGTTAGTTGGTTCCAACTATTAATTAACTTGAAATCTACAATGGATACAATACGCATATGTGCAATTGCACACACCGCACAAGATTACTAATTTGTCCTCATTTTTTCCCAATTAAATTAACTTCATGCCACTCAATTAAATTAAGACTTCATCTTCTTATTCTTTAGCGATGAGAGATGATGATTGCCTAAGAAGTGAACCCGACGATCGGCGAATGAGCAACGGGAGGCTACAGAAGACAATGATCATATGAGAAGCGGAGCCGATGATCGGCAGAAATCTGAAGCAAACTGAGGCTAAGCCTTCCTCGATTCTTAGCAGCAACGGAGACCTGAGGTGTAAGGAGCCAAGTAACGGAGATCTGAACTGACGATCAGTGGAGATGATGAACAACGGGAGATGATATGACGATGAGAAGCGGTGATCTGAGCCGACGGTCAGCAAAAATCCAATGCAACAATCTGAGGCGATGCGATGATCGACGGTGTTGCGCGATGAAAGGTGACAAGAAAGAAGACTGGAGCATGCCTTTTGTCTGCAAAGAAAAATATAAGACACTTTTATATTTTTTCTACAATATAGTCTTTAGGCATTTTTATATTTTATTTTGGATACTTTTAAATATTTACTTAGATTCTTGTTTTTTATTAGTTTGCACACATTCATTCAGACACTTTTAAATATTTTTATATTGTTTTAGATATTTTTAAATTTTTGTTTAGACACTTTTTCACATTTATTCGAATACTTTTTTATTGTTTTAAATAGTCATTTTTTTAATAGAACAAATTGTTTTCATATTGATTCAGACATTTTTAAATTTTTTTGAGACATTTTTCAAAATTCATTCAAACACTTCTTATTTTTCTAATAATAATAAATTGTTTGTAAATTACTTCAAATACTTTCATATACTGCATTAAATATTTTTATATATTATTTAAGACACATGTACATATTACTTCAGACACCTTGCAACGACGTATGATCCGACGGTGGGCGGCGATAAAGGAGACGGTGGCAATAATGATGAGAAGGTCGATGGTGAGATCACAGATGTGTGTGACAATTGATGTGATCCAGAGCATAGAAGTGGCAGCGAGATCTGAAGGATAAATTGTGGTGGTGTTGCAATCCAAAGAAAGAACAATAACTGTGGCAACGTGCGGACCGTTTCGGGAGTCGTCACCAATCGTTTTTCGCTCAGGTCGATTGGACACCTAAAAATGGTCTGTGAGAGTTCGGGGGTTCGGGAGTACGGTTACGTTAAAATAACTCTATTTTAACGCCCAAAATTGGTACATTAGTTGATTCTAATTTTGCTTTGCTTGCTTTTAAATAAACTTCAGTTAATTTTCAACACAGAAATTTTAACTGAATTAGTCGGATGTGGATTTTTAAATTAATATGGGCTTTAAAATCTTCGGTAATTAATTTGTATAATTTTTATAAACTCGATATTTTCCGAACCATGGATTCTATCGAACCACCCGGACACGGAATTTGATGAAATTTTAATTAAATATTTTAATCCATATTATAAATTCTGCCGAATTATCCGAATATGGATTTTTATCTAGATATTTAATTTTTATTTTCCAAACCGTGAATCCTGTCGGATTATCTGGATATGGAAATTAGTAATTTAAATTTTTAATTTTTATTTTATTAAATTAATTATTAATTTATCTTTTTGTCATAATTTTTTATGAATTTTTTTTTATTTTTAATGTTAACTTATTTTAATTTAAAAAAAAATTATTTTCATTATTTTTATTTCTTTTCTTTCTTTTTTTTCTTCTTTCTTCTTTCTTTCTTTAAAAAAAAAATTTTATTTTATTTTTTTTTTTTCATTTTTTTTCTTCTTTCTTTTTTCTTTTTTCTTTCTTTCTTTCTTTCTTTCTTCTTCTTTTTCTTACTTCTTTTTCTTACTTCTTCTTTTTTTCTTTTCTTTCTTTTTTTTTTTTTTTTTCTTTTTTCTCTTTTTGATTGTTTGGTGAAAGATTTTTTTTTTTTAAGTAATTACTTAATTTATAAAGGAACCAAAAAATAATTATTTAATTATCTAATATCAAGATTCTTTATTTAATAAAGAAACCAAAGAGTTATATAATTTTCTAAAAAAAAATCTTGATATTCATATTTTTTATTTTTATTTTTTGTTCTTTATGTTTGATAAAAGATTAACCAAAAAGTAATTATTTAATTATTTAATATCAAGATTTTATTTATTTACTAAAGAAAACAAAGAGTTATATATTTTTCTAAAAAAAATCTTGATATTCATATATTTTATTTTATTTTTTGTTCTTTTTTTTTGATAAAAGATTTTGAAATAGTTTTCTAATTTATAAATCTAAAAATATACATATAATTGATAAGTTTAAAATATATTTAAGGATAATTTAATTCTTTTCTATTTATTTATTTTTATTTTTATTTGAAATACTTTGGCTAAGATTTTTTATTTGTTTGAATAAAGGAACCAAAAAGTTATATTTTTTATTATTTTAAAAGAAATAAGTAAAATATTACTGGATAAAGAAATAAGTAAAATATTACCCAAAGTTTTTTTTATTTTTTTTTTATTCTTTTTACTGGATAAATAAAAATTTAAAGTAACTATCAAAAAAATTAATTTTATTTTTATACTTTATTTTAAAAAAAAGATATATATTTTTCGTTCTCCAAACCATGGATCCTGTCGGATCATTTGGATATGGAATTTAATTTAATTATTTATTTATTTTATTAATTAATTAATTATTTTTTAATCATGATTTTATTATTATTATTTTATTTATTTATTTATTTTATTATTATTAATTAATTTTTATTTGATTTTATTATTATTATTTTAAAAAAATTATCTAATCCATAAATTTTAAATATATACTTAAAAAAAATTTGATTTTTGGAATTATCTAATTATGATTTCTTTTTAATAATTTTTTAATAAAAGGGAATAAATGGTTAACTTTTTGCTGTGGGGTTTTTTAAAAGAAATAATAAAAAAAATATGTGTTCCAAAGTAATAAAAGATGGTTGGCTTTTGTTAAAAATTGATTTTTTTGTTAGCCCTAAAAATGAATGGAATAAAGTTAATTATTCACATAAAAAAATTCTTCTTTTAATTTGTTATTATTTAATTATTTATTTTATTTATTTTTTTTTATGGCTAAAGGTGAAATAAGTGAAATAAGTTTAAGCATAAAATAAAATTTTTCATAAAGTAAATAAAGGAAAATTAAATGACAATAAATAAATAAAGTAAAGTGAAGTTTTTTTTTTTTGTGGTTTGGACATCCATTTAAAAAAATAAAAGGTGCATAAATTAAATAACACATGAAAATAAATAAAGAGAAAGCACATAAAGTAAATAAAGGAATATTAAAAGATAAATAAATAAATATAAAGTGGGGCTTTTTGGCCATCCACTTAAAAAAATAAATAAATAGGAGGTATAACCTTCCATGAATTATAATAATAATAGTAATAATAATAATAATAATAATAATAACAAAAAAGTTAGTCATTAGTAATTAGTTCTGCAAAAATTAAAAGGTTAGCGACTTATAATGGAATAATAATAATAATAATAATAATAATAAAGTTAGTTGTTAGTAATTAGTTGTGCAAAAATTAAAAGGTTAGTGACTTATAATAATAATAATAATAATAACAATAACAATAATAAAAGTTAGTTGTTAGTAAATTTAGTTGTGCAAAAATTAAAAGGTTAGTGACTTATAATAATAATAATAATAATAACAATAACAATAATAAAAGTTAGTTGTTAGTAAATTTAGTTGTGCAAAAATTAAAAGGTTAGTGACTTATAATAATATAATAATAATAATAATAATAATAATAATAAAAGTTTAGTTGTTAGTAATTAGTTAGTTCTGCAAAAATTAAAAGGTTAGTGACTTATAATGGAATAATAATAATAACAATAATAATAATAAAAGTTAGTTAATAGTAATTAGTTCTACAAAAATTAAAAGGTTAGTGACCAAAATGAATAATCATGGAAAGATGAAGGATTAAAACAGGGTTTACCCAAAAAATTAAAATTTGAAATTGGCGGGTCGGGTAACGTTTCCGACCGAAACGATTTCGTTTCTTTTTCTCTGTTTTCCGGCGACGATGACGGAGGAGGACCCTGGGCTGGCTTCGTCGGCGACCAGACGAGGCGGAGGTGGAACGGTGGCCGGAGGGAGAGAGATAGAGGGAAACGGAGAGGGAGAGGAAGAAAGAGAGAGGGACGAATCGGCGGAGGGCGAGACGCGGGGGGGGGGGGTTGGTTGGCGACGGAGGAGTGTGAGACGCGAAGGTGCGGTGGCTAGTAACGGAAGGCGAGACACGCGAAAAACGGAGGTTGACGGATGAGGGAAACGGTGGGCTGAAAGAGAGAAAAGGAAGAGGTTAGAGACTGTTTCTACAGTTTTTTTTTTTTTTTTTAATGGAGCTCTAATCCTGATTTTTTTTTCGTTCTTCTTCACAGATTTGCACCCTTATTTATAGGGAAAGGAGGCTTGAATTTCCTTAATTAAAAAAAATTAAAAACAGACTTATCTCTTTATTTGCTAAAATGATAGTTTCAGTCCTTTACGTCTCTTTGACTTTGGGAATGTTCCTGAAACTTCTGATTGAGACAATTTTGTCTTTTTCTGTCAATTTGGGCCAGAACCGTCGGTCTGGCCCAAAATTCATGTGACAAACAACCAAATGTTCCAGGAACTTTCAGATTTTGTCAAATTTTCCCAAAACTTCTTAATTTTGTCATTTTTACCCTAAACTTTTCAATTTTGTCATTTTTTTATGGAGTTTTCTTTTGTATTTCATACATACATATATACACACATATATTATTTTTAACTAAACCCTTATAAAACAAAATTTATTTTAAACTAATTAACTTAATTAATTTTTTTTTCAGTAATAATAATTAATTAATTAATAATAATAATAATTTTTTTAATTAAATTTTTTTTTGAAATTTTAACTTCTTTGGATATACACACATAGATATTAATTTTAAAAAAATGCCCCTCCCCCAAAACTATGTAATTTAATTCTCTCTTTGTATAATAATTAAATAATAATAATTTTTTAATTTTTTTTAATTTTTTTTAAAATTTCAATTATTTTTAAAAAAAGGTCGGACGAAATTGGGTGTCAATAGCTGCCCCCCTTTGCATGCTTCATGGGACATGATGTATGCAAAATCGTTACAAATTTCGTCCGGCTTAGCTAGGCATTAAGAACCTTCTTGCCGCCTAAATTCTGAGATTAAGGTTTCTTCCTTAGAACCTCGGCGATAGAAGCTGTCCTATCGTTGAAAGAAAATTGATTGATTTCGAGGCAAAGGTTCTATCCTTAGAATCCCGGCGATAGGAGCAGTCCTACCGTTGAAAGAAAATTGATTGATTTCGAGGCAAAGGTTCCATCCTTAGAACCCCGACGATAGGAGCAGTCCTACCGTTGAATGAAAATTGATTGATTTCGAGGCAAAGGTTCCATCCTTAGAACCCCGACGATAGGAGCAGTCCTACCGTTGAAAGAAAATTGATTGATTTCAAGGCAAAGGTTCCATCCTTAGAACCCCGACGATAGGAGCAGTCCTACCGTTGAAAGAAAATTGATTGATTTTGAGGCAAAGGTTCCATCCTTAGAACCCCGGCGATAGGAGCAGTCCTACCGTTGAAAGAAAATTGATTGATTTCGAGGCAAAGGTTCCATCCTTAGAACCCCGGCGATAGGAGCAGTCCTACCGTTGAAAGAAAATTGATTAATTGAAATTTGAGGCTAAGGGCCCTACCTTAGAACCCCGGCGATAGGAGCAGTCTTACCGTTGAATGAAAATTGATTGATTTCGAGGCAAAGGTTCCATCCTTAGAACCCCGGCGATAGGAGCAGTCCTACCGTTGAAAGAAAATTGATTGATTTCGAGGCAAAGGTTCCATCCTTAAAACCCCGGCGATAGGAGCAGTCCTACCGTTGAATGAAAATTGATTGATTTCGAGGTAAATGTTCCATCCTTAAAACCCTGGCAATAGGAGCAGTCCTACCGTTGAATGAAAATTGATTGATTTCGAGGCAAAGGTTCCATCCTTAAAACCCCGGCGATAGGAGCAGTCCTACCGTTGAAAGAAAATTGATTGATTTCGAGGCAAAGGTTTCATCCTTAAAACCCTGGCGATAGGAGCAGTCCTACCGTTGAAGGAAAATTGATTGATTTCGAGGCAAAGCTTTCATCCTTAAAACCCCGGCGATAGGAGCAGTCCTACCGTTGAATGAAAATTAATTGATTGAAATTGAGGCTAAGGGCCCTCCCTTAGAACCTCTGTGATAGGAACCTTTCTATCGTTGGAGAAAAATATGATGGATTAAAAATGAGGCTAAGGGCCCTACCTTAGAACCTCTGCGATATGAGCCTTCCTATCGTTTAGGGCTGAGCATGGTTCGGTTTGGTGCGGGTTAGTAGCAGAACCGCACCAAACCAAAAATCCTTCGGTTCTGCAAAAATGCGAACCAACCCGAGAACCGAGAACCGATCAGAACCAGAACCATGGTTCTGGGTTTTCGGTTCTAGGTCCTCGGGTCTGACGGTTCCACACCAGATCTCTTCCAACTCAACAGATCAACATATACAGCAAGAATGAGTAAGACTCTGATACAACAAATCAATATATACAGCAAGAACTTTACAATCTTTCTCATTGCCTCATCTTTTTCATCTATCTCTTGAAGAATTTGGCACTCTACTTGAAACCCTAACCCTTTCTTTGTTTCAAACTTTGAAGAACAACTGAAGAGAGACGAATCGCGGAATCAGTAGCTGAGAAATGGAAATGGAGTGACAGATGAGACGATATTGAATTAAAAAATGGTAATACCCAATGTGGACCATTCATTTTTGTTTAAAAGGATATTCAAACCCCTATACTTTCTAAACTTTCATATTTACCCTTACATTCTACATAATATATAATATACATGTAAACTAATGTATAATTAAGCTCGGTTCGGTTCCCCTTCGGTTTGGTTCCACATGGAACCGAAACCAACCCAAAAACCGATGGTTTTTTGACAGATGGAACCAACCCACGAACCATGAACAATTTTTACCCAACCCAACCCTACCCACCCCTGTTGGGTTGGGTAAACCCATGGTTCTACCCGACCCGTGTTCACCCCTACTATCATTGGAGAAAAATATGATTGATTGAAATTGAGGCTAAGGGCCTTACCTTAGAACCTCTGCGATAGGAACCTTCCTATCGTTGGAGAAAAATATGATTGATTGAAATTGAGGCTAAGGGCCCTACCTTAGAACCTCTGCGATAGGAACCTTCCTATCGTTGGAGAAAAATTGATTGATTGATTTCGAGGCAAAGGTTCCATCCTTAAAACCTCGGCGATAGGAACAGTCCTATCGTTGAAGGAAAATTGATTGATTGATTTTGAGGCAAAGGTTCCATCCTTAAAACCTCTACGATAGGAACAGTCCTACCGTTGAAGGAAAATTGATTGATTGATTTCGAGGCAAAGGTTCCATCCTTAAAACCTCTACGATAGGAACAGTCCTATCGTTGAAGAAAAATTGATTGATTTTGAGGCTAAGGAACCTTCCTTAGAACCTCTAGCGATAGGAACTTTCCTATCGTTGAAGAAAAATTGATTGAAAAGTTTCCAGGCTTAAAACTTACCTTAAGGAACCTCCCCGACGATAGGAACTCTTCTATTGTTTTGATTGAGGAGGCAAAGGAGCTTTCCTTAGGACCTCTGCGAAATTTATATGAAAGCAATTGAAATTGGAATAATTTTCTTCGAAAGTGTGAATTTTCATAATAGGCGAGTGCAAAAATTTAGATTTCGATAAAATGAGTGAATCTTAATGATAAGACGTAGCAATAACACTGACAAATTATATAAAGGGAACGGATGTTTGGAATCAATATCCAAGGTTTCATCTAATATTTTCCTCAGAAAATATAGATTCCATCTAATATTTTCCTCAGAAAATATAGATTCCCTTGTGAGATATGTCATCCAAATAAGGTTGAAGCTTAGCTACCCCAAAATGTCCTGACTAGTGGACCTAATAGGATGCGTCTCAAGAGTAAACAAAATTACTCCTTACTCAGCCATTCCAAACTAAAGGCTTTGTCCTATGGTTTTAATATCAGCATGAACAAAATTATCCTACAAGATAAAAAAGAAAGAAATTCCCTGAAAAGAAAAACCAAAATACGAAAGAAAATGCTGATAATAAAACTAAAGGACAAGAAGAACGGATTGGATCGCTTCTTCTTCCACAATGCTTCAACAGGCCGGGTAAAGGACAATTATGGGATGGAACTGGTCGGGAAAGACTGTCGTGTCCAGTCTATCTGAATCATTGCTGGATCTGGTTCAGGAACAAAAGCTTGCATTTTATCAAGTAATTCTTCAGCAGTTGTTGCAGATATTAGGATTCGTCGTGCTACTCTTGATATAAAATTCTTCTGCATAGCGTAATCCACAAAAGCTATCAGACCTGTAAAGAAATTGTTAACATTCAACAGCCCAATAGGTTTCTTATGCAAATTAAGTTGGGCCATGGAAGCAATTTGGAAGACTTCTCCTAATGTACCAAAACCACCGGGTAGAGCGATAAAAGCATCAGCATTAAAAAGCATTTGTAACATACGCTCTTGCAGATTTTTGACCACTAGCTCTTCTCCGATCGTGCCCCCAGAAACAAACTTCAAAGGTCCAGGGATAATGCCCAGAACTTGACTTCCTCCTAAAGATGCTGCTGATGCTACGCCTCCCATTAATCCGACACTACCTCCTCCATAAACTAAATGTATTTTTCGCTCAGCTAATACTCTACCCAAATGGTTGGCTGCCTTTAAATACTCTTCATCTTTTCCAGGAAAAGCCCCAGAAAATACACAAATACTTCGGGATTTACGAGTTGAGGTTTTCTCCATTCCTATCCTTAACCTTGTGAGAAATGAAGAAAAGATGATTTATTTATAGAGATGAAGAGATAATGCAATAATTACATTTAAAGAGTAGATACATTATTGTCGGAAGAGGAGGAAAATTTCCAAAATGACAGCTATACACAGTAGTCATGACTATGGCTCACGTCAGGAGTGGGTACATTATTGAAAAAAGGAAGAAAATTTCCAAAATGGCTGCTAGCATGTACAGTAGTCATGACTGTAGCTTACGTCAGGAGTAGGTACGTGATTGTCGGAAGAGAAGGAAAATTTTCAAAAGCGACAGCTAGCATATACAGTAGTCGTGACTGTAGCTCACGTCAGGAGTAGGTACATGATCGTCGGAAGAGAAGGAAAATTTCAAAAGTGACAGCTATATACAGTAGTCATGACTATGGCTCACGTCAGGAGTGGGTACATTATTGCCAAAAGAGAAGGAAAATTTTCAAAAGCGACAGCTAGCATGTACAGTAGTCGTGACTTTGGTTCACGTCTTCCACTGGCTTTACGTCCAGTAACGGCTTCAATGCCTTCTATGAATCGGCGATTTGCATCCCTTCCAGTTTTCTTACAAACTGGCAAACAGGGTCGTTTAAAGTCAGATTCCCAATACTGTAACGATCTCGTTCTTTTTGGAAAGTCATCCATAAACCAACAATCTCAAATTGCACCATTCCACAAGAGTGCGCTTCAAGAGTCTCTCGGATATCCTCCAGAGATTCCTTACGCAGGCCATTCTTAATGAATTTTCTTCTATCTTCACGATTTTTGGTGATCATCCCTGAAGAACGACATTTAGTGCCGCAAATCCACCATCCACAATTATGACAGACGCCTAGCCTCCTTGCTCTTCTCTTTTTGGCATAAGCGCTTTTACCAAAGCCGGGCATACGGGGGAAGAATGCATCTGGAACTTCACCAGCCGAACGAACCTTAGCTTCGATTAGCCACCGCACATTATCAGGAATGCCTTTGTGCATAAATACTCTGAATCGTTCACATCTAGCTTGATAAATCTTTTTAAGAACATTTATTGGGAGGGAAGGAAAATACTTTCGTAGAGCGGAAAGAGAAGACTCCATTGATGAAGGAGGAAATTAAGAGAAGAAAGGAAGAAATTAGTTATTGTAGGAAACAGAAATAACTGACTTTGAGAGTCACGGAGTATCGTATCCAGAAAGAAGAACACGCATTTATAGCGATGAAAGGATAACGTGTTTATTACGCTTAAGTACATTATTGTCAAAAGAAAAGATAAATGACAGCTTATATGTACAGCAATCATGACTGTGGCTCTCATCTTCCACTGGTTTTATGTCTAGTAATGGCTTCAATGCCTTCTATAAGTCGGGGATTTGCTTCCTATCCAGTTTTCTTACAAGCTGGCAAACAGGGTCGTTTACAGTCAGATTTTGGGGACTGCAACGGTCTTGTTCTTTATGGTAAGTCCTCCATAAATCGTCTATTTTGCGTTGTACTATTCCACAACAATGCGTTTCAAGAGTCCTTCGGATTTCCTCCAGAGATTCCTTACGCAGACCATTCTTAATGAATTTTCTTTTATCTTCACGATTTTTGGAGATGTATCCTAAAGAGCGGCATTTAGTATTGCAATTCCATCGTCCACATTTATAACAAACATCTAGCCTTTTTGCTCTTCGCTTTTTGGTATAAGCGCTTTTACCTAAGCCGGGCATACGAGGCATAAATGCATTTGCAACTTCACCAGCCGAACGAACCTTAGCTTCAATTATCCACTGCACATTGTCAGGAACGCCCTTGCGTATAAAAAATTTGATTCTTTCACATCTAGCATGGTAGATCTTTTTAAGAACATTTATTGGAAGAGAAGGAAAGTACTTTCGCAGGGTAGAAAGAGTAGAATCCATTGATGAGAGAAGAATTTGAGAGATGATGGAAAGGAATCAGTTATTGTAGGAAACTGAAATAACCAACTTTGAGAGTTACGAAGTACCGTATCTGCTATTTAACCGGAGAGAAGAACATGTATTTATAGTGATGAAAGGATAACGTGTCGATTACACTTACGAGAGCAAATACATTATTGTCAAAAGAACAATGTAAATTTTCCAAATATGACAAATTGTATGTACAGTGATTGTGACTGTGGCTCACATCTTCTACTGGTTTTACGTCCAGTAACGGCATTAACGCCTTCTATGAGTCGAGGATTTGCTTCCCATCCAGTTTTCTTACAAGCTGGCAAACAGGGTCGTTTAAAATCAGATTCCCAGGACTGTAACGGTCTCGTTCTTCATGAAAAATACTCCATAAATCAAGAAGTTCACGTTGCACAGATCCACAAGAATGCGTCTCAAGAGTCAATTGGATATCATCCAATGAGTCCTTACTCAGGCCATTCTTGATGAATCGTATTTTATCTTCTCGATTATCGGAGATCATGCCTAAAGAACGACATTTAGTATTACAAGTCCACCGACCACATTTATGGCAGACTTGTAACCTTTTCGCTCTTCGCTTTTTGGCATAAGAGCTTTTGCCTATACCAGGCATGTGAGACACAAATGCCTCTGGGATTTCACCTGCCAGACGAACCTTAGCTTCGATTAACCACCGTACATCTTCAGGGATTCCTTTGTGCATCAAAACTCTTAATCGTTCACAGCGAACTCGGTAGATCTTTTTTAGAATGTTCATTGGGAGAGAAGGAAAATATTTTCGCAAGGGAGAAAAAGTAGGATCCATTTTCTAGAGGGAAGTAAAAGAAAGAAGAGAGGAAGGAATCAGTTATTATGGGCAACTGAGAGAGCTGACTTGAGAGTCACGGAGTACCGTATCCGCCACTTAACCGGAAAAGTGGATCCTACTTTATTTTAATGTCATAGATATTTCTTATCTTTGATATTCCATCGAGCTGATGTCGATCCAGTCCTCAATTATTGAATCCATTGCCCACTTTTGACAAATTATCAACGACAATATTTCTTGATGTCTGCCTTATCCTTGACCATAGCTATCTCTTATCTTGGATACTGCTAAGCTGGCATCAATCCTGTCCTTCCAAGTGTAGTCTCAATTATTGAATCTATTGCCAAGCTTTTGACATATTATCTACCTTATCCTTGAATTCCTGATGCGGGTTGGTCCAACGTATTAGCTGTGCATCCAGTGATAGACTGGTAAGAGCTGATGTCATTGAGATCTCAGCTTATGCTGTTGTAACTGTGCCGTGGATGTGCTTCCCATTTGGTCCCTGTTATGCAAAGGCCGTGCATGCATGATGTGAAATGCATGAATGCAGAGCATGTGTAACTGATGGTTTTTTTTTTTTATGGATCTAGTTCTTCATGTCTTTGCTTTACTGGATCCCCTTTGTGATTGTCTTCTTGGACTATCATTAAATCTCTTTATGCTTCCCAGCTCTTGTCCATTGTCTCAAAAGCTCGATTCTTTTCGAAAGCCCCTTCAAAGAAGTTTTTCTTGACTTGTTCCTGAATTTTGGTCTCAACTTCTTTAATGTTGGCCCACTTCATATTTTACATCTCTTTGGGTACTCATCCTTTGTCATGGATTTTATACCATCGAAGGCTTAACTTTCAATGTCTCTTTGCCCGTTTTCTTGTGGCCGTGTTGACACTTACTTATTGCCATGTTATAATCTGAATGATTGCTCTTCCTTAAACTCAACTTCTGATTCATAAGACTTGCCCCCTTGTCTATTGAGCTTCTTTGTTGGCAGTACTCTTTTTACGCTTCATAGAGACTACTTTGCCCCCCTAAATATGGTGTTTATGTGGAAAGAGATATCATCTCACCTTTGATTTAACAGAAGGTCGAGCATTTCTAGACCTTTGTGATGGTTCTTGATCATGAATTTCTCTTACAAGAACCACATCTTCTTAAAGAAAGTCTTAAGTTATCTCCTCACTTTTAAGTCTACACACATTAATAAATAATGGTTTGGCCTTAAAGGAAAATTTTCATCAATTTGCAAAGCTTGACCAAGTAACTTACGATCTTTTTTTTTAATTAAAATATCCTGTCATTCTTCTGCTTTCCAACTCAAAGACATAAACTATGCAAGGCAGTAAGGTAGAAACATGATTCATAATGATAGCCTTTTAGCTAAGTGAGGATGATATCAAGAAGTGAATGTTAGGTCTAAGGAAAGTTAAGTTTGAGTGGTGTGAAAGAAGGGTCTTTTAATAGTACTCGTGAGCATATCTGATTACGATGAAAAACTCAATAGTGATGACCTTAAGCTTGCCATCTTTTCCAGAACGTTAGACCTCATCTGTTGCCCCCCAACTATCGTGATATTTATGTACACTTGGTTTGAAGGTTACTTTCGTCTTCTAAACTGCCTTTGCAGGTTTTCAGTGTAGAATCCATAGCTCACTTTTTTTTCTTTTCTTTCTTTTGCTCTAACTTGAGCCTCTTTTCTTTTTCTTTTTCTTTTTTTTTCTTTTTTTTTTTGTGTGAGCTATGATTATGACATACTTGATAACCCTCTTGAAGTGAGATGACTCAATTGGCCTTGCTTGCTCGTGCTTACTCTCGGTCTCTTTTTTTATTTTGACTTTTCCCTTGTCGCTTTTTGATGGAAGGGATGAACTTCTTTCCTTTTTGGAATTTGTGTTGCGGAGAACTGAGATCGTAGCCCTCTTGAAGTGAGATGACTCAAGTGGCCTTGCATGCTCGTGCTTGCTCTCAATCATTTTTTGTTGTGACTTTTCCCTTGTTGTCTTTTAATAGAAGGGATAAACTTCTTTCATTTTGGACTTTGTGTTGCGGAGAACCGAGAACCTTTTCTTGTGTTGAGCATTTGTGAGAATTGGGAGGCCACTGAAGTCATTTAATATGAGAGCTACCTTCTTTGGAAGCTAATCCAAGACTTCTCGCAAGGATGTTGATAACCAATGTGAATTTTTTTTAGAGTTGAGGTGCAACATTTGAAATCCTTCCTACTAGATTTGGCAACACTTTCAAGGTCACTACTATCAAATCTCCCTTAACTTTCATTTTTACCCATGAGTAGTATCGTTTATAAAGTAAAGTGTGATGGTAATAATGGATAATGTAATGGCAAAGAGTGAGAGATAGATGTAAAAAATGGAATTTTTGGTAAAGAGTGGTAGGATGCACGCATTACATCTTTTTGTTGTACCAGAAAAAGAATAGCAGGTGTCCATTTAACAAAGACTACACCCTAGATTCTGGACTAAATCTAGGAGATTTTTACTATTAAATTACTTTGGGAAGCTCTCAAATACATAAGTTTACTCAAAGGATTCCCTGTCATTCAAAAGTGTGTGCGGACTATTAGGTCGGATTTGACTTGGAGCCCTTCCAAAATCGATGTAATTCCAGCTCAAAATCTTCACTTTCAATTACCAATCACATCGGGCCTAGCAACTTGGACTCGGCCAACTGTTGGACCTTGAGTTTCAGTGCCACACAATTTTCAGTTAGATGCACATTTGGCATTTGGGTCACACCAACTTGGAAAAGAAAGTCACTTGGTCTTTGCTACCGTTGATATAGGTGATAGCAGCATGCCTTCTTCAGCAAAAACTGTGATTATCTTTCCTTCAATAATGAATTTCATTTTTTGGTGTAATGAGGAGGGAATTGCTCCGGCCATATGAATCCATGGTCTTCGGAACAGACAAGTATAAGAAGGATTAATGTCCATAACTTGGAATGTGATGTGGAAGACACGAGGGCTGATCCCTATTGGCAGCTCTATTTCTCCAACAACATCTCTATTCATCCCGTCAAATGCTCGAACGATGATATGACTATTGTTGAGGTATGATGGGTCTATACCAAACTTGTGTAAGGTTTCAAGTGGCATTACGTTTAGAGCTGACCCATTATCGATAAGAACTCTAGCCATAATTCGCTCTTTGTACTTAACCGAAATATGTAGAGCCTTAGAGTGACCCTTTCCTTCTGCTGGTATCTCATCGTCAGTGAATGTGATGAGATTCTATGCCGTGATGTTGTTGACGAGGTGGTCAAAATTATTCACTGGAATATCTTGCTCAACATAGGCCTTATTCAAGACTTTGAAGAGGGCTTCTCGATGAGCATCAGAGCTTAAGAGTAGTGAAAGTATGGAAATCTTTGTTGGCAGGTGGTTTAACTGCTCCACGATGTTGTACTCACTTCGCTTTATGAGTTTGAGAAACTCAGTAGCTTGTTCATCTGTTACCGCTCGAGGCATCTCTTGCTCTTTGGATGTATCTGTGTTAAGAGGCCCACTTGTTGGGTCTATGACGTTCTTATCTTGTTGGAGCTTGTTCATTTGCTCCGGAGAATAATATCGACCACTTCTAGTTATACTCCTAACTTCTAACGGAGTTGATGTGATGTTGGAAGTATAATCATAGCTCTATGGAACAGCCTTGTTTGATTTGTAGGGGAATGGCCTCGGGACTTGAATTCTTAAAGGCTTGACAATAGATTTTGAAATTGGTATGACTAATGGTTTTGGCGTAGCATTGACGTTCCGTTCTTTAATGATCATATTTACATCATCATCTTTATCTGATATAAAAATAATGAGTTGGGATGAGTCATGAGTCTTTGTAGACTTTCACGAAATTCTGAGCATTTCGGGATAGAATGACTTTTACTGTCATGAAAGACACACCACTCTTCATCCTCGACTTCTTCATGTCCAAAAGAAGGCTTTCCCATGATGATCCCTTCTTTCACAAGGAATGAATATACATGCTTAAAAGGAGTTATGATATCGTTGACTGACTTCTTTATCAGCCGGTGTTCTTCTATCATATTGACTGGTTTTGCTTGATGAGGCGGCAATGGATTGTGAGTGACGTTTGGTTCATCGGAAAAGTCCAACCACTTTGACTCGATTAATTGTTGGACTATACGTTTCAATGCTATGCAATTTTCCAAGCCGTGGCCTGCAGCACCCTCATGATATGGGCAAGTTATGTTGGGGTCATACTAACTTGGATACGGGGGTTCGAATGACTTTGTAGGAATTGGACGGATAAGTTGACTTTTAATGAGTTTTGGATACAACTCAGTGTAAGTCATAGGAATTGGCGCAAAGACTTCTCTTGGTCTTTGTGTGGGTACTGGAGGGGTCGGAACAGGTGGCCGTAACTGATTAGGCCTGTTGAGAGGATAATTGTTGGGCCTATTGGGAGGATAATCATTGGGCCTATTGGTAGAATAGGATATGCGAGGCTCGGTAGCCATAATACCCACGAAGGGAATCCCTCTTCTGCGTCCTATTTGTTGTACTTCCTCATCATTTCTTCTGGATGGTCCTCCTCTTTTCATGGCATCATTAAAAGACTCAGTAATTTTTCCAGTTCTAATCCCATGCTCAATTCGTTCTCCAGACATGACAACATCTGAGAAATTGGTTGCCGAATTGCCAATGAGTTTGTCGTAATATGGATACTTTAGTGTTTGAACAAATAAAGTAACCATTTCTCTTTCTGTCATGGGTGGCTGAACTTGTGCAGCTAAGTCCCTCCACCTTTGAGCGTATTCCGTGAAGGTTTCTTGCTTTTTCTTTTCCATATTCTAGAGAGTTTGGCGATCTGGGGCCAAGTCCATAACATGTTTGTAATTGCTGATGAAGGCCTGAGCAAGATCATTCCATGTTTTAATGTTTCTTGGACCTTGACTTAGATATGACTGTAATGCTGATTTTCTAAGGATTTCTTGAAAAAGTGCAATCCACACATTTTCATCTTTTGTGAGTGGTTGTAGTCTTCTCAGAAACAACGTGATATGAGTGATGGGATCACTCGTTCCATCGTATTTCACAAAGTCTGGTACCTTAAAGTCTGAGGGGATTACAACATCTGGCACTGGGCAGAGATCATCCACTGATAGAGATCCGAATATAGTGCCTCCTTCAATGGCCCGAAGTCTTTTTTCTATTGTTTCAAACTTTTGAGATTCTCCTTCTTCCTTTGGTAGTGTCTTCTTCTCTTCATATACAGTATCTTGTTTCATGTGAACACTAGTGGACGGACCTGATTCCTGAAAAAGATTTCCTTGAGCTGAGATCCGTGGTGGGGTGAATCCCGGAGGATAAGTGGGATCTTGTGGTTCTTTGACGGGAACTTGAGTTGCTTTTCCCTTGATTAGCTCCATCAATTGTTTCATTTGTTCGGCCATACTTTCAATCTTGGACTCCATATCTATGAGACGTCCTTCGGTTTCTTCTGCCATTAGTCTTGTTTGGAGCCGAGTTGAATATCGGTGTTGAGGTCCAATTTTACCCTTTTTAAAGTAAGATTTATTTTATTAGACTCTACATGTAGGTGATTGATGCAATGGATGCATGCATGCAATGAATGAGTTTGATTATCCACTACCGTGGAACTTCAAGACTTTTAGTTATCATTATAAAGACCAAAAAGTTAGCATAGTTTGATACGTGGTTTTTTATGCATGAAGAATAATTGCACAAAACAGAAGTACAATAAAAGAAAAACAAGTTTATTAATAAGTTAAATAGCAATTAACAACTCATGAACTATTATGGAAAAACGAATTAAAACCATAAATATAAGACACGAAGAAAATAAAAGTGTAGAGCAACAACATAGCATAACAAGGACATGCTTATGGCGTTGGTAAATGGGAGGAATACTATGGTCAGTTCTATGGTTAAGTGGGGAGTTCTATATGCATAGGGTGGTTTATCAAAAGGCCAAGGGTAGTTCTCGAATCCCATCACTAAATCATAGTGACAGCCCAATTCCTTACCCTTGAGAGTTTATGTAAGGAAAGGATTAATTCGGGTTGTAGCTTTTCGTGGGCCCATGCAGAGACTATCGTCTCAGGAGGCAATACACTACTTTGCTACTTGAAACCGGTGAAGGCTTGGAGACCATGGTCTCACAAGGACAACAACACCAATTTCGCTTTGAAAGAACGGGTTTAAATTGAGGAAGCTCGGGTATAGAGCTCCATGTCATGAATGCATTATGCATGTTTATAATGAATAAATATAGCACATAAATCCACATAAAAATAAGCAAAGCAGCACAAAAGAAATCAACTATTAGGCCTGACTCACTGACTCATGTCCCCAGTGGAGTCGCCAAGCTGTGGCAACGTGCGGGATTTCGGGAGTCGCCACCAATCGGTTTTCGCTCAGGTCGATTGGACACCTAAAAAATTGGTCTGCGAGAGTTTGGGGGTTTAGGAGTACGGTTACATTAAAATAACTATATTATAACGCCCAAAAATTGGTACCTTAGTTGATTTCAATTTTGTTTTGCTTGCTTTTAAACAAATTCAGTTTATTTTCGAAATCAGGAATTTTAACTGAATTATTTTGTTATGGACTTTGAATTAATGTGGATTTCAAGATCTCGGTAATTAGTTTGCGTAATTTTGTAATAAGTTCGATATTTCCGAACCATGGATTCTGCCGAATCACCCGGACACGGAATTTGATGAAATTTTAGTTAATTATTTAATCCATATCATAAATTCTGCCGAATTATCAGAATATGGATTTTTATCCTGATATTCAATTTTTATTCATTTAAAACTTTATTTTTCTCCAAGCCATAAATCTTATCGGATCACCCGGACATGGATTTTAATTTAAATTCTTAATTCTTAATTCGTGACAAATTTTTGTGAACTTTTGGATTTTTAATAACTTTAATATTAATTTTATTAAAAATTATTATAAGTCTAAACATAAGTCTAAAAATATACTTAAAATAAATTTATTTCTTTGGTAGAATCATTTGGTTATTTTTTTTTTGATATTTTATTTTATTTACTTAAAAATAAAATTTGTTTCCAAACCGTGGATCCTGCTGGATCATTCGAATATGGAATTTAATTTAAATTTAATTTATTATTAGTTATTTAATTAATTATTAAATGGCCTACACAGACTGAAATTTCCAATGTGTGATTTTTTATTATGTGAAAACTAATTTTAGATTAATTATTAAAAAAAAATTCTATCTAATCTAATCATAGAATTATGCTTAACATTAATTTCTAAGCAAATTTATGACTTTAATAAATCCAAACAAAACTATAAAAGAAAAACATAAGTGAAACAATGATCAATTTGTAAATCAGAACAAAATTATAGGCTCAATTAGATAAATCAAATAAATCCAGGGGTAAATTATTTATTAAAAATATTTATCTAACCTAATCATACAATTATGCTTAATATTAATTCCTAAGTTAATTTATGCCTTTAATTAGCTGAACAAACAAAAGCATAATAGAAAATAAACAAATCAATGACTATATTGCAAATCAAAACACTCAATCAGACAAGTCAAATAAATCCATGGACAAATTATTTATTACGCCCAAAATTATGGATCTGATCAGGTCCGGATCGATAACGGGTCGGTTTGCGATTTAGGTTTCGTTATTTGATTTAAAATTTTTTGTTTTTATTTACTTTAAATAATATCAATTAATATCCAAACCATGGATTCTAATCGAACCACCTGGATATGGATTTTGTAATTTACTACCGTCCTAAATTCATCCTCGAGTTTTCATTAAAACCCGCTCAGAATTGAATTTCGTAAATATGATCTTTAGATGCGTCACGTAAACATGAATTTTAAACTTATGCTAACTATGAAAAATTAAAATCAAATAAATAAGTAAAAATCTGATCTAGCCTAAACATACAATTTTATATTAACTATCCAACAAATTCATGGTCTAAAATAATAAAATGAACAATTAAACAAAGTAAACCCAAACTATAAACAAAAACAATGCTGTCAGTGACTGATCTGCAAGATAAAATGAAGTTAGTGGCTCATGTGGAAGAAAATAAAAAGATGGAGGATTGAATAAGGGTTTTACCCAAAAATAAACAAAAAAAAATCAACTTTGACTTGTCAACGTGCAAGACTCCCAGGCGCGTCTTCGTCTTCTCCTTTTGGTTCTCTCGGCATCGGGGGTGGCGCAAGAAGGGTGCAGTAGGTGGAGGCTGGGCTAGGCGTGGTGGACGGAGAGCTAGGCACGGTGTTGATGTGACGCGAACGGCGGGCGAGCAGCGGAGGGAGAGCAGTAGCCGGAGGGCTAGGCGCGGCGGAGGGAGGGCTAGGCACGGCGTTGATGCGACGCGAACGGTGGGCGAGCAACGGAGGGAGAGCAGCAAAGGGGCGTCGCGGCAAGCGGGCAGGACAACAAAGGGGATGACGTGCGAGACAGGGTGATCGGCGGTGACCGGACTCGGTGTGACGGCGGTAAAGTGTATGGGCTGATGGCGGAGGGACCAGAAGTGGAGAAGAAAGGAAGAGAGCCCCAGTGAAGGAGGGAGAGAGAGAGTTTCAGGAGAATTGAGAGAGAGAGAGTTGTCTCAGTCCCCCCCACAGATGAGCGTCTGAGTCGGGAGCTAAAAGAGAGAGATAGAAGGTTCTCGAGAGAGCAAGAGAGATCGATCAGGGCAGGTGAGATATCGCTAGAGTAGGTGAAATGTCGCTAGCCAGGGGAAGGCTCAGCTGGGGGAGAAACAGCTAACCAGGGGAAGGCGGGGAGGTGACTTCTTCTTCTTTCTCCTCTTCTTTTTTTCTTTTTTTAATTAATTAATTAATTTAATTAACTTTTTTTATATTAATTAATAGTTAATATTTTAAAAAAATTAATAATAATTAATAATTAATTAGTTTTTTTTTTTTTTTTTTTTTTTTTTAATACATGCATACAGATACATATATATATATATATATATATATATATATATATATATATATATATATATATAACACATTATTATTTTAAAGCTAATAAAATGCCCCCTAAACTAATTGTTATCAAAATATATATTTTAATTAATTTTTTTTAATTTAATTAATTTTTTAATTAATAATTTTTTTTTAAATGATGGTCGGACGAAATTGGGTGTCAACACGTACCCTTGTTGGTATAACTCCTCTCCGATTAGGAAATATCGTCCGGAACATCTTCGCACTTTTGTCGCTTCGTGAGGGTCTTCGGGAACCTCCGAAGTCATAAGATACTTTTTTATGGGATTTTCCATCCTCTTTCCAAGGTTGCTATGCTCATTATTGCTATACTCAGATGACTTAGCACCTCGGTGGACTTTTTTGACTTAGCCAAAGTATCTGCTTCAGCATTGTCCCGATGAGGTACGTTCTCGATACTTACCCCATCAAACTCCTGGATGAGCTTTGATACGAGGTCATGATACTTTGCTAAGGCTCCTTCGCGCCATAGTCCCCTGTCATCTGTCGGACCACAAGCTGAGAATCGCTGTGGGCCTTTAGGTTTCTCACACCAACTCTTCTAGCAAGGCGTAAACCTGCTATGAGGGCTTCATATTCTGCCATATTGTTGGTGACATTAAACTCGAATTTGATGGCCTTCATGACTTCCATACCTTCGGGACCACGAAGAATTACTCCAGCTCCTTGATGTTCGGAGCCGGAGGCCCTGTCAACAAATAGAGTCTACTCAGGTTCATTTTTCTGAGGTTGGGTGGACTATCTTCAGCAATGGGTACCTCAGCAATGAAATCTGCTAATGCCTGTGCTTTTATTGCCTTCCTCGACTCATAGGTGATATCATACTCGCCAAACTCGATGCACCACTTCAAAAGTCTTCCCGAATGGTCTACCTTCCTCATGATATCCCGGAGGGGCAAGTTACTTTGCACGACAATGGGGTGCCCTTGGAAATAGGGTCGTAACCTTCTGCTTGCAAGTATCAGGGCATAAATAGCCTTTTGTAGCAAGGGGTACTTGACTTCGGCACCATGAAGAGATTTGCTCACATAATATACAGGCCATTGTTTTGCCCCCTCTTCTTTTACAAGGATCGAGCTTACCGCCTTTTCAGTGACGGTGTGTAGAGTATGAGGGGTTCTCCTTCCCGTGGCTGCCGGAGTGTCGGCAGATGGGTTAGGTAGACTTTAAGCTCTTCCCAGGCTTTTTGGCAGTCTTCGTTCCAAGGGTGCACCACGGTCCCGAGGTCACCTTCAATTTTTTCCGCTTTAGTGAGGACTTTGAAGAACAGTCGACAGCGATCCCTATATCTGGTGATGAATCTGCTACGGGACATGATTCTCCTAGTGAGTCTCTGCACATCCTTCATTGTTGTAGGAGTTCGGAATCCCAGCAGGGCTTTGACCTTTTTCGGATTGGCATCAATGCCTTTTTCTAACACCATAAATCCAAGAAACTTACCCGCATTCACCCCGAACACACATTTTTCGAGGTTAAGATGAATTCCGAATGTCCTCAGCTAGTGGAATGTTTCTTCTAAGTCTGTGATATGACTACTAGGCAGTTTGCTCTTGACTACCATATCATCGACATAGACTTCCATGTTTCTCCTGATTTGGGAGTCGAAGGCCCTATTCATCAACCTCTGGTACGTGGCTCCTGCATTCTTAAGCCCGAAGGGCATTTTAATATACCAGTATGTACCAACTTCGGTGATAAAGGTGATTTTTTCCTCGTCTTCGGGGTCTATCCGATTTGATGATACCCGCTGAAGATGTCGAGGAAGCTAATGAGGCCATACTCGGCGGTTGAGTCCACCAACTGGTCTATTGGGGGCAGAGAATACGAATCCTTAGGACAAGCATCGTTCACGTTTCGGAAGTTGATGCACATTCGGAGTTTGTCACTCCTTTCTTTCATGGCAATAACCACGTTACTTAGCCATTCGAGATATTTGACTTCCCTTATTACGTCTGCCTCCATCAACCTTTGGATTTCGGCTTTAACGAAGTTGTTCTTGTGTGCTAGAAGGCTTCTCTTTTTTTGGCAAACAGGCTTCGCGTTAGGGCGTATCTTAAGACTATGCTGGATTATGTAAGGGTCTACCCCAAGCACAATTGGGTTTCGAGAGCCAAACAGCGCAGCAGAATTTAACCGAAACCGTCCAGGATCCAAGTGAAACGGGGTAAACCGGGTGTTCAAAAATTTTCATACCTAATTTTCGGTTGAGATCTCTCACTCAACTGTAGAGTCGAATCACAAAACCTGAACAGTTGACGTGTTCAAGCTCTCTATGGAATCCACACGAGCCTCTCGGGATCACCACGCTTCTACCACATCCCGGCAGATGCGTTTCTCTTGCGCTCGCAGTGCTAGCTTGCGTCCTCCAAGAAATTGCAAGAGAAGAGTGCGGCTATCCTTTTGGGAGGCTAGGGCAAGGAGGCCTGCGAATTTCTCACTTAAAAGTTGTATTTATAGTGAGACTCAACTTCTATGCCTAATGGGTTTTAAAGCCCTAATCCAATTAGGATTTAATTTCGGGCTTAATAATGGCTCAACTGTTGGGCCCATTATTAATACGAAATTAAAGTGAAACCATAACCCAAATAATTAGCCCATGCACTTTAATGATCCAAATTGCTCTATGTGTGCGACCCAATAGGCTCTTATCACGTTGGCAATGATCATAAATCACATTTATGATCATAAGCAATGAGCGGTGTCTAGCAACACATCATTGCTACCCAAGTGACAAGATTGTCGATGATTCGACTATACCTTTATGATCATCACCGATATATGCCATTGTCCCTTTGTCCAAGATATCAAGACTAAGCACGAGACATGGAATGTGTCACTCTCGTATAGCCCAATCTTTGGTTTCTTGATTACCGAGTAGACTAACTTAAACTGATGACATTGATATCGCATATCAACTCATCCGAGCATGGCCATGCATTTTCTAAGTCTCACTCTATCAAGGGGCCCGAAGATATCACTCCCGTTACATAGGAGGGACAAATCCCATCTTGATCATACAAATCCCTCCGCATGATATGTGACATACCCAATGACCTCCTTCAAGTTCACTCAGTTACGAGCAACAAAGGAAAGTATCAAAGTATGTGACTCACATGTAGGGAACCTTGATGATCTTAGGTCGAAGGACTACATATACCATGATCACTATGAGAATCACTTATGACACTCATATAACTATCCATGTAGTGTTCTCATGGTGGGTCGGTCCAGTACACAAGTTCTCCAACTTGTACCCATATGTAGACTACATATCTCATATTAGTCTCCACATATGCTAGTCGTTATGTATTATTGCAACCCGCTCCACAATAATACTAGACCAAGGACTTTTAAGAATATCATTATTCTAGGGTTACAATTATGTTTGTTAAGTTACGCAGGAACAAAACAACAAACATAATTGCTGGATTAATGCCTTAATAAAATATCATGACTCAATATGCAAAAATAGAATCATCTCATGATTGGCTTTTGGGCACAACACTAACAGGCACGCCCTTCGGCAAGTAGGAAAATAAATCTTTGTTCATTAAAAGGAAAGATACAAGCTTTTGGTTGCCACCTTCGGCTAAATGTTTCCCCATGCGGGTACTTCGGCCGGGGATGAGCTCTATATTCTCAGTTTCAATTTTGTCCGAGTCACTTTTCTCTCCTTCTATAGACCCTTCGGTCGATGTGCCCTTTTCTCCCAAAGTCTGTGTGTGCACTATCACTGGGCTCTACCTAGCCTTCACGAAGACCTTTCGGACTTCGGACTGATCGATGAATATTTGTGCGTCCCTGTCCTTCGTTCCGAAGGTCACCGTCAGGTACTTTACATCTAATCGGATGTGAAAGTTCCCTTGAGTTTGCCTTCCAAGGATGGCATTATACGAAGAGGGGACGTCGATGACAATGAACCTGGTCATGGCAGAGGCAAAGAGCTCTTCATTGTTCTAAATTGCAATTCCTTTTATCGTCAGAGGTAGGTCAATCCACCCGAGGACAAGGAGTTCGGAAAGACCTACCCCGAAGGTAGGGGACGTGACTGGTTTGAGGTCATTTTTTGCGATCCCCAAGCTTCGCAACAGGTGGGAGAATAGGACATCAGCGTTGGACCCGTCGTCCAGGAGCAACCTTTTTACGTCCCAACTCCCGATCCTTGCCATAATAAGGAATGGGTCATCATGTGGGAATACTACGGTAGACCCATCTTTTTGAATGAGCTTGTTCGATGGGTCACCGAATTCCATCACCGAGATCTCCCTAGCTTTCCTCTTCTTCTCTGCCGAAGGTAGTCCCATGGTGATTGTCTGGATTACTTCAGCCGGTGGTGAAGGATTCTTCTTGGGACTTCGGTCACGACATCAGTTAGAATCATAGTCCTCATCTTTCTTCCTTTCCTCCTCCTTCCTTCCCCTGGGAGAGGGCATCCGTAGGTACCGACGAAGTTGGCCCTGCTTGATTAGGGATTCGATGTACTTCCTGAGTTGGAAGCAATCCTCAGTGTCATGACCGTGATCCCGATGGAATTAACAAAATTTCTTCATATTTTTCTTGTTTTCTGAGGTCATACCCTTCGGTCGCTGGATTTGGGTGCCTTGCCTTTCCATTGCCAGTAGTATGTTGTTCTCGTGGTGTTCAAGGGGGTGAACGTCATTGGCTTCTTCCCTCTTTGTTTCCAAGGTCTTCCTCCACCTTCGGTTAGATACCGAGGTTGGCTTTTCTGTCTTTTGGGGCGCATGTGCTCAGACTTTGGCGCCCCCATCCTAAGCTTTTCAGCCGTCATTAGGGATGGCAATTGGGTGGGTCAGGTCAGGTTTGGGTCAGGTCATTCAGGTTCGGGTCTACTCGGGTTAGCATGAATTCCGGTCCAGGTCGGGTTCAGGTCAGGTCATTTGGGTTCAGGTTGATTTCAGGTTGAGTTGATTTCGGGTTCGGGTTGGGTTGGGCCGGGTTTATTTGGGTTCGGGTTCACTTCAGGTCGGGTAACTTTAGTCTCGGGTAACTTCAGGCCAGCTTTCGAGTCAAATTCGCGTCAACCTTGGTGTTTATGTGGGTTACTGGTGTGAAGTCAAAACGATTGAATCTATTCAATCTTTTTTGAAATTTAAATCAAATAATTCAATTTTTTGTGTGATTTAATTTAAATTAAATTTTCATTTTTTAGTATATTTAATTAAAATATTCATAAAAATCTTCTTCATTATAGTTTAGTACATATTTAAGTAATTTAACATTGATAGTAATATTTGATTGTTTTTCTAAACCCATACCCTTTAACTATCATTGTACAAATTATTCAGATCTTCACCCAACTATCACTCAGATATACACAACGACAATTTTGTTATACTTATGTTTCAATGAATTTTCTTTGAAATTACAACAAAATGCAAATCAAGTTCATTATCAGTGACTAAATTGTAAATTTTAAAAATTTTTGGGTGAAAGTGCAAAGATTTCAAAAATTTTAGGATCCATGTTGTAATTATTATGGGTGACTAAAATAAATTTTTTTAAAATTTAGGTACCTTATTGCATTATACTTAAAAGTTTAGGGATGAATGTTGTAATTTTAATAATTGCCTATTAAGATCATTAAATTTACTAAATATAAAAATTACTTCTGTTAAAAAAATCCAAATTTGGGATTCACTAAATATGGATGTTTTTTCCCCAAATAAGATACTTGTAATATATAAAAGTCCTAAAAAAATAGAAGTTATTAAATATGGAAATCCTTTCTCAAAATATGAAAATTATTAAACATGAATATCTTAAAAAAAGAAATGAAACTACTAAATATGAAAGTCTTATCTCCAAATATGAGACTTACTAAATATGGAAGTACCAAAAAATGGAAGTTACTAATAACGGAAGTCACCATTCCTAAATGTAAGACATACTGAATATGAAAGACTCAAAAACTGGAAGTTACTAAATATGGAAACCTCCATATTTAGTACTGACTTAATATGGAAAATAATGAAAGAGGAAAGTTAAGGTTTAGGATTCGGGTTAAAATCAGGTATTATCGGGTTTAGTTATCAGGTCATCTCGGGTTTAGGTCAGGTCAGTCTCGCGTTCGGGTCATTTCGGGTTCGGGTCAATTCAGGCTCGGGTCATTTCAGGTTTGGGTATTTCGGGTTTGGGTCATTTGGGTTCGGGTTTTCTCGGGTTTCCTTTTAATCGGATTCGGGTTCAGGTCGGGTTGGGCACAGTCGGGTTCAGGTCGTTGACTTTTTTAGTCAAATCAGGTCAGGTCGGGCTTGGGTTCGGGTGGGTTGGTCCAGGTCATCGGGTCGGGTCCAATTTTGCCATCCCTAGCCGTCATGTGTTGCTCCGCCCTTCAATAAAATTCTCCGATGGTGCCCGGGGGGTTTTTAGAGAACTCGTAGAAGAGTTGTGAGTCTCTCCGAAGTTCCCTTATCATGGTGAGGATGTGTATTTCGGGACGGAAGTCCGGTACACTCAGGGCTTCACGATTGAACCTTTCGACATAGTCGCGAATGGTCTCCCCATTGCTTTGCACTAAGTCAAACATCTGAACGGGCATCTTCGCCGTCAGCCTACTACCAATAAACTGCTGCGTGAATGTCGTGGACAACTCTTGGAAACTCATTATAGTTCCAAGGGCGAGGGAGTTGTACCACGCGGTTGTCGAGCCTGAGAGGGTGACCTCAAAGCACTTGCAAAGGGTAGCATCATCGGCACCGTGTAGCACTATACTACGCCTATAGTTGCTTAGGTGGGCTTGAAGGTCACTATGCCCATCATTGGTTTCCAAGCAAGGCACCCAAAAATCGCTTGGCATTGGTGCTTCCACTATCGTTCAGACAAAGAGTGACTCTTCTCCACTGAAGGTCTCAGATAACCTTGACAAGATATTCTTACAGGCATGATTGTCAAACAATTTTCAGGTTAACCTTTTTGTTACTAACATTTCCTTCTATTTCCTCCCACACATGCCAAAAAAACATATATCTTAACTCACAAACTTTTGAATCACTATAGCTAATCCATGTCTTAGAAGCACAACCTCCAAATATTATATAAATTTGCCCATTCCAAAGGTCCAACACATAAAGACAAAGTAAATCTACCATATGCGTAACTATCTTCCAATCCATATAAATAAAAAAAAAATAATACCTATGCTATTAGATCATTATATGGATTTACAAATAACCATACTATGATCACTCTGCTCCTTCCTCTAACATCACAAAGTCTCCACCCTACAAAACAAATGAAAATAAAAAGATGTCCAATCAACAAATTGATGAATCTAGATCTACATGCTCACAAGTTATAGATAAAGACAATTGCCCCCACTTTTTATCATCACATAAAGAACAAACTAACCATTTCCTCACCTTTTATAGGATTCAAAATTTACTCACATGGCCACCATAAAAGATATTGATTGCTCATATGGATGGTGGTAACATTCATATTTCTATTTTCATAGTACTTTACAATCTATAAAGGATACATTTTGGTGCATAACTTGTCCTAGAAATAACCAACCTTTAGAACCTTGGTACTTTTTTACTCTTCTATAAAACTTTCTCTATTTCCAATCAAATACAAATAGTTAAAAAATTTCTTAAAAAGTCCTATCACTATAGGTACAAGCTCAACTTAACTATAAAAGACACAACTAGCGTAGCAAGATTCATTTGCTTTGAAAAATAGCTCAAATATTAGTTGGTTTACCTGCTTTCCAATTAGCAAATGAGCCCTACACATATAAATACACCTTACCTCCCAAAATTAGCAACATAATTAGTTAGTAGCATGTTTCCAAATCTCCATCAGCTCACATTCTTTAGAAGCACCAATTAGAAACTTTTGCATACTTAGAATTTTCAATCTTTCAATCTCACCATCCCAATATGGAAACTACTACACCTCAAATGTCCATCAACCTCCACCTCTTCAATAGAATCAACTCTTCCACTTACACACACCCTACCCGATTTCTTTGTTCAAGAAACACTTGCCTCTCTTAAAGGCAAAAAATAAGCAACCAAACTTGATTATTTGATACTATACAGCTTACATCCTCCCAAACTTGCTATCTATTTGACAACTATAAAAACTAAGTGAAATCTCTACTGCTTCATCCCAGAAAAAGATACTCATGACCTAACATGACCTAAATACAAAAACCTCTCAGCGAAAAATGTAAGTCTTCAGTTTCTTACCATGCAAGTTGTATTTATTACTACACTTCCGTGATTATATCTTTATTCATTCTTAACAGGGATTTATGTGGCTCCCCACTTATATGACCAATGCAACATCACTATAGAACAACTCCATGTCATTGCCAGTAATCCCCCTTTGCTCAAACTTTTAGAATATAATAGACAACAAATGTACTAACCCTTCCTTTATGCAAATCATACTTATGTACCAACCATGTTATCATACTTATGTACCATTTATATTACCTCATTGTTCAATTATTATATCAAAATACTATATCATTCATAATGCGCACAAATGCTTTAGAACATATACTGCTAAATCTATTATATGAACAAGTTTTACGCAAAATATTAGCACAAACACATCGTAAAAACTACAGCGAAGCACGGGACCCTTCTAGTTTAAATAAAAAAAAAGGAAAGAAAGAAAAAAAGAAAGAAAATCAGCACCTTAATGTACACATTCTATTGGTGCTCATCAGCCATAACCATTTGATAAGATTCATCCCATGAAAACCTATTCTAACTAAGAAGACTCTTGACATCATTAAACTGCTTCCATCATTTGGCATAACGACTCTTTGAAACATCTTCGTCATAGTGAGTTCTAAACTTTGCAACAAACAAAGAGAGCATATCATCCCAAGCATGTTTGTTGAATGTGTGGCCGACCTTATTCTCTCTATAAAAATGCTCTAACATAAGATCAATGAAATAGGGCTCCATTGTAAGTGTTCAATAAATTCTCATACAATCATTACTGGATGGAACATCAGTATCCATCCACTCTTTCTAGAAAAAAACCAACTAATCAAACACATTAAATAAACAACTTCATGATGAAGTTGTGAAAACCATGATTCTCATGTATCACGACTAGTTACAAATGCACACAATAATAAGCTTAATAACAAGAAATCAAAACAACAACAAATTCCAATTGCCTAGAAAGTACCTAAATCATAACTCATTCTAACCAAAAAATAAAAAGTAAAAATAAAAATGATAGTCTATTTGCAAAATTGTCACATTAAACTGACTTTAAAGTTGAATTAACACTAATTGAAGTGACAATCGACACAAAAAAAACAAATGGGCATATGGTCTTTGAATCATAAAGGAAAATTTTTTGAAAAATTCCCCTACAAAATAAAAGAGCAGACATTCAACAAGTAGAAACTGGAGATGAAAAGGGCATAAAATGAAAAATAGGAAAAACAAAGAAATGAAAAAGAGGTGAAAATGTCAGATAAACAAAGTTTTACCCATTTTATTTGGTTAACGGATCATAGATATTTGCAAAGCTTGAATTTAGTGTCTAGAAACTCAAAATCTTGTCTAAGATATGTGTAATGGCCAAAGGGTTAACCTCCTGAATAAGCCTACATTCTTTGCCCACTTGTTTGGTTATAGAAAAAAACTGTCAATTCCATTTCTTTTTAGAATAGCCCTTTAAACTTTGCAATTTGACTTATCAAGGTCGTTAACCTTTTCTAGAGGTTGATCTGCCCTATGAAAATTTAAGGGCATTTTGCAGTTTCCACCTAAACTTGGTTTTATTGCAATTACTCCCCATATGTTTGGAAATCTGCACTTGTTCTCCTAGCTTTTTATGCTCTCTAATAGTAAATTTTGGATTTTTAATTTCAACTGTCCTATTATTGTCTTTCTATAATTACAAACTATTCTATAGGTTTTTTTTTCACAGTTAATCAACATTTAAAAATGAAGTCTATTTTTCATTTACCAAGAGAAGAAACTGATAACCCAAAATACTTGTTAACTGTAAAAAAATTATTACACAATATAAACAGTTTAAATTAGAATTTTTAACTTTGTTGCTAAATAGTATAACAACTTTAGGGTGAAAGTGTAAATTTTTAAAGCTGAGTAATGCAAAAGATACTATGCACAGATATGCAATTATACATAGCAACAAATTACTAATTTACCCTTTCTTTATCTAGCTAATTAGCTATTATCCCTCTCAATCAAATCATGTCTTTATCTTCTTCATTAACCATCGCAGTCGTCTCCAACAATGTCTCTAATGACAATAAACCATTGTACTAGCAAGGCAGATGACAATGAAAAGAGTGATGAGGTGAAAAGATGAAATTAATGATAGATCAAATATAGAGAAGACAAGGTGTCATCAGGCGGCGTTCGAGACCAAAGGCAAGCGATATAATGAGATCCTAGATATGAGTAATAAGCAGTGTCACGCAAAGGTGAGCTGCATGATGTAGATAAGAGCAACATGATGTGAAGGTGAGTGACAGTCGTGGCGAGATCTGGAAGTTGATCTAGGTTGCAATCTGTTGTGCTCGAAAAATGACCTGATGTTCATCATTCTTTCTATTAGAAGCAGTCATCATTTTCACTGTAGCAACAATGATTGTTCGATGAAGAAGGCATGAAATAGAAAACAAATTGAGCTATGGGGTCCCTAAAGGTTTACCAAGGGGAAGCCTCTGATGCTTAAGTCAGGTGAAGTACAAGAAAAATGAGGGAGAGAGTGTATGTGGTAGAGCTTGGTTACTTTAAAGTGTGGAGCAACCTTATATTTATAGGCCAAAGAATGAGTATACCATTGTCCATACCCTAGTACCAAGTACGATGTATGTCCAACTGAATTTAGATTTACAAAGATCATACCTATACAAACCCTCAGCAAGTTGTTGTTTTGACACTTGAGACCATACTGTTTATTGTACGAAAGTAATGGCCTTTGTTGCATCCTTAATTGGACTTTAGGATAGTAGGTCCAAGGCGTCCTAGAAAGAACTTACAAGACAAAGTGCCCAAGCTGGGATATCCTGGCCATGGGTGAGCTACTTCACTGAATATGCAAGGTACCTCCTAATACCGAGGTCACCTCTAAGACAGGCTGGGTCACTCTATACAAGACCAACAAAGGTCGTCTAAGGGAGACTGGGGATGCCCAGGGTAAAATGGTGACCAAGATAATCAGAAAAGGTCGCTTCCAAGGTTACTTCACGTAAGTCCTTCCAAGGTCACCATTACCGCAATTATTTCTGAGGTACGCTGGTGCCTTTGGGCATCATGAGTTTTATATATTATTTTAGACACTTTTACATATTTGTTTCAATAATTTTATATTTTCTGTTGACACCTATATATATTTATTCAGACACTTTTACATTTTTTTTCATAGACTTATTTGTGAAAAGAAATTTTTTTTCACATATTTGGTTTAGACACTTTTACATAATTCTCCAACATTTTTTTATGTTCATTTTGATGCTAGTACTTATTGTTTTGGATACTTTTATTTTCTCAAGATAATACATTGTCTATATATTACTCATTACACTTTTACATATTGCATTGGACACTTTTATATATTGTTTCAAATGATTTGCATATTAATTTAGATATTTTATTTATTGCTTCAGAAACTTTTATTTCATAATGGCATAAATTGTCTGCATACTACTTCATATGCTTTAACATATTGCTTCAAATACTTTTAAATATTCTTTTTGGCAAGTTTACATATCCTTTGGGACAATTTTACTTCTCACTTTAGATACTTTTATTTTTCTCAAAATAATAAACTATCTACCTATTACTCTATACACTTTCACATATTATGTTACACACTTTTACATATCATTTCAAACACATATACATTTTAATTTAGACAATTTTGTTTCTTGCCTCAGACACTTTTATTCCTGAATGGAGTAAATTTTATGTATATTTCGTTATATGCTTTTGTATATTTTCATAGACACTTCTACATATTTCTTCAAACACTTTTACAAATTCCTTTAGACACTTTTACACTTAACATATTGTTCAAAGAAAATAAAATGTCTACATATTGCTTCAAATACTTTTATATATTTATTCAAACACTTCTACATATCATTCCAAATATTTTTGCATATTGTCTTATACACTTCTCCAGATTGTCTATGCGCACAAACCAGCGGTAGAGATGATGGAGGCAAATAATGACCGATGTGATTAGAGGCACCAATGATGTGATCTATCGTTGAGCAATGACCAAATGCAATTTGCCAGCATTGGCATCAATCTAATGGAATCTGGAGGCTTCTGTAGATGCCAATGACAAGATCCGACAAGGGATGATGATGTAATCCTAGACAAGAGAAAGGATGATATGATCTGTGATGGTGCGTTCTGGAGGTGGTGATGATGACACAATCTAAGGCACTTATCTAAGTCAACAATCACCTGAGAAGCAAGGATTTAAGGTGACGATCAGTAGAGATCCAAGGCAAGGCAGCAATTGGTGGAGAAGCTTTGATTGAGAAATGATGAGGGAGTAAGAGAGCTCCGATCTAAAGGTTATGACCAATAGAATGATAGGAACAGATGATAGGCATTGATGGTGATGGTGGTAGCAAGGGTTTCTAAGGAGAGAAAAAAAGAGAGAGAGATTTTTTTTTAGGCAATTTTGTTAGTTTCTTAAGATGATTAATGGGTTTTATTTGGAGGATTAAGTGTGGATTAGTATGTTTAATTAGATATGTTTGTATAACATAATAACTACATCATGAATGTAACTATATTATCAACAACGATAATTATAAATTTCACAATTTTTTAAAAAGGCCAAGCATCTTTTTCCATCATTTACCAAAAAATGTCAAGTTAACTTTTTTCCTTTTTTAATAAAAGGGTATTTATCCCATTGACTAGAAAATAATACAACATTTATAAATTGATATAACACACTGAAATTCTTTAAAAACAATTAACTTTAAATTTTTTCTTTCATGTCTCTCAGATACCATAATCAGAAGAAATCTGTTTTTTTTTAAAACAAGATTTACATTTGTGAATTGAATGGAAGTTCTATTAATATATAAAAGCAACAAACATAACAACACAAAATTGGACATATGAACATGCAAACTCAAAACTGGAACCAAATCTGAAATTGAGAAGTTGACCTGGATTACCATAGGAATGGCTTTAAAACACAGATTATTCATATCCTCTTTGCCGACTAGACTTTGCTCTTTAGCAACTGCCTCAATCATGAAATGACCACAAAAAACTAAATAAGGGTGATCAATATTTGAACAAACCTGAAAAACCCAAAAAAATCAATTGAATTTCGACAAAATGGTTTGGTTTTTACATTATTCGGTTTGGTTTGGACTAAAAGCAAAATGTAATTTTGGTTATGGGTTCGGTCATTGGACAATAAATAAAAGAACCAAAAAACCTAAAAAAATGAACTATAATTTTTTAAACATATGGGTTAAATTGTAACTTAAATGAAACATCAAGAAAAAATGCAATTTGCTCAACTTTTAACCTAGCTATATAAACCTCTTTTCTCACCGCATTTACCCGTAGCCCTCAAAACTCACATCTCTTATCGGCAATCTTGGTTTTTGTCATCTCTTTCACCATTAGCTTTTTCATCTCTTTTGGTCAACATTCATTCTTCCTCATTTTCTTCCCACTTCCAGAAAGCTAGAAGCTGGTCCACTTTATTGCATAGCTTTGTTTCTGTTGTTGCTTCTCTGTATTCATGGTTGCTAGGGAATGATCACAATTTCTTTATAAACCAAGTTAGATCTATTTCTTTTGACTGCCAGTGAGAGGACATGTGAGGAAACAGAACAAATTTATAAGTGTTGGCAACAAATCAAAAAGGAATTATTGATTCTTTTATGCTTTTAATGTGTTTTGTTGTTATGATTAGATAAGAAAAATATAGGCTAAAGACTTCAGGGACAGAGACTACAAAAGAGATTGAAATTGAATTACAGAATCGAACCAACCAAATTACATTTTAGTTGCTTTGGTTTCGGCTTTAGCTTGAAGTTTAAGTGGTTCAAATGATGAAATTTAAAATAAAAAATTGACAATGTTAAGTAATTTGGTCAGTCGGTGACCGAACTGACCGATTGATCACCCTTGATTGAAAGTTCTGAAATTCTTTCTTAAAAACCATTAGAACTAGAGCTTTCACATTAACATGCCTGCAAACTCCTCAGATACTAACAACCATATATGCACATTGAGTTGACCAAAAAACCAATAGGAGAAAAATTTAGTAAAACTAATAGATAGGTAGAAGGCCACAAAAAATAGAAATGAAAAGAAGTTTATGGTTTGGACCACCAAATCTAACCTTGCTTACAGTGATGATCCTAGCAACACTTCTAGTAGTTGATGTATCTAATGGTGCAGCAGACAATCACAAGAACAACACTTCATGCATCTATTCTTGCCTTCCAAAGGCATAAGTTTGATATCATCTATTTAACACTCAAGACAGATGGACCCAATCCACAAAAACTATCTTGAGATGCTTGTTTGTGGTTCAATAAGAGGCAAAGCTCTTGCTCACTTTACAGATGAGCAATTGAATCATGTATACTTTTTTAGACATTGTTGCTGGTGAAAGGCAATAACCTACTAGGTCCTAGTTAAAAATCACAACTGATTGGTAACACTCTACCTTGACTAGACCCTAATAAGCGAGATGTAAAAAGCATCATAGCTGGCTTGAATGCTGATCCATATGGATGTCACTAGGCGCAAATCCCGGAAGGAGAAAAGCCCCTCTACATGGACCATGGCCCTTATTGTGGGTCATAGATTGACATGGCCCTTTGCGGGCTTGCCTAGGAAGCCTATGGGAACTTGTCCCACACTAGTCACAATTGGCTAACTGATTACGTGCATACTAGTTAAAACCTTCATGCTTCTAGTTGATTAATCATACTATGCAATCATGCATAAGTATGTGCTTTAACTTGAATAGTAAAACAAGTAATAAAAAGATAAAAAATTGCTCGAGCTTTTCACAAAAATTGAAATTTCAATGCAGTCAAAGCATACAAAATAGCTGTGGAATTAACTATACATAATCAATCATTTGCAAACATCCAAACAAGAGTATACTATGCTTGCACCCAAGAGCGACTCTAAAGTAGACTATTCATACATGAGCATTGGAGGCAAACTAGTGTATGAGAACTATACATTGAACAACACTACTGAGATCTATAACTAAGCTTCCACCTTAGAGCAACTCCTGGTGCAAGCTCCAAAGCCCTCAATTGTGCTTTACTAGCCTCTGGTGGCCAAAAAGATGATTGTAGTTAATACCACAAACTAGAATCATAAAGATTGAAATAAACCATATACCTGCTTAAGAGCCTAGCTCAACAACCCTTAATGGTTGCTGGCTCAATGACACCCAAAACTGCACAATAAAAGCTAAGTTCGATTCTCAATAAAGGATCCATCAACCTACAAGAAAAATACTAAGGACACACATATATATAAATATATGAAGTCTACTATGCACGCTTGCAGTCTAAGGGTCTAATATATGCACATATACCTGAGTCCCCTAGGACCTCTCCTCACCTTAGTCCTTCCACAGCTGTCACTTTGTGCCTAGTGAGTTCTGGCCACTAATTCACTCCTAGTAAGCCTTAGCTTACTGAGGTAGTAACCTATAGGTGAACATGGTGGATACTCCTTGCTTGCACTATAAGAAACCTACTAGGTGTACTAGGCTCCTACATAGTGCCTTGAGCCATTGGCTCACTTAGGTCACAATGGTACTTATCCTCTACCCAATTAGGTGCGCTAGGCTCTCACTTGGTGTCTTGAGGTAATAAGCTTACCTAGACCACCAAGGTACTAAGCCTTGCCATTTAACTTACCAAGGATGCACTAAGCTTTCACTTGTGCCTCAAGTCACAACTTGGCTAGGCAACAAGTGCATTGAGCCTTCATCCATGGTGCTCCCCTATCCACCATTACTTGGTTCACATTTGTGAAGTTGTAATGACCATGTTTGGACACATTTACTAGGTTCTTTGGAACCCACCTAGGTGCACTAAGGTTCCCACATCGGAGCCTCAAATATGTAAGCCCAACTAGGCTTCTGATGGTACTAAACCTTACACCCAACTAATAGTGCTCTATTGTGGTCAAACATGCCTTCACTTTGAACTATAATATCTTTAAACTTGGGCAATTCCAGGCTTGGTAAAGGCATAGATATGATAGTGCTCCCTCTTAGCTTTACGTGGAATCTGGAATCGCCTCAATCAGACACTTGAGTGAAAAGTTATGCTAAAAACAATACCAGGTGTCAAAGCTATCGCAACAACGCATCACCAATGAATGAAGATGCTTCATCACAGTACAAAACTCTTTGGAATTTTCATGAAAAGTTGTTGATGCAACGCGTCCCCAACTATTTCGTGGCCAAAAATTCCAGATTTCGCACCATAGCTACTTTGGGGCCTTCGAATGGCCTTAGGGACGCCTTGAAATGCCTCAAACCTTAAAGTACACATGCATTAGGCCACAATGCACTATTTGAACCAATCCTATGGTATCCATAAACACCATACAAATTATCAAAACCTCACTAGTCTAACATGGTCATCACCACCACCAACTAATGCCATTAATCAAAATACTTGAATTTAACAAGCAAACAAGCTATGAATGGCATCAATCATAAATCCCTTACCTTTATTCCAAGCTACAGGCAATGATCAAGCATTCATTCACCATGAACAATGCTCCACTAAGATTTTACCTAGATTCCAAGCAATTCCAACCAAATGGAATCAAATTAACAGAGCCCAACCAAAACCCAAACAACTAAGGGCCACACCAATAAGGAAACAATAAGAAAATCAATAAGGGCCAAAACGTGATTTCTAGCTTCAAATGCACCAAACTCACTTGAAATGAGCTACCCATTGCCTATACACCTATGAAACCTTTAATTTCCACTAAAAATTCTTGAATTTGTACAAGAATTGAAGAAGAAATCAAGTGGGCTTGAAGAAGCTTGGGTTTGAGAGTGCAAAAGAGCAAAAATGGTGGCCAAGCTTCCCATTTACCAAGATTTATATGTCTTGATCCTAAAAAGCCCCCCAAACTTTCTTAATTTTGTCAAAAAGAACCCCTTTCTTGACCTTAAGTAAATTGCTTGATTTTGCTAAATGAACTTAAAACAAGGTATTAAACTAGGGATTTATGAAGTTACTTTGCTCACTGAGCATTCCACTAGGAGGGCTATAACATAAAGAGTAACCGCCACCCTATTTGGAGAACCAACTAGATTGTTGTCCCAATCATTGGTTTTGCAAGCATAGAGAACCAACCTTTCCCAATGTAATTTTAAAGATGTTGGTCTAGGGTTTTAGGATGCCAAAGGTAAAAGCCTTTGATGGGACATAGGATCCTTCAAACCACTTCAAATGCTATACCATTGCTATGCAGATCATAAAGGCTAATGAGGTTGTATTATGTCTGGCTTTTGGCAACACCTTGTTGGGATTAGCTCAAGCTTGGTTTTATTATCTCACAGATGAATGATTTGCTTTTGCTTGCCTTTTGTTCACAGTCTTTGGATAATAATTTTTAAGACTATAATAAACCTCCTTGATTGTAAATAGTAAGATGGAAAGTCCTTGAGGGACTTTATTCGAAGGTTGAACAAAGAGGCTCTTGTTCAAGATGGACAATGATGACAACCAATGGAATGGAACAGGGTGGAAGATGACATAGGTTTTTTTATTCGATGAGTCCAGTAAGATCTCTATTGGGCCAAGTGAGGAAGAGGACTTAAGCAATAAATTGGAAATGTTAGGGGTGCAAGGGGTATAAGAACATAATTTCAAGAATTAAGTTCAGTGATTTTCAAACCTCATAACTTTTCCAATGCTATCAAAACACCAATTATCTAGTTAGTAGATGAAACCATTTAGTGGTTATTTCACACTTGCTCTATAAATTTGTGGATTGATCAATTATAGCCTTCAGCATTAGTGATATATTAGTATCAAATAAAAGTTTGTGGTAGATCCTCATTAGCTATTTTTCCCTAAAAGATTAGCAAAAGGTTATTAGTTCTAAAATTTTTCATATTTTTATTTTTAAGTTCTAAAACATTTTAGTTTTCTAAATTAGTCCTAAAAGTTTTCTTAGGCATTAATAGTTAGTCTTAGATTTACTAAAAGAACAATTATTGGACAAAAATATGATTTACAAAGAGAAAAAAACTAATAATTTAAACAATTTATCATCTGTTAAAAATTATTGCATAGATTGATTTTATTGAAAAATAATTATAGAAAAGTAAAACAATTCAAATTATAACTAAAAAATAGTGCAAAAAAGTGCTAAGTTTTAAGAATAATTGTTTATAGAATTACAAATTTTTAGGGCTCATTTGGAAAACATAAAAATTTTTAGGACTAATTATTCACATAGTTGTAAAATTTTTGGACTTATTTAGGTAAAAACGTTTAGGATTGAAATAGAAAAGTAAGCAAAGTTTTGGGATCAAAAGTAATCTTTCCCTAAAAAAGTTTGATGGCCTTCTGAATAGTAAAAATAACGAATAAACTACTAATGTTTCAAAGTTGGCAGAAATTGGCAAATAATGTTTTCTGGGTTTAAAATCAACCCATATAAGCCATTGGTCATTAACTTGTAGAATATACTATTTGAAATGGGGAATATTTCATCAAATAAGGGTGAAGTGGCCAAAAAAATCTACTCTATTAGTCTTTTTTGAATTTTCTATATTAATCTTATATGAATTGGGCAAAGAACTTAAAAAAAAAAAAAAGGCTGAATTGATACTAAGGATCTCTGACTACCACCATTTGTGAAAATCACCAGTAGTTGGCATGATTTTGTAGTATTAAGGTTAGAGAAGAAAAATCCAATGGTTTGCAGGCTTGATTGTGCATGGTTTGGTTTCAATTTGGAATTGAATTGTACTTGAGTTTTTAAAATTGTTTATGAACCCTAACTTAAAATTTTTAAATTACCCAATTTATTTTTAACTTTAGTCAACTTAATTCAAAATGTATTATTTTTATTTTTATATTTTTTTACCCGAAACTAATTTAATTTGAAAGTTAATATTATGCAGGTATAATAGTCCATTGAAATTAAAATTTTTATAATTTTATTAATCTTTATGAATTTTTATTCTTTAATGCCTATAAAAAGAAAAGTTCATACAAGGTTAACAAAATTATAAAAATTTTATTTTCAATGGATTATTACACCAACATAATATTGGCTTTAATATGAAATTGGTTTCAAGCAAAAAAAAAGTAAAAATAAAAAAATTAATTTTAGATTAAGTTAATTTCAGTTAAAAAAAATAGGCTCGTAAACGTTTTGTATACGAAATTGATGCATGTGAGTGATTCATCTATGCTCATCAACCTTTAAGAAGTAAAATTCCTTTAGTTCCATTGTCATTCGACAGAGTTTGGGTTACTAGTGAGAGCCATCATGAGTCGCGACGTACACGGGTTTGGAAGGGCCATGGGAAAAATGTTGGTGAGGTCACTGGTCCCCTGGTTGCTTGGTCGCCTGGCGGTGTTTTGCCCCTAGAGAGGGGGCTGCTGCTCATCTGTATCTCCTACTGATAGAGTAGATACTAGTAAAACTATATGACTTATATAGGAAAATGTAAAATTATAAAACTAAAATAGAAAAATTATTAAAGTTGTGGGACTGAAAATTGATTAATCTTAATAGCAGTAGGCAACTTGGTCTAACTTAATAACATTAATGGTTTATTTGGCATGGAAAAACATTGATAGGTGAATTGGGCTGCCTCAAAAACTTGAGTGGTTTATTTGTTTTTTTTTTGCCTTCCAAGGCTCAATCTTTGGCTAAAATACGGAATAATATCCCAAACTTTGCTTATTGGATCATTTAAGAGTCTAAGCTATGAATCGGTACAACTTAGGACTCGTACTTCTGAGTTTAGGGCGGTTTAGTCTAGAAGATGAATTGGTTATTCATGTGAAGTCGTGCATTTGAACGTTGTGTGCCACTGTTTGAATACCTTCACGAGCGACAATATGGCCGAGTCTATCAACTTGGTTAGACAGTGGCAAACAGCATCCGAATATGTAACTTTATCTGACTGACCAGTTTATTTTATAAACTGAATTGCCTTAAATTTAAAAGTATGAGTTCTAAATTATACCAGTTTATAGTTCAGGCTATTAAGCAATTCAATAGTCAAAGCTCAAGATGCTATTCCCTATTTAAGCCATTTTTTAATGGCAGTCACGGTATTTAGTAACGAAGCTGGTGCCCTCTTTTGTTGATCCAGCGCACAGAACGTTAGCATCTTCTCATGGTCGTGCCAAAAACCCACAAGGGAAGAAGAAAGGAAACAGAAGAAAGTGATCGGGCGAACAGAGGAGTTGGTTCTTCTTCTTCCTCTCGGCCCCGAAACTCATCAATCGATCGGCGAATTGGAGGAGAATGGTTGATGTAGCAGACAAACTGTCGTATTTCCAAGCGATCACAGGGCTCGAAGATACCGAGTTGTGCACCGAGATCCTCCAAGCCCATGGCTGGGACCTTGAACTCGCCATCTCCTCCTTCACCTCCACCACTCCTGGCGGCTCCACCGTTCCTTCCGCCCCTGATGCCGATTCGCTCCCCCCGATCCAATCGCAATTACAGCCTGCTCCTCCTCCAGCCCCCGGAATCGCCTGGAGGCTGGTTACCTTACCGATCTCAGTTGTTTCTGGTAGTCTAGGGTTAATCTCCGGCGCTGTTGGTCTTGGGTTATGGGCCGCCGGTGGAGTGCTTTCTTACTCGCTTGGTATGCTGGGTCTGGGCTCTGCGCAGTCGGGGGAGTCGAGTTCGCGGCTGGTCCCTGTATCCTCTGCGGCATCTGAAGCAGCTAGATTTGTTGAGATGTTCGAGAGGGAATTTGGGGCGAGGCGGCCGAATTTCGTGCCCGAGGGTTTCATGGAGGCGCTTCAGAGGTCCAGAAATGCGTTCAAGTTGTTGTTTGTGTACTTGCACTCGCCGGATCATCCTGATTCGCCCGGATTCTGCGAGGGGACGCTGTGCTCTGAGGAGGTCTCGGCTTTTGTTAACGCAAACTTTGTGGCTTGGGGTGGGAGCATTAGGGCTAGCGAGGGGTTTAAGATGAGCAACAGCTTGAAGGCTTCTCGGTTCCCATTTTGTGCTGTGGTTATGCCCGCCACCAATCAGAGGATTGCCATGCTTCAACAGGTTCTCTCTCTCTCTCGTTGTAGTTGACTGGTCCGTAACTCTTTGCCCTAATTATGGTACCAAAGAATTTAATATGTTTACCTTTATCTCCATGCTATCTGGGTGGATTTGTGGATTTGGAGATGAATTTAGTGAGAATTGCCTGGTCGATTCTTCTGTTTTCCATCTTGAATTTGCCTTGGTTTTTGGGTAACAGGTGGTTGCTTCCATTTCTTTACATTCCTCTTTCATTGTCATCTTTTTCCAGTCAAATGGGGTTCTTTTTCTTTTTGACTGTTTTTATTTTTCACCCATTAGGTTCCAGGGTTCATGATATTTGAGTATTTACTAATTGTTGTGTCTGATATCAGCGTGTGATTAATTTCTTTTCCTGAAGCTTGTGGATTCCTGGTTCTGTATAATGATCAAGGATATTCTTTTGCCTTGTATATAATTCTGTTAGCTGTTGAATTATTTTCTCTTGTGTAGGTTGAAGGTCCAAAATTACCTGAAGAAATGCTGACAATATTGCAGAGAGTGACTGAAGAAAGTGCCCCTGTCCTTGTTGCTGCAAGACTTGATGCAGAAGAAAGAAGAACTAACATGCGTCTAAGGGAGGAGCAAGATGCTGCTTATAGAGCAGCACTTGAAGCTGATCAAGTATGTTTTCTCTCACTTGATGGATATGCTCTGTTACCTAACTCTAGAGAATTGCAGTTTTGTTTTGGAGTGACTCGTATGGGTCACTGAACCAACAGCCCAATGGAAAGAGCTAAAAGAATATCTAGATTACCAATGTTACAAAAATTGTTTAATTCTTGGCTTCATGATCAATTCTTTGTTTTGGTATTTTCATCAAGAGTAACTTAGTTATGTCAGTAAGGTGATATTTTTCTCCTTTTCCCTTAAATAGGCTAGGGAACGCCAGAGGAGAGAAGAGCAAGAACGTTTAGAACGGGAAGCTGTAGAGGCTGAGAGGAAACGCAAGGAAGAAGAAGAGGCACTAGAGAGAGCAGCACGTGAAGCTGAGGAGAGAAAGGCCGAACAGGCAAGAATACGTGAGCACAAGGCCCAGTCACTTGGTGCAGAACCTGAGAAGGGACCTGACATTATACAAGTAAGCTTAACCCTCAAGTTCTAGGGCTATGACGTTTGTGGTATAACTTGCTTTTCTTTTTCTGTTACTGTTCTCTGCCCTCCCTCTCTTTTAGTATATAAAGACACACACACACACAAATTTCTGTGTTCGTTTACATGTTTAATTTCAAAGGAAGAGAGAGTAGTCGGTAGCGTTTAGGCAGTTGTCATGCAAAACTCTTCATTTTGTTCTCTTAATTTGTATAGCAGTCATTAGCATTCGGTTTCCAATATCAGTATGTAGCATTCAGTGCCCAACATCACTTTGTGCATGTTCTGTTGGCAAATCAGGTTTTGGTGAGGTTTCCGAGCGGTGAACGGAAAGAACGGAGATTTCACAGTGCAACAAAGATCCTTTCTCTTTATGACTATGTTGACTCTTTGGGCTGCTTAGATACCGAGGACTACAGCCTTGTGTCAAACTTTCCCCGGGTTGTTTATGGACCAGAAAAGCGATCCTTGTCCTTGAAAGATGCCGGGTTACATCCTCAGGCCAGTCTTTTTGTGGAGCTGAACTAGTCATTATCAGCTACTTCATAATGCTGCTAGGTTTGTATTATCATCAATAGTTCAATAGTTTTCGATTTAGAAGTCAATTAATTTGTCCTTGTTTTCTGTTTTGTAACTTATTGTATTTTTTCTTCTCTCCTGATTCTTTGCATAATCAGCAACGTTACCAGTTAAGAACAGTCGTAATGTCTCTAGATGCTCCATCTTTTCATTAATTCAGGTTGCAAAGATGATGGAAACTGGACACATTTAGTGGGTCTGCGTGAGTTGTTACAACCCTCCATTTCATAATCGTAACAAGTTCTTTAAAAGATTATGGACTGGATGCATATGTTATGAGCATATTAAGTATCTATTTCTTGGTCTGCATGTCTTAACAATTCGAGGGAAGTAAACTAATGCAATGAATAAATATGAAAGAATATGCAAAACATTCCATGTAAAAAGCGAAGGGTAATGTTGCGAATTATGGGATGGTGGGGATATGGAAACTTCTGCATTGAAATGTGTGGAATGTTTTTGTTGCGCCGTGCAGTTAGAATAAGTAGATGAGCCTATGTATCCCGAAGTAAATAAATAAGTAGAAGAGCCTGTGTCCCATCACGCCATTTTAATTTCTAGGTGAGCTAAAAGTTCTAACTCATTTGAACAATTTAGTCCTGTTATAGCATGTTTATAGGGTGTCCGTCGTCCATCACATAAATATGGTACCAAATGGAAAACTATTAGGTGGAAGACGAGGAGCTAGGACAAATGGTAGGGCAAAAGGGCACAAGGTGGCCAATAAAGCCAAAGAGGGCTCATGTGACACTAAGGTCAGACCTAGCTCCTAGTTTTGGGCAATAGGTGGTGTCCTTCGCTCATGGGCTATAAAATGGTGTGTGGATCAAGCATTGGGTGCTTGGTAGATAAGTGTGAAGGTTTGGCATGCAAAAGAAAGGTGCCTCAGTTTGGCTGTATAGGTGTTGTGATCGAGCTCAAGAGCTCGGTATGTCATTGTGCAGTGTGGCATGGGCTCCTAGGTGCATGAGTGTTTTGGGGTACCTAGGAGCATGGTGAGTTTGGTGTGACAAGGTGCATATGCGTGCACCCATGTGGGGTCACGCAGCCATGTGTGCCTAAGGGTGCGTGTGTGCATATGCCTAGGAGCTCGTGTCTGTGAACACCTAGGAGGTTGTATGGACATGCCCTAGGGGCTTGGTTTCCATGTAGACCATTTGTTATGCTTTTCGCATGACCCACGGGGGGGAGGCCATGATAGAAACCCTAGGGACCAAATGGCACTAAAGCCTACTAAATGACATGAGCCACAAATAAGCACACATATCGGCCCAATGGGGCATAGGTCCAAAGATGGGGCAAAATACATCCAAGGCCACTAGGACGCACATCAAATTGGGTTAAACCCTGCTGCATACAATAAGGGAGTTTTGAGCTAGCGAAAGCTAGCAAGCTCAAGGGCAAATGCAAGGATGCATGCTCAAGGACTAAAATGGACCAATGGGTATTTTGTTTGTTTTTTGTGTTGTTTGTTTGTTTGTTTGCTTGTGTGTGAAGTATGAGGAGTCATGCACATATAGGGGCATGATATGATGATCATTATATAATACTCCACACCATATGAGCTCGTGGCACACTCATATAGTTTATGCGCAAAGGTTTATGCATGCTTGGCAATGTGTTCATATGCTCCATTATGTGTGATGTTGTTATGTATTGTTTGTTTTAGATTGCCTTACTAAGTATTTTATTTACTTACCATTATTGTTAATGTGCAGATAACATCATCTAGGAGACAAGTAATCCATAGTGATTATTGGATACTTTTTTGTTAGTTTTTCATAGGTACATTTTGCAAACACTACATGTTTATTTTTCATATGTTGCATGCACTTATGGTCAGAGTCTAACTCCAAACTTATTTGCCCTATATAGCAAGGTAGTCGGGCAAGGACTTCTTGTGTTGCTCCTCGCCTGGGTTTCTTTCTCCCAGGCATATGTGAGCCTACCGACCGTTTGGGTCATGACTATTTTGTAGCACAGTGGTAGTAGCTAGTATGAGGTCTAATGGTATTGACTTTGACTTAGAATAATCGTGGCATGTGTTATTATTAATTCGGGTTAGGCTGATCAACCCATGACATCACTTGCTTAGGTTGATAGGCAAAATGATGCCCATTGGCATCCTTGTTATGTGACATAGTGGCCTGAAGTAGGGACTTCCGGTATGAAGGCATCTGAATGAGAGACTTCCGATATGAGGGTGGCTGCAAGACTCAGAAAAAAAAGGGTTAGAGACCCCCTGGAATGTGTTTCTGGGGAAGAGCCTCCGATGCCCAAGTTAGTATTTGGGAAATAAGGAGTAGAAAGAGGAGAACAAAGAGTAGAGAGTTCTGTGTCCTCCATACAAAGGTCACTCCCAGGTATTTATAGGAAGGTGTAGGGAGGTGGCGGTTTGGCACAACCTACTTAGATCATGACACGTGTTCGGCCGGATGCAATCCGTACATCTGTAGATGGGTATCTCTTACTCAGCCTAGCCTGTTTTGGCCAGAGGTCAGGGCCGTGTGGGAGGTCTTTGTGTCAGGGGCATGTGTAAGGTCTCTTTGTCAGAGGCTCCTTAACCGTTTTTTTCTTATCTTCGTAAGACCCCTTCGGGTAGTGAGACCCCTTCGGGGTATGAGACCCCTTCAGAATAGGAGGCCCTTCTTCGGCTATATATCATCACTAAGGGCCGTTAGGATAAGTTCTTCGGCAGAGCAGGGCACCTTCAGAGGACGTTCACCCTTGCTGAGGATGGGGAATTACTTTTCCAAGGTCGGTAGGTTCGCAAAATCCAAGGGTGGTGAAAGACACCATTACCCGAAGTTGGTCGTGTCACCTTTCCAATGGTGGTGTGAATGTCCCCAAGGTCAGTGATAAGCCTTTTCCGAGGATGGTGAGGGCCCCCTCTTCCCAAGGTTGGTCACTTGTATGTCCCGAGGGTGGTGCTCATCAGACCAATTTGGGAGTTCCCCAAGGGGAATAGACCTTTGGCTATCACAAAACACTTAGATATTGTGTTGCCGTAGTATTTACTTGTTGGCACGATATATTATTTGTGTTGGGTTTCGGGAGCCAAACAGCGCAGCGGAATTTAACCGAAACCCGTCAGGATCCAAGTGAAACGGGGTAAACCGGGTGTTCGAAAATTTTCATACCTAATTTTTGGTTGAGATCTCTCACTCAACTATAGAGTCGAATCACAAAACTTGAACAGTTGACGTGTTCAAGCTCTCTATGGTATCCACACGAGCCTCTTGGGATCACCACACTTCCACCGTGTCCCGGAAGATACGTTTCTCTTGCGCTCGCAGTGCTAGCTTGCGTCCTCCAAGGAATTGCAAAAGAAGAGTGCGGCTGTCCTTTTGGGAGGCTAAGGCAAGGAGACCTGTGAATTTCTCACTAGAAGTTATATTTATAGTGAGACTCAACTTCCAGGCCTAATGGGTTTCAAAGCCCTAATCCAATTAGGCTTTAATTTCGGGCTTAATAATGGCTCAACTATTGGGCCCATTATTAATACGAAATTATTGTGAAACCAAAATCCAAATTATTAGCCCATGCACTCTAATGATCCATGTAGCTCTATGTGTGCGACCCAATAGGCTCTTACCACGTTGGCAATGATCATAAATCACATTTATGATCATAAGCAATGAGCGGTGTCTAGCTACACATCATTGCTTCCCAAGTGACAAGATTGTCGATGATTCGACTATACCTTTATGATCATCACCGATATATGCCATTGTCCCTTTGTCCAAGATATCAAGACTAAGCACGAGACATGGAATGTGTCACTCTCGTATAGCCCAATCTTTGGTTTCTTGATTACTGAGTAGACCAACTTAAACTGATGACATTGATATTGTATATCAACTCATCGGAGCATGGCCATGCATTTTCTAAGTCTCACTCTATTAAGGGGCCCGAAGATATCACTCCCGTTACATAGGAGGGACAAATCCCATCTTGATCATACACATCCCCCCGCATGATATGTGGCATACCTAATGACCTCCTTCAAGTTTACTCAGTTACGAGCAACAAAGGAAAGTATCAAAGTTTGTGACTCACATGTAGGGAACCTTGATGATCTTAGCTCGAAGGACTACATATACCATGATAACTATGAGAATCACATATGACACTCATATAATGATCCATGTAGTGTTCTCATGGTGGGTCGGTCCAGTACACAAGTTCTCCAACTTGTACCTATATGCAGACTACATATCTCATATTAGTCTCCACATATGCTAGTCGTTATGTATTATTGCAACCCGCTCCACAATAATACTAGACCAGGGACATTTAAGAATATCATTATTCTAGGGTTACAATTATGTTTATTACGTTATGCAGAAACAGAACAACAAACATAATTGCTGGATTAATGCCTTAATAAAATATCATGACTCAATGTGCAAAAATACAATCATCTTATGATTGGCTTTTGGGCACAACACTAACAATTTGTGCATGCATGAACATTAAAAATGTTTTCTTACACGGACACACATATTTATTTCATGTTTTCTTTAAATCTCGCCAAACCACTATCTTAGTTTAATAAACTTAAGTGTTTTATTGGAACTAAGTAAATGTTTTTCTTAACTTTCAGGTAAATACTAAACGCTAGGCAAGTGGCTAGGATTTACATTGTAAATCTCAGCAAAAGATCTTGGATACGAGGAACGATTCTGGCGTAATTAAGAGTTGGATTAGGCAACAGAATAATTTAGCATAATTGAGAAATTAATTGGGTATTTATTATGATGGTTCCTCATAGTTGGTATCAGAGCTTAGGTTATACTAAGGGCAAAGGTCTAGGTTGCTACCACTATAGGAGCCCTACGTATAGAGTCAGAGTTAGACTAATGATCATGAGTTTTGATTGTGTGTTGCATTGTTTGTGTTTGTGATTTATTTGTAGGTCCAGTTATGGTTTGCACTAGGAACAACATGGCCACTAATGCAGGATAAGATGGTCAGGGTGGAGATGTTGGGCAAGATGTTAGGGGCATCACTTTGGATGCTCTATATGCCCTCACCTTGTAGATGCTAGATCGTATGGATCGGCAAAATAAGACATTTTGTCTTTTGAAACAGGCACTGAATGCCCTAGCTCAAGCCTAGGCCTAGAATCAATGGGCCAATGGGCATGACCTCGAGGATGTTGAAGATTTGGATGAGGAGACAGTAGAGGTTGGCCATCAGGGTCCTGAGCCAGCTTCCCATAAAGGTGGCAATGGCCAGGATAGAGAGCGTGCTACTATTGACGCTCAACATTGTTAGTGTTGTGCCCAAAAGCCAGTCATGAGATGATTGTATTTTTGCACATTGAGTCATGATATTTTATTAAGGCATTAATCCAGCAATTATGTTTGTTGTTTTGTTCCTGCATAACTTAACAAACATAATTGTAACCCTAGAATAATGATATTCTTAAAAGTCCCTGGTCTAGTATTATTGTGGAGCGGGTTGCAATAATACATAACGACTAGCATATGTGGAGACTAATATGAGATATGTAGTCTACATATGGGTACAAGTTGGAGAACTTGTGTACTGGACCGACCCACCATGAGAACACTACATGGATCGTTATATGAGTGTCATAAGTGATTCCCATAGTGATCAGGGTATATGTAGTCCTTCGACCTAAGATCATCAAGGTTCCCTACATGTGAGTCACATACTTTGATACTTTCCTTTGTTGCTTGTAACTGAGTGAACTTGAAGGAGGTCATTGGGTATGTCACATATCATGCGGAGGGATTTGTATGATCAAGATGGGATTTGTCCCTCCTATGTAACGGGAGTGATATCTTCGGGCCCCTTGATAGAGTGAGACTTAGAAAATGCATGGCCATGCTCGGATGAGTTGATATGCGATATCAATGTCATCAGTTTAAGTTAGTCTACTCGGTAATCAAGAAACCAAAGATTGGGCTATACGAGAGTGACACATTCCATGTCTCGTGCTTAGTCTTGATATCTTGGACAAAGGGACAATGGCATATATCGGTGATGATCATAAAGGTATAGTCGAATCATCGACAATCTTGTCACTTGGGTAGCAATGATGTGTTGCTAGACACCGCTCATTACTTATGATCATAAATGTGATTTATGATCATTGCCAACGTGATAAGAGCCTATTGGGTCGCACACATAGAGCAATTTGGATCATTAGAGTGCATGGGCTAATTATTTGGGTTATGGTTTCACTTTAATTTTGTATTAATAATGGGCCCAAAAGTTGAGCCATTATTAAGCCCGAAATTAAATCCTAATTGGATTAGGGCTTTAAAACCTATTAGGCCTGGAAGTTGAGTCTCACTATAAATACAACTTTTAAGTGAGAAATTCGCAGGTCTCCTTGCCCTAGCCTCCAAAAGGACAGCCGCACTCTTCTCTTGCAATTCCTTGGAGGGCGCAAGCTAGCACTGCGAGCGCAAGAAAAACGCATCTACCGGGACGTGGTGGAAGCGTGGTGATCCCGAGAGGCTCGTGTGGATACCATAGAGAGCCTGAACACGTCAACTGTTCAGGTTTTGTGATTTGACTCTACAGTTGAGTGATAGATCTCAATCGAAAATTAGGTATGAAAATTTTTGAACACCCGGTTTACCCCATTTCACTTGGATCCTGGAGGGTTTCGGTTAAATTCCGCTGCGCTGTTTGGCTCCCGAAACCCAACAAACATGAGGAGGGTTTCTTGGTTTCTATGCTTAGGCAAATCCAAGGGTTGGATCCGGCTTAATTTGATGGAAAGGGAGATGCCGATGATGCTGAGTTTTGGCGGAACTGAATGAATAAGATATTTTGAACCCTACAGACTAGCGATGAAATTAAGTTGCATTTGGCATCTTATTATTTGAAGGGTGTAGTAGAAATATGGTGGAATCAGGAGCAGGATCTTTTCAAGGAGCAAAATGAGGGCAAGTCTAAGTATAGAGCTAGGCCTTTGACTTGGCAGTATTTTCTGGAAAGGTTCCAAGGGGAGTACATCAGTGAGGCTGGCAGGGACCTTAAGAGGCACAAGTTTGAAAGACTCAGCCAGGGTGAGATGACTGTGATCAAGTACTCCAGAAGGTTCAATGCATTGGCATGCCATTCGCCATACTTAGTTAGTCGAGAGCATACTAAGATAGCTCGGTTTGTGGAAAGGCTGAGGCCCCATTTGCTAAAATTTATGGTAGTTGCAAATTTTAGCACTTACTCTCAAGTACTACAAAAGGCACAACAATTAGAAAGATCGATGAACCCTGCCAATGTCAATGGTAGGTATGACAAGGGAGAACCTTTGGGCACCAAGGCCTAGGGCAAAAGGCCAGCTACCCCTGAGACGGGAGGCAATGGCAACAATGCTAAGAAAGCCAAGTATGGGAAGGGCCTACACAAGACTTGTGGCAAGTTTCATGACAAAAAGCCGTGCCTCCGCTTGGGAGGACAGAGCAGCCCGGTAATCGCCCGGTAGGATGCTGGACTTGCGGCAAGTTAGACCACTAGACCCGAGATTGCCCCCGAGCATGTCGTGATGGGTAAGGAGTGGCCCAGAGGCCTATGCTGGGCAAAGAGGACCCAATGGAGTTGAAGCACCTCGAACAAGAGGAGCACAACATGGAGCTAAAGGAGGAGCACATCGACTAGGACCACCCTAGCAACGAGTGTTTGCCCTGGTGCACCGAGACGGACATCCAGTGGCTCGAGGTACTTTTATGTTAAATAATACTAGTGTTAGAGTGTTATTTGATACTGGTGCATCCCTATCTGTTATATCTACTAGACTGGTAGATAGGTTGGGTTTAGTTGTAATCAAGGTACCAGAGATGAGGATCGTTAGGACAGCAGGCCTTCATTTGGCTTTCATCAAAGAAAAGGTGTTGAGTTGCCTCTTTGACATAGGTCACCATAGATTTTATGATGACTTCTGGGTGATGTCACTAGGAGGCCATGACTTGGTACTCAGTATGGATTGGTTAGGATGACACCAGGCTAACATTGACTATGCAAGTCAAACCATTACCCTTAAGACTAAAAGGGGAAGTGGTGACTTATTACTGTGGGTTGGCAACTAGTGTCAAGTCCACATCATTGAGATTGATTGATGTGGTTCCTATTGTGGATGAGGATGAGTACTATGGCCTAAATCGTGATGAAGTGGCAAAGGAATTGAAGGACATACCAATTGTCAATAGGTTCCCAGAAGTTTTTGCCACTGACTTACCAGGGTTACCACCTAAGAGAGAGACAGAGTTCTCTATTCACTTATTACCTAGGACTAAGCCCATATCGATTCCTCCATACAAGATGTCTACTCCTGAGATGAATGAATTGAAGGAATAACTAGAAGAACTATTAAGGAAGGGCTTCATTAGGCCTAGTGTATCGCCATGGGGTGCCCCATTGTTATTTGTTAAAAAGAAAGAAGGTACTCTTAGGTTGGTGACTGATTACCGAAAGCTAAATCAAGCAATGTTAAAGAACAAGTACCCTCTTCCGTGAATTGATGAACTCCTTAATAGGTTCAAAGGAGCCAAGATATTCTCAAAGATTGATCTAAGAAGTGGTTATTTTCAAATCAGGGTTAAGGAGGACGACATACACAAAACCATTTTTCGAACACAGTATGGGCACTTTGAGTATATGGTGATGCTGTTTGGGGTGAGGAATGCCCCTACGGTGTTTATGGAGGCAATGAACAGGAAATTCATGCCTTATTTGGATAAATTTGTGGAAGTTTTCATTGATAATATACTCATATACTGCCAGACTCCTGCTCAATGTGATGAACATCTTAAGATGGTTTTGCATGTGCTAAAGGATGATTAGTACTATGCAAAATTATCTAAGTGTCAGTTCTGGGCAAAGGAGATACCCTTCCTTAGTCATGTGATCAGTGACAAAGGGGTAAGTGTAGACCAAGGGAAGGTGCAAGCAGTGATGGAGTGGAAACAACCCACCAACCCCACTGAGGTGAGGAGTTTTCTTGGACTAACGGGATATTACCGGAGATTCATTGGGAGATTCTCCCAAATAGCTAAGCCATTAACTACCTTGACTAAGAAGGCACAGGAATTTGTTTGGACAGAAAAATGTGAGGTAGCCTTCTAGGAACTCAAACGGAGGCTAACCACGGCACCAATCTTGACGATGCCAGACCCAGGGAAAACCTATGTTATCTATACAGATGTATTAGGATCAGGCTTGGGTTGTGTGCTAATGCAAGATACGCAAGTAGTGGCCTATGGTTTAAGGCAACTAAGGTCAAATGAGCTAAATTGGCCAACACACGATCTGGAACTAGCAGTCGTAGTCTTTGCCTTAAAACTTTGGAGGCATTATCTGTTAGGATGATCCTTTCAGATATATACTCATCATAAGATCCTTAAGTACCTATTCACCTAGAAATATTTGAACATGAGGCAAAAGAGGTGGATAGAGTATATTAAGGATTATGATTGTGCCATTGACTACATAGCAGGGAAGGATAATGTTGTGGTTGACGCCCTCAGCCAAAAGTATACTGGAGTAGTAGTCTCTAAGGATCAAGTGAGAGATCCTAAGGTTGAGAGTTTTATGGCCCTATATGGGTATTGGTCTAGATGGGAAATTGACCAAGTCTATGAGGTATGAATTCAGTCAGGATGACTGGATAGGGTCTGAGAAGCCCAGGAGTTAGACCCTGAGATGCATGAGGTTTCAGGGCAGACCAAACATGAAACCCTCTGAGAAGGGAATGAGTATCAGGATGGTTTACTTTTCCTTAAAAAAATACTTTATGTGCCCAATGTTAATAGGTTGAGAGAGCAGGTGCTCCAAGAGGCAGAAAAGTAGTCCCCTTAGTATCCACCTTAGAGTCACCAAAATGCACCATGACCTAAGACCTCATTTTTGGTGGCCTAGGTTCAAGGTTGATATTAAGAATCAAGTGGCTAAATGTCTTACCTATCAGATGGTAAAGGCAGAACATGAAAAGTCAGGCAGTACCTTGCAAAGCCTACCCATTCTAGAAAGCAAGTGGGGGGCAATCACTATGGATTTCTTGGTAGGTTCGCCAAGTACAAGGAAACAACATGATGTTGTATGGGTCATAGTGGATAGGCTAACTAAGTGTGCCCATTTTCTACTAATTAAGATCACCTATCCATTAGAAAGGTTGGCAAACCTATATATCAGAGAGATTGTTCAACTTCATGGTGTACCAGATTCGATCATATCTGATCTAGATCCATGGTTTGTCTCTAGGTTTTGGAATGTCTTTCAATAGGCAATAAGGTCAAAAGTAAACTTGAGTACTACTTATCACCCTCAAATAGATGGATAGTCAGAGAGGACATTCTAGACCCTAGAGGACATGATGCGAAGTTGTGCCTTAAATTTCAAATGAGATTGGGATGACCATCTCCCACTCATTGAATTCGCCTATAACAATAGTTATCAGGCATCAATTTAGATGGCTCCATATGAGGCTTTGTATGGCCAGTGATGCATTACACCACATTGCTAGGCCGATAAGGCGGATGTTGACCAAGCAGGACAACAGGTTGAGGAGGAGACCACAAGCAAGATTAACCATATTCAGGCCCGATTAAGGGCAGCTATTGACAGGCAGTAGGCACATGCCAATGTCAAGTAGTGGGAAATGATGCTTGAAACAGAGGACAAGGTGTTCCTCAAGGTCTCACCAATGAAAGGAGTAGTACGATTTAGCCAAAGAAGTAAGTTAGCTCCTAAGTACATTGGACCCTGTGAGATTTTGGAATGGGTTGGCAAAGTTGCATATAGATTGGCACTGCCACCAAGCTTGGCTCACATACATAATGTGTTCCATGTCAGTGTATTGAATAAATGCAATGTACCTAATAGGCAATAGTGACACCCCCTTCTATTGAGCTAGTGAGCGAGGACTTGACCTATGGGGAATGCCTAATTTGTTTTCTTAACTGATAAGTCAAGAAGCTAAGGACCAAGTGGATACCCATGGTCAAGGTCCAATGGTCTAATCATTCAAGGGATGACGCCACTTGGGAGATAGAGCATGATATGGAGACTCAATATCCCAGCCTATTCTTAGAGTTAAAGCATGAATTGGAGGACCAATCCTTTGAAGAGGGGGAAGATGTGAGAACCCTTATTTTATTAGGTAATTAATTTATTTTATTTACATAATCCTTGATCAGGTTACACTTGCAAGCTAGGTTTAAGTCAAGTCAATGAGTCAAATTATTCTTGGAGTTCATAGGATTAAAAATCTAAGGTAAATTGACCACAAGGGCAACTAGGGGTATTTTGGTAATTTGGCATGTAAAAGGGTCAAAATGTGACCAATAGAGATATAATTCAGCTTCTAGAGGTGAAATGAACATCTCGATGAAATTCGAACTTAGTTTGACCAAAGATTGGCATTTTTTTGCTAAGGAAGTGAGGAAGGGAAAAATGGTAATTCTTTGGTCAAATATGGTAAAAAAGAGTCTGGGAAGGTGAGAAATGTTATTTGAAACCATTTTGGGAAATTTGGTGAAGTTTGGAGTTAAATTGACTAAGTTTGACACTTTTCTTGCATTAGAAGCTAAGAAGGCCATTTTGGTAATTTGGTTGGTCAAACTTGATCAAACACAGGTCAAACTTGATCAAACTTGGTAATTTTGGTTGGTCAAACCTGGGAAACCAGATTCAAACTTGGTGAAGGGTATGAAAATACATGGTTGGAATTGGAGGAAAGAAAATCTAAGAAATTAAGTGCAAATGGAGACATATTTGAGAATTTTATGCAGGTGACTTCCTTTTAACAAAGGGTTATGAGGCCTAAAAGGTTCTTTTACCCTAGGCACCTCTTGGATAATTTAAGGAATGAAAAAACATGTTTATGGGGCAGGAAATGAGCTCAAAAAACGTTGGTGAGCTCCATTGTCCCTTAGTTAAGTAGCCTAAACCTCTACTAACCAGCAAAAGCCTTAACCCTTTACCACTTTAACCATTTCACCCATTTTGCATCCTCATTCATCCCCAAACACTCCAGCTCACTTCGTTTTCTTCCTCTACAAATTTAGCACGTCCTAAACACTAAAAAACATAGAAAATCACCAAAGAAATGAAATAAAAATAAGAGAAACAAGAGCTTGTAAGTGGCAAATCAAGGAAATAGTGTGTTCGTTGTAAGGGAGGGCTTAGGAGTTTGTTTTCTTTCTTCTCCAAGAGGTGGCCATGGTTTTGGGCTATTTATTTTGAGGTGAGAAACTTTATTTTACTAGACCTTGGTTTCCTCTTCTTCAAACAACAACCTTTTTTATCATAAAAACTTTTGGTTGTTGAGGTTAAGCCTGGTGAGAGGGAGGAGAATTGTGGAGCTTCAAAAAGGAGTTTTGGTTTGAGATTTTCTACCAAGGTGAGGAGGTCATCTTGGTTTGTTTATGTGCAGTAAAAAATGTTGCCCCTTGGCTCAAAATGTTGATTGGTCAAGTGGTTATTTTACTATGTTGTTAAAGGACTCCAGGAAAGGATTCTTGGTGCTTGAAACTTGAGCTTGCAAGGTGGTGATCCACACAAGTGTAAGGTGTTCTAGCCCTTCTCTTTTTGGGAAGCTTTGCCCATGTTTTAGCTTTTTAAAAGTTAGGACAAATGGTAGGGCAAAAAGGGCACAGGGTGACCAATAGAGCCAAAGAGGGTTCATGTGGCACTAAGGTCAGACTTAGCTCCTAGTTTTGGGCAATAGGTGGTGTCCTTGGTGCATGGGATGTAAAATGGTGTGTGGATCAAGCATTGGATGCTTGGTAGATAAGCGTGAAGGTTTGGCAAGCACACGAAAGGTGCCTCAGTTTGGGTGTATAGGTCTTGTGATTGAGCTCAAGAGCTCAGTATGTCATTGTGCAGGTGTGTCATGGAGGAGGGTGCATGAGTGTTTTGTGGTACCTAGGAGCATGGTGAGTTCAGTGTGCCAAGGTGTACATGTGTGCACCTAGGCGGGGTCATGCAGCCATGTGTGCCTAAGGGGCTCCCAATGGCACACCCAGGGGTTCGCGTGTGGGTAAGCCTATAGGCTCGTGTCTGTGCACACCTAGGAGGTTGTATGGGCATGCCCTAGGTGCTTGGTTTCCATGTGGACCTTTTTTTATGCTTTCGGCATGGCCCATGTGGGGGAGCCCACGATAAAAACCCTAGGGCCCAAATGGCACTTAAGCCTACTAAATGACATGGGCCACAAATAAGCACACACATTGGCCCAATGGGGCATAGGTCCAAAGATGGGGAAAAATACATCCAAGGCCACTAGGACATACATCAAATTGGGTCAAACCTTACTACATACAATAAGGGAGTTTTGAGCTAGTTAAAGCTAGCAAGCTCAAGGGCAAAAATGGATCAATAGGTATTTTGTTTGTTTTTCGTTGTTGTTTGTTTGTTTGCTTGCTTGTGTGAGAAGTATGAGGAGTCATGCACCCAAAGGGGCATGGTATGATGATCATTATATAATACTCCACGCCATATGAGCTCGTGGCATGCTCATATAGTTTATGGGCAAGGTTTATGCATGAATGGCAATGTGTGCATATGGTCCATTATGTGTGATGTTGATATGTATTGTTTGTTTTATAATGCCTTAATAAGTATTTTATATACTTACCCTTATTTTTAATGTGCATATAACATCTTCTATGAGACAAATAATTGATAGTGATTATTTGATACTTGTTTATCAGTTTCTCATAGGTACATTTCACATACACTACATGTTTATTTTTTGTATGTTGCATGCACTTATGGTCAGAGTCTAACACCAAACTTATTTGCCTTATACAGCAAGGTAGTCAGGCAGGGACTTCTTAGGTTGCTCCTCACTTGAGTTTCACTCTCCCAGGTGAAGGTGGGCCTACCGACCATTTGGGTCATGACTATTTTGTAGCACGGTGGTAGTAGCTAGTGTGAGATCTACTGTATTGACTTTGACATAGCATAACTGTGGTATGTGGTGGCCTGCGGCGGCTTCGTCGTGTGCCATTGTGTGAGTAAGGAGGACTTCTGACGGAGGAGAACGCCTTGAGAGGTGATTCCACAGTGGCGGATACCTGAAATGTTCCAGAAAACACAGGTTAGGAGTTCCCCGGAGTGTATTTCCGGGGAGGAGCCTCCGACGCCCAAGTCAGCACTTGTAGGTAACTAGATTATGTGCTCTTTTTGTGTATGGCGAGAGAACTTTTTCTTACGTCCCTGGGATGTTTCTCGGGCATTTATAAAAGGGGCGTACAGAAGCCTTTTTCCACGTGGTCATCCCAGATTACGACACGTGTTCGCTGGGACGTGATCCCGGCTTTTCGGGGAATGAAGGGACACTTATCTCAGTGAAAGTCGCCTGGCTAGAAGCCTAGGCATTCCGAGAGTGTCATGTCAAGGTGTCCTTGTGATGGCATGCTCTAGTGGTAGCGTGTCAGAACGTACTTGGAGGGCGACTTTATGGGGGGGGTGTGAGAGGCTCCTTGAATGCTCTATTCGTACTCCCCAAGGTTACTCTAACGTTTGTAGTAGTACATTCCCCGAGGATGGTCCCTCCGAGGGATACTTCTGCTTCTGGAGAGGGTCTGATTGTTCTGCCGAGGTCGGTCCTACCTCTCCCTAAGGAGGCGAATTCCCGACATAAGGCCAGAGGGTCGTTTTATCCTTTCGACCTCGGCTGATAGTTTCCCTCTGTCGAGGTCGGTACTCCATCGAGTCTAGGAGCTCGACCAGTGATGGGCACCTCAGCCATCACATGCCCCTTCTTGGAGATCCGAAGCGGGGACTTCGGCTATGCTTTTCTCGGAAAGTTGCGTTTCTTCAGAAGGCGTCTCCTCGTAGCAAAAGTACCTTCCTTTAGTTTTCTTGATGTTCTCGGGACGCATGTTACTTTTTTCTTTTTCTGCCGCAAGTCTGTGAATCATCGCGTTCTTTGGCCAGGCGCGTCAGTTATGGATAATCGTGCCTGGGTTTTCGCGATGTCAGAGGGGCGTGCCCTAGTTCCTTGCGCTGCGTGACACGTGGACACTATAGTTATGCTGGTTACGTTAACTGTGCCCCTTCGCCTTCAAGGGGTAATAATGAGGCAGTTACATCCTCAAAGGATGATTATGACGACGTTTCGCTTATCCTCTTTCGGTCTATATAAGCACCTCCCATCCCATTTTGCCTTACTCTCTTGTTTTAGCTTTCATCTGTTCTAGAGTCTTTTCCCATTTTTTTTCCTTTTTCCGGCAGTGGTTCCTACGGTGGGGCGGTCTCCAGCGACTTCTTGCGGCGGTGTTTCGTAGTTCAGATCTTAGCAAAAATCTTTGGTAGGTGTTCCTTTTGTGGTTTCTCTCTGTCGTTGTTCCTCTATTTCTCCCAAAGTCATCTCTCTTTCTCTTTTGAAAGATGTCAAATCCGACCCCATTGATGACTGTGCGCCTTCTTCCTGAAAGTTTCGTTTCTCTTGAGGCTCACCCCTATTCCACTACTTTGGAAAAGATGACAAAGTGGGTGGCCAAGTACTACCTTCCTTCTTATATCACACCGAGGTTACCTATCCCGGGATCTTATGGTTACGCAGCTTCTTCTGGGGAGGTTACCGTTTACTGAGCTCAGCTGAAAGCCGGTCTTCGGTATCCCCATCATCGCATGATATGCGAATTCTGCAAATTCCACGGTATTGCCGTGAACCAACTTCCCCCAAATTCTTATTCTTACTTCAATTCTTTCCTCTGCATGTGTGGGGTGTTCCACATAAACCCCCACTTTCTCTTCTTTATGCAATACTACAAACTTCACCCGGTCCCGAAGGGTGGTTTTTACTACCTTCTTCCCCGAGGGTCCGGGAGCAAGAAGTTTATGTTTACCTTCGGCAATAAGGACAGTTGGAGAGGGTGGCAGAGGAAATTTTTCTTTTTTCGGGTTCCCGAGTCTTGGAGCCATGTCCCTATTAGATGGGCTTCGGGGACTTTGAAGGTTGACGTCATCGATCCCCGGAAGCTCCTAACTCCAGTATTGCTTGCCGAGTTCGACAACTTTGACAGACATATTCGAGCAGTAGCGGACTGGGACTCCGAGGACCCCTCGCGTTCACCTTCCCCTTTTCCCATTAAGTGGGATCTTATATCAGAGGAGGTCCTTCGGGAACTAGGGGTGATAAATGCTCATAAAAGTGACCCCGGTATGCCTGTGCCTGTTCTTTCGGGGAAAAAAGCCTGGATAGTCATGCTCCTTCGGCGCGAGATTTCTTATGAGGCTTTTTCCGAGAGTGAGTCATCTTTCAAGGTTTGATATCTGTTTTCCTTTCGGACTTACACTGATATTTTATCTTTTTGTAGAGATGGGCGATCAATCTGTTGACTTTTATAAGTCACTTTACGAAAGTCAGGCTGAAAGGGGGGAGCAAGTTCGCAAGAAAGCTCCTGCTAAAAGGAAGAAGACGACTGCCGGCTCTTCTAAGTTCAAGAAGGTCAAGGCTACCACTCCTCCTCCTCCTGAGAATGTGGCTGAGATGGAAGATCAGTCTTCTGCTCAACTACTGACCTCCGCGAACCCTCCCTCAGACCCTGCCATCCATGGGGAGACGCTGAATCCTGCAATTGCAACCGAGATTTCAGAAGAACCAAGGGCTGCTCAGAAGTTTGAAGAGGGCAGAAGGAGGAAGGGAAAGAATATCCCTAAGGAAGTTCAAGAGGTCGGTTCTGAAGAGCCCGTCCTTGAAGTTCTACCAGGTTAGTTCCTTAGCCATTCTGCTACAAATGTCAGTATTTTCGTATCTATGATTTTTTGGACGAATGGCTAAGGGATAATGTCTTGTCGGAACTTCAGCGTGATCTTACAGAGAACATAACCACTGCTCCCTGGGTGGAGACTCACTCTCGTCGGAGGGCTCTTCGGGATCGGCGGATTCCTCAGGACAAGGTGCCACGGGAGCCCTTCTGGACGTTTACAGAGGACATGGATCTGTTCTCTGAGGATAGCCAGCTGATGGCTCCACAGATGGCGACGGGGGTTCTGACTAATGCCACCTTCTAGACCCTCACCACCGAGTGCCCTAGTGAAGAGATCCTCACGGCGAGGATGACCGAGCATGCCGCTCAGGTGATCCTTCCTTCTCTTATATTTTAGAAAATTGTTCTTTTGAGCTGTCACTATCTTCTGATACTCATTCGGGGCCTTTGTTCTTTTTTTTGCAGCTTTTGGCATACAACGGGTACTTCCGCGCCTGGTCAGCGAAGCAAACGGAGACCCGTTCTCGGTCCGAAGACTCATTGTGCAAGACGAAGGTGTTCCTCGCTCAATATGTCCTCAAATATGGTGAATTGAACAAAATTGCGAAAGAGGACCTTGGGAGTCTTTGGATCGAGGTTGTGTCCAGCAGGCAGGAACTTCTTATTGACTTCTCAGCCAAGGTGGAAAACCTTCGCTCAAAGTGCGTGACTTTCTCTGAAGAGAATGAGGCCCTTCAGAGGGAGATCGCCAAAGATGGCGCGGATCTTACGAAGGCGCTCACTTTGAGTGCCGATCTCCAAGCTGAGGTTGCATCGTTGAAGAAGAAGGAGATGAAAAGCAAGAAGAAGAAGAAGCTGGAGGGGAAGATTGTCGCGCTAAAAGCTGAGCTCGCGGCTCTAAGAGCCAAGGAGGATCGTATCGAGCAAATGTCGAAGACGTCTTATCAAGACGGCTTCTGCGTGGCTCGTCACCAGGTCCTCGCTCGGCACCCTGGTCTGGACCTTTCTTACTTATCTGCTCTGGACTTTCCCAAAGAGTCCAGATCTTCATGGTCTAAAGTCGAGTTTCTCAATCTTCCTCCAGCTGGACCAGTATCTCTGACTGAGCCATCCGGAGCTAATGATGTTGAAGAGATGTCAGACACTCCGGCTCAGTCATAGGCTTTTTCTTCCTTCTTTGTATTCTTCTTTCTTTTTTTTTTAATGAAGAATTTTCCTCCATTCTCCGTTCTTTCTTCCGAATATGAGTTGTCAGAAACTAGTATGATTCTAGGTGTATTTTTGGCGGACACCTGTGCCTACTCTTTCGGAAGGATCCTTCTTAGGCTGCTGACGGGTTTTTGAGCTTAATAAGGAACTTTGCCTTGAAAGGAGAATCATTAAGGCATATTCTTTTGGCAATGAAGCCTTATTCGTCGTGTATTTTCATTGATGACTTCGGGGAGGAGTAGCTACAAGCTTTCTTTGAAGAATGTCTAAGTGTAGAATTTTTTCAAAAAGTCTGAATGCCAAGTATTCTTCAATTCCCCTCCCTCGATATCACCCAACTTATAGACCCCCGGGCGAACCTCGTCAAGGACCAAATAGGGTCCACTCCATTTTGCCTGGAGTACCCCTTTTGATGCCCTTCGCTGTTCGAATTCGGTTTTTCGGAGAATGAGGTCTCCTTTTTTGATCTCTTTTTTTCTTACTTGTGAATTGGCGGCGTGGGCTATTCTCTGCTGGAAGGCCTTTCTTCTTAACTCGGCCATTTCGCGGTGTTCCTCGAGGAGGTCCAGTTTTGCCCTTAGTCCAAGATCATTTCCTCCTTCACTGAACACCTGTACTCTTACCGAGGGCTGCATGACTTCAATGGGAATAATGGCCTCAGTCCCATATACGAGTGAGAAAGGAGTCTCTCCTGTGGCTCTTTGGGGAGTCGTGCGATAGCTCCATAGCACGCTTGGGAGTTCTCCTAGCCATTTCCCTTTTGCCTCTTCTAGCCTTTTTTTCAGGCCATCTTTTATTGTTCTGTTAGATATGTCGACCTGCCCATTACTCTAAGGATGGGCTACTAGGGCAAAATGCATTTTGATACCGAGGTCCTCCATGAGTTCTTGGAACCCCTTGTCCGTAAACTGAGTCCTGTTATCGGCCACTATTACCCTCGGAATGCCAAATCGGCATATAATGTTCTTCCACACGAACTTTTGAGTGTCCTTTTCCGTGATTGATGCCAGCGGCTCTACCTCTATCCACTTAGTGAAATAGTCTACCGTGACGATGCAAAACTTTACCTCGTCGGGAGCGCTGGGGAGAGGTCCGATAAGATCAATGCCCCATACAGCAAATGGGAGGGATAGTCCATTGAATTTATTTTTTCCGAGGGTAGCTTTTGGATGTTGGCGTGCCTTTGGTAGTTGTCACATCTTCGGACGAACTGCCTTGCATCCTTCCTTAAAGTAGGCCAAAAGTATCCTTGACGGAGTATTACCCCAGTGAGGGCGTCTGTTCCTATATGGGAACCACACTCCTTCATGGACCTCTTCAAGTATTACTCTGACATCATCCTCGCCTACACATTTTTGTAGAGGGCTTGCATACCCTTGTCTGTACAGTTCCTCCCAAATGAGGAAGTACCTTCCTGCACGCTTTTGTATTTTTACGGCTTCTTTAGGGTCCTTGGGAAGCTCTGAAGTTGCTAAATATTTCTTGAGGGAGCCTTGCCATCCCTCCCCCGAGGTTTCTATGCACATTGACTCCGTGCTGGGATGTTTTAGTACTTCGGTAGGTTCCCTGGATTTGGCCAAGGCATCAGCTTGGGTATTATCCCTTCGGGGCACGTTCTTGATGCGCACTGAGTCAAAATTATCAATGAGTTTTTGAACAAGGTCGTGATATTTAGCCAAAATTGGGTCCTTTGCCGCGTACTCTCCCTTCGTTTGTCGGACTATTAACTGTGAGTCACTGTGGGCCATAAGGTTTTTTACACCTACTTTTTTGGCCATTTTCAGTTCGGCTATGAGGGCTTCGTATTCGGCAATGTTATTGGTAACATTAAAACTGAATTTGATTGCTTTAGAAGCTTCCATGCCTTTGGGGCCCTGAAGGACTATTCCAGCTCCTTGATGTTCTGCGCCTGACTCTCCATCGACGTAGAGCTTCCATTCTGGATCAGTCTTTGTTTCACCTCCCGCGAGTGCTTCGGTTTTTTCGATCTCGGGGATTTCGGTGATGAAGTCTGCTAACGCCTGAGCCTTTATCGCCCTTCTAGGGTCATAAGTAATGTTGTATTCACCAAGCTCGATGCACCATTTTGACAGTCTTCCCGAATGCTCCACTTTTTTCATTACATCTCGTAGGGGCAAGTTACTTCGAACGGTGATGGCGTGTCCTTGGAAGTAGGGTCGCAATCTCCTGCCCGCGAGTACTAACGCGTAGATAGCTTTTTGGAGCAACGGGTATCTCGTCTCGGTGCCATGTAGGGACTTGCTTATGTAATACACTGGCCATTGTTTCCCACCTTCTTCTTTCACCAAGACGGAACTTACCGCCTTTTCAGTGACTGCGAGGTAGAGAATGAGAGTCTATCCCTCCCGAGGTTGCCGGAGTGTTGGGAGGCGGGTCAAATATCTTTTGAGCTCTTCCTAGGCTTTTTGGCATTCTGTATTCCATGGATGCTCCTGGATTCTGGAGGTTCCACTATCCTTGGAGACTTTGGTGAGCACTTTGAAAAATGGGCGACATCGGTCACCATACCTGGAGATGAATCTACTTAGGGAGGTGATCCTCCCGGTAAGCCTCTGTATGTCTTTGATAGATGTAGGTGTTCAGAAATTTAGCAGGGCTTTCACTTTATCAGGGTTAGCGTCTATTCCTCTTTCTGATACCATAAACCTAAGAAATTTTCCTGCGTTTACTCCGAACACACACTTTTCGGGATTAAGGCGTATGCTGAACTCTCGAAGTCATTGGAAATTTTCGGTTAAGTCGGTGATATGATTACCAGGCACTTTGCTCTTGACTATCATATCATCGACGTACACTTCCATGTTCCTACCGATCTGTGCATCAAATACCTTGTTCATCAGTCTTTGGTAGGTGGCCCCTGCGTTTTTGAGCCCGAAGGGCATTCTAACATAGTAGTAGGTACCTATTTCTATGATGAAGGCCGTTTTTTCCACATCCTCGGGGTTCATTCGGATCTAGTGATACCCGCTGAAGGCATCGAGGAAGCTGAGCAGTCCGTACTTGGCAGTTGCATCTACCAGCTGATCTATGGCCGGCAATGGGTAGGAGTCTTTTGGACATGCATCGTTCAAGTTTCGGAAGTCGATGCACATTCAGAGCTTTTCACTACCCTCTTTTGTGGCTATAACCACATTGCTGAGCCATTTGGGGTATTTTACTTCCCTTATTACCCCAGCCTCCATGAGGCGATTAACTTCGGCCTTGACGAAAGAATTTTTGTGAGCTGATAGATTCCGTTTTTTCTGCCGAACTGGTCTGACGTGTGGTTGTACTATAAGATTGTGGTGGATTATGCCGGGATCAACCCCAGGCATATCCTTTGGCGAATAAGCAAACAGATCTTTGTTCATGCATAAAAAGGATACAAGCCTCTTTTTTTCCTCTTCGGCCAGTTTTTTCCCAATTCGGGTATTTCGGCCGGGGATCAATTCTACATCTTCCGTTTCTACTTTTTCGAGGCTTTCTGTCTCCTCTGCTGTTGTCTTTTCATTTATCAAGACCATTTTTTCTTCTGTCGAAGTTTGTACCTGGATATTGGCTGGGCTTTGCCTGGCCCTTGTGAAGACTTTTCTAACCTCGGCCTGATCTATGAAGATTTCGGCATCTCCGTCTTTAGTGGCGAAGGTGACCATCAGGTATCTTACGTCTGGTCGTATGTGAAAATTACCCTGAGTCTGCCTTCCAAGAATGGCGTTGCATGCTGATGGTACATCAATGACTATAAATCTTGTTCTGCTGGAGGCGATTAACTCTTCTTTGCTTTGGGGTGAGACCCCTTTCAGCATTACTGGTAGGTCGATGTACCCGAGGACCGGAAGTTCAGATGGTCCGATGCCAAAGGTGGGGGAACTGACTAGGCTAAGATCACTTTTTGAAATGTCTAGTTTTCCCAGCAGATGAGAAAAAATGACGTCGGTGTTTGAGCCGTCGTCGAGGAGCACTCTTTTGACATCCCAGTTTCCTATCCTTGCCATGACAAGGAGGGGATCATCGTGAGGGAACTTTACTACAGACCCATCCCTACGGGTGAGCCTTCGCGGGGAGTTCCCGTACTCCATGACGGAGACTTCCCTCATTTTTCTTTTTCTTTCGGCCGAGGGTATCCCAGTGGTGATGGTTTGGATAACCCCTGCCGAGGGTGGCAGACTTTTTCGGGGACTCCGGTCCCGCCGTCTATCAGAGTCATACTCTTCATCGTCTGCTCTCCTCTGCTCTTCCTTTCTCCCCTTTGGAGAAGGCATCCGCAAGTATCGTCGGAGTTGACCCTGTTTGATCAGGGACTCGATGTACTTCTTCAACTGGAAACAGGCTTCAGTGTCATGGCCATGATCCCGGTGAAATTGACAGAATTTTTTCATATTCCTTTTATTCTCCGGGGCCATGGCCTTTGGCCTTGGGACTGTGGTCCCTTGCCTTTCTAGCGCCATCAGAATACTGGCTCTTGTGGTGTTCAGGGGGGTGAATGCTACGGGCCTCTTTCCTCTTTGCCTTCGAGACCGCTCTGCCTCGTTCTGCTGGCGCGGCTGATGACTAGGCCCTTCGGTGCGAGGGTGTTCGCCTTTAGGTCCTCCCATTCGGAGTTCTTCGGCCGTCATGTGTTGTTCGGCCCTCCTGTAAAACTCCCCAAGTGTTTCTGGGGGGTCCTTGGAGAACTCGTAGAACAGCTGGGAGTCTCTCCGCAGTCCCCTGACCATTGCGAGGATACGAATTTCTGGCCGAAAGTCTGGTACGCTCAGTGCTTCTCGATTGAATCTTTCCACATAATCGCGGATGGTCTCCCCTCCTCTCTGGGCTATGTCAAACATTTGCACTGGCATTTTGGCAGTTGGCCTACTACCAATAAACTGTTGGGTGAAAGCAGTAGATAGCTCTTGAAAGCTTATCAAACTTCCCTGGGGCAAAGAGCTATACCACGCTGTTGCTGGTCCTGAGAGTGTTACCTCAAAGCATTTGCAGAGTGTGGCATCGTCTGCGCCGTGCAGCACCATACTTCGCTTGTATTTTGTCAGGTGCGCCTGGGGGTCACTTCGCCCATCATACGTTTCCAGGCGAGGTACCCTGAAATCACTGGGCATTGGCGCCTCTACTACCTCGCGTACGAAAGGCGACTCCTCTCCTGTGTAGGAGTCGGACAACCGGGACCAGACTGGTTTCCGGGAGATCTGTTTCTCGACCTTTTCCAGCCTTCCCAGGATCCTTTCCATAAGGGCGGCAGTGCTGGTTCCTTCCTGCCGCCGTGTGTTCGCTGGTAGTGGCGAATTTCTCCTTCGCCTTGGGGAACGACTCCGGCGGGGGGGAGAAGGGGACCTCTGGCAAGGGGACGCGCTCCGTTGACAGGAGGCCCTGGTTTCTTTTGGGGCTCCCCTTCTGGCTGGGCGGACCTCAACGGGTTCACTGTCTGTTGAATATGCATCAAGGGAGTCTCCACTCCCTGAACTCCGATGAGTAGATCGCGAGCTCCTTTCCCGATGAATGGCCGGGGGTGAAGCCCTCTGAGCTGGTGGAGGTTGCGGCAACCTCTGATCGAGCTGCTGAGTGATTTCGGCAACGATAGAACGCTGGAAATCCCGTAGGAAGCTCATCGTCACCGTTACAGGACGATCGTCCTCCGTCATAGAAGTTTCTGCCACAGGCAGAGTGGCCGCCTGCTGAGTCTCGGGTGCGAGGGGGGGTCTTGAAACCCCTTTGTCCTTCGTGCGCCGAGTCTCCACGACGGCGATATGGGATAGAGTTCCCACAGATGGCGCCAATTGGTGGCCTGCGGCGGCTTCGTCGTGTGCCATTGTGCGAGTAAGGAGGACTTCTGACGGAGGAGAATGCCTTGGGAGGAGATTCCCCAGTGGCGGATACCTGAAATGCTCCAGAAAACACAGGTTAGGAGGTCCCCGGAGTGTATTTCCGGGGAGGAGCCTCCGACGCCCAAGTCAGCACTTGTAGGTAACTAGATTATGTGCTTTTTTTGTGTATGGCGAGAGAACTTTTTCTTACCTCCCTGGGATGTTTCCCGGGCATTTATAAAAGGGGCGTACAGAAGCCTTTTTCCACGTGGTCGTCCCAGATTACGACACGTGTTCGCTGGGACGTGATCCCGGCTTTTCGGGGAATGAAGGGACACTTATCTCAGTGAAAGTCACCTGGCTAGAAGCCTAGGCATTCCGAGAGTGTCATGTCAAGGTGTCCTTGTGATGGCGTGCTCTAGTGGTAGCGTGTTAGAACGTACTTGGAGGGCGACTTTATGGGGGAGGGTGTGAGAGGCTCCTTGAATGCTCTGTTCGTACTCCCCAAGGTTACTCTAACGTTTGTAGTAGTATATTCCCCGAGGATGGTCCCTCCGAGGGATACTTCTGCTTCTGGAGAGGGTCTGATTGTTCTGCCAAGGTCGGTCCTACCTCTCCCTAAGGAGGCGAATTCCCGACATAAGGCTAGGAGGTTGTTTTATCCTTCCGACCTCGGCTGATAGTTTCCCTCTGTCGAGGTCGACACTCCGTCGAGTCTGGGAGCTCGACCAGTGATGGGCACCTCGGCCATCAGTATGTATTATTTTTAGTTCGAGTAGGCTTATCAACCCATGACATCACTGTCTTAGGTTAATAGGCAAAACACTTAGATATTGTGTTGCTGTAGTATTTACTTGCTATGAGTGTAGTTTTCATCCATGGTTTGGCATGATATTTTATTTGTGCATGCATGAACATTAAAAATGTTTTCTTACGTGGCCGCACATATTTATTTCATGTTTTCTTTCAGTCTCACCAAACCACTATCTTAGTTTAATAAACTTATGTGTTTTATTAGGACTAAGTAAATGTTTTTCTTAACTCTCAAGTAAATATTAAACGCTAGGCAAGTGGCTAGGACTTACATAGTAAATCTTGGCAAAAGATCCTGGATACAAGGAACGATTCTGGCCTAATTAAGAGTTGGATTAGGTAACAGAATAATTTAGCCTAATTGATAAATTAATTAGGTATTTATTAGGACGGTTCCTCACATACCCTTTATGAGCTATCAACGCAGTCCTGCTAGTTATTCCTTAGCTATCTTATTCAACTATCTAAATTTGTAGTAGGAAGTTCCCAGGGCACCTTTGCCCTTCGATAGATTCTCTTCCATTTGGATCTGAATCATTGAGTTTAGAAGTGTCTGTTAGTGTTGTGCCCAAAAGCCAGTTATGAGATGATTGTATTTTTGCACATTGAGTCATGATATTTTATTAAGGCATTAATCCAGCAATTATGTTTATTGTTTTGTTCCTGCGTAACTTAACAAACATAATTGTAACCCTAGAATAATGATATTCATAAAAGTCCCTGGTCTAGTATTATTGTGGAGCGGGTTGCAATAATACATAATGACTAGCATATGTGGAGACTAATATGAGATATGTAGTCTACATATGGGTACAAGTTGGAGAACTTGTGTACTGGACCGACCCACCATGAGAACACTACATGGATCGTTATATGAGTGTCATAAGTGATTCCCATAGTGATCAGGGTATATGTAGTCCTTCGACCTAAGATCATCAAGGTTCCCTACATGTGAGTCACATACTTTGATACTTTCCTTTGTTGCTCGTAACTGAGTGAACTTGAAGGAGGTCATTGGGTATGTCACATATCATGCGGAGGGATTTGTATGATCAAGATGGGATTTGTCAATCCTATGTAACGGGAGCGATATCTTCGGGCCCCTTGATAGAGTGAGACTTAGAAAATGCATGGCCATGATTGGATGAGTTGATATGCGATATCAATGTCATCAGTTTAAGTTAGTCTACTCGGTAATCAAGAAACCAAAGATTGGGCTATACGAGAGTGACACATTCCATGTCTCGTGCTTAGTCTTGATATCTTGGACAAAGGGACAATGGCATATATCGGTGATGATCATAAAGGTATAGTCGAATCATCGACAATCTTGTCACTTGGGTAGCAATGATGTGTTGCTAGACACCGTTCATTGCTTATGATCATAAATGTGATTTATGATCATTGCCAACGTGATAAGAGCCTATTGGGTCACACACATAGAGCTATTTGGATCATTAGAGTGCATGGGCTAATTATTTGGGTTATTGTTTCACTTTAATTTTGTATTAATAATGGGCCCAAGAGTTGAGCCATTATTAAGCCCGAAATTAAATCCTAATTGGATTAGGGCTTTGAAACCCATTAGGCCTGGAAGTTGAGTCTCACTATAAATACAACTTTTAAGTGAGAAATTCGCTGGTCTCCTTGCCCTAGCCTCCAAAAAGGACAGCCGCACTCTTCTCTTGCAATTCCTTGGAGGACGCAAGCTAGCACTGCGAGCGCAAGAGAAACGCATCTACCGGGACGTGGTGGAAGCGTGGTGATCCTGAGAGGCTCGTGTGGATACCATAGAGAGCCTGAACACGTCAACTGTTCAGGTTTTGTGATTCGACTCTACAGTTGAGTGAGAGATCTCAATCGAAAATTAGGTATGAAAATTTTCGAACACCCGGTTTACCCCGTTTCACTTGGATCCTGGAGGGTTTCGGTTAAATTCCGCTGCGCTGTTTGGCTCCCGAAACCCAACAGTGTCCCTCATAGTTGAGTAGCTACAAATAAAATGCAAAGGATAAGTTCACGAGGACTAGGATAAACTTGATAAGTATCAGGGAAAAGAGTTGCCTAGGCAGGATGTTTGGGAATTCAAGTAGCCAAGATCTCTTCATTCATACATGACTCTATCATAGCCTAGAAAGTTGCATTTATTATTATGCCCATTGCCATTTGAACGACCATCTTTTGACAATGCTCTGAGAATAAATCCATATCCTCAACAAATTTCCAGAAGGACTACCTTAAAACCTTCCCATGGGGAATCTTGGCATCGCATAATTGTTGCCTTTACTCATGGTCAGTTACCTAGTTTAGCACTGTCACTTCTTCTGCAAGATATTGCTAAAGTTCAGTTACCACGTCAGTCCTTAGCCTTTCATCTATGAAGTCTAAAATTTCAAAAAAGCCAAAACTCGCAGATGAAATGTCAAAGACTGAACCCAGTAAAGGAACTCGGGATTTCTCGCTTCAAAGTCACTGACCTCAAGGATGTCAGTAATGATAGCCAAGGTGCCGATCACCCTCCGAAGGCACGGGTTCGGACAAAGCACCAACCTTGAAAGAGAAATCACCCACCATAGAAGGAAGGATGTTCGACCTCCCGAAATCTGGCCTCTGCATTTCTCCATTCCAGGAAATGACAATGCCAACCTCGGGGGGACGAGTAAGCCATCCTCGGAAGTGGGGGTGTCTCCGAGAAAGGTCACCTTCGGCAAATATACTCCTGCGATACCAAACGTGACCTCGGAAGACAAGTTATCCGAAGAGGTCTCCTCTACCAAAAAAGGGGCCTCGGGAGTACGACATAAGCATTTAAGGAGCCTCTGACATATCTCCGATAATCCGCCCCCAATCACGTCCTGACACACCGCCTACAGGGATACTCTAGCACGCCACTTTCGGGTTACCCAGAGCCCTAGCCTGGTAGCCCATGCCGACTAGGGGTCCTCTATTGCCCAAAAGACATGGAACGCATCCTGCCGAACACGTGTCACGATCTGGGCCGGCCATCTGAGAAGGACTATTACTATTCACCCCTTTACAAATACTTGGTAATTATTCCAGAAGGGGAAGGGACATTTTTTTGAGATAAGATACTTCTTTACTCTTTATCATCTCATTACCTCCAAAAATACTCACTTGGGCATCGGAGGCTCCTCCCCGGAAAAACACTCTGGGGACCTCCTAACCCTTGCTTCATTTGACTTTCAGGTGATCTTCTCAGAGTATGTTCGTCCCGGACCTCTCTCCATTTCCATAAGCCCCTGCCGCCTTCACCATGACACACGAAGGAGATGCTGAAGGGCATCATCTGGCGCCGTCTGTGGGAAGTCACCCCCAGGTTTCCATCATTGAAACTCGGCGTTCTAAGGACAAGGGACTCCCGAGGTCCCCGTCTGCGCCAGAAATTCAACCGACAGCCGAACAAACTGTGGCAGGGACTTCCTCGCCTGAGGATGAACGTCCACTAACTATTACTGTGGCCTTCCTAAGTGAATTTCAGTGCTTTGTTGTGGCCGAAATGACGGAGCAGTTAGACAAAAGGTGGCCACAACCAACGCCAGGACGAAGGCCCTCTTCACCTGCACCTCGGCGTGAGAAGAGCGCCCGATCAACTCATCGGAGCTCGGGAAGTGGGGATCAACGTAATGAGTCCTCAACAAAAAACATACCCCTCAGGGCGCGACTTGTGGGAGAAACAGGGACAAAGTAACCCAGGGCCCCCCGCCGAAGGAGTTCCACGCCTGAGGCAAAGTCACCATCTCCCCGATGCCGAAGTCATTCCCCAAAGAGAAGACGTCAGTCTCTATTCCCAGAAGCCTACTGACACCAGGAAGAAGAACCTAGCACCACACTCCTCATGGAGAAAATTCTAAAGAGGATAGAAAGGGTGGACAGACAAGTAGCTCGGAAGCCCGTCTGGGCTAGATTGTCAGAAACCTTCAATGGAGACAAGTCACCATTCACCCGAACAGTGGTCGAGGCACCTATGCCAAGCAATTTGCGGGTACCTCGGCTGGAAACCTACGATGGCCGAACCGACCCCCAGGCTCATCTGACCAAGTATAAGCACGGTATGGTACTGCACGGAGCTGATGATGCTACCTTGTGCAAATGCTTTGAGGTCACCCTTGTTGGGCCGGCCACGGCGTGGTACAACTCGCTGGCTCCTGGAGGCATCATGGAGTTCCAAGAACTGTCTGCTGCCTTCACGCAGCAGTTCATCGGGAGCCACCCAACGGCGAAAATGCCCATCCAAATGTTTGATTTAGCGTAGAAAAATAGTGAATACATACGCGACTATGTCGAAAGGTTCAACAAGGAAGCCTTGAGTGTCCAACACTTATGGCCGGAAATACGTATCTTGGCCATGACACGAGGGCTTCGGAGAGACTCCCAGCTGTTCTACGAGTTCTCCAAAGATCCCCCCGACACGCTCGGTGAATTCTACCGAAGAGCGGAATAGCACATGACCGCCGAAGAACTGAGAATGGGAGGCCCGAGGTCCGATTATGTCCCCGCCGAGGGACCAAGTCAGCAAACTCGCTACCCAACCGAAACAAGTGGGTGTCCTCGGAAGTTTAAGGGAAGGAAGCCAATTGCCTTCACTCCCCTAAACACCACGAGGATGAACATCCTGATGGCGATGGAAAGGCAAGGGGCTCAAATTCAACGTCCAAGGGCCATGACCTCGGACAACAAGAAGAATATGAAAAAATTCAGCCAATTCCATTGAGACCACGGGCATGATACCGAAGATTGCTTCCAACTGAGGAAGTACATAGAGATGCTGATAAAACAAGGACAACTTCGGCATTACCTGCGCTTTCCCTCCCCGAAGGGAAGGAAGGAAGAAGAAGGAAAGGTAGAAGACGAAGAGTACGACTCCGACAGGCATCGAAACCGAAGTCCGAAAAGGCGTCCCCCGCCCCCAGCAGGAGTAATACAAGTGATCACCACAGGGTTGCCGTCGGTGGAAAGAAAAAGAAAAGCCAGAGAGATTTCGGTAATGGAGTACGGGAATCCATCAAAGAAGCTCACTCGAAAGCACGGATCCACCGTCATTTTTCCCCATGACGATCCTTTATTGATTATGGCAAGGATAGGAAGCTGGGACGTTAAGAGAGTACTACTTGATGATGGCTCAAACACAGACGTCCTATTCTCCCACCTATTACCAAGCTTGGAGATATCGAGAAGCGACCTCAAATCTGTCACTTCCCCTACTTTTGGAGTGGGGCCGTCCGAACTTCCCGTCCTTGGATGGGTAGATCTTCCCCTGATGCTGAAGGGAACTTCAGCAAACAACAGGAAGGAGCTGTTCACCTCCATAATGACAAGGTTCATCGTCATCAATGTCCCTTTGTCATATAATGCCATTCTTGGAAGGCAAACGCAAGGAAAGCTCCACATTCGCCCGGATGTGAAGTACCTAACTGTCACCTTCGCCACCAAGGATGGAGATGCTGAGATCTTCATCGACCAGGGGGAGGTGCGAAAGGTGTTTGTAAAGGCAAAAAAAGCCCCAGCGGTGAATTGTGCACAGAATACAAAAATGAAGGGGCTACCCGCACAAGAATCAGAAGAACAAGGAACAGAGGATCCCAAGAAAGTAGAAACGGAAGAGATAGAGCTTGTCCCAGGCCGAAACACCCGAGTAGGGAAAAAATTGGCCAAAGGAGACAAGGAAAAGCTTGTATCTTTCCTACTAACGAATAAAGATCTGTTCGCCTACTCGCTGAAAGACATGCCTGGGGTAGACCCTAACATAATACAGCATAGCCTCAAAGTAAACCTAGAGGCAAAGCCGCTCCGCCAAAAGAAGTGAAGCCTTTCGGCGCACAAAAACAACTTCATCAAAACTGAAGTCCAACACCTGTTAGATGCAGGTGTAATCAGGGAAGTCAAATACCCCGAATGGCTAAGCAATGTAGTCATCGCCACGAAAGAAGGGAGCAACAAGCTTCGAATGTGCATAGACTTCCGAAATGTAAATGATGCTTGTCCTAAAGATTCATATCCTCTCCCGCCGATAGATCAACTGGTGGACTCGACCGCTGAATATGGACTCCTGAGCTTCCTAGATTCTTTTAGTGGGTACCATCAAGTCAAGATGAACCCCGAGGACGAGGAAAAAACCGCCTTCATCACTGAAATTGGTACGTATTGTTACGTAAGAATGCCCTTTGGGCTAAAAAATGCAGGAGCTACCTACGAGAGGCTGATGAACAAGGTCTTCAGTAGTCAAATAGGGAGAAACATGGAAGTCTACGTGGATGACATGATAGTCAAAAGCAGATTACCTGGTGGCCACATTGCTGACTTGGAGGAAACTTTCCACCAACTTAGAGCATTCGGAATTCATCTCAATCCCGAGAATTGCATCTTCGGCGTAAGTTCGGGCAAGTTCCTCGGATTTATGGTATCGGAAAGGGGTATCGATTCCAACCCAGAAAAAGTCAAAGCTCTACTTGAATTTTGAACTCCTGTCACAACAAAAGATGTGCAAAGGCTTACTGGTAGAATAACCTCCCTTAGCAGGTTCATCTTTAGATATGGGGATCCCTGCCGAGCATTCTTTAAGGTACTCACTAAGGCAACAAAAAATAGTGGCAACCTTGAAAACAACGATCACCCTTGGAACGAGGATTGCCAAAAGGCCTGGGAAGAACTCAAAGTTTATCTGACCCGACTACCCACTCTTCGGCAACCTCGATGGGGAGAACTCCTCGTGCTATACGTTGCTGTTGCTGAAAAAGCACTAAGTTCAGTTCTCGTAAAGGAAGAAGGAGCGGTGCAGTGGCCAGTCTATTACGTGAGCAAATCTCTGCATGGCACCGAAATCAGGTACCCCCTACTACAAAAAGCTATCTATGCCTTAGTACTAGCAAGTAGGAGATTGTGTCCATATTCTCAGGCTTATCCCATCATTGTCTGAAGTAATCTACCCCTTCGGGATGTCATGAAGAGGGTAGACCATTTGGGAAGGCTTTCCAAATGGTGCATAGAGCTCAGAGAGTATGATATCACTTATGAACCAAGGAAAGCAATAAAAGCCCAAGCCCTGGCAGACTTCATTGCCGAAGTACCTTTCGCCGAGAGTGATCAGTTTGACCTTGGCAAAAGTGTGCCAGAATGGACCCTGTTTGTAGATGGGGCCTCCGGTTCTGAGCACTAGGGAGCTGGGGTAGTCATTCGCTGCCCCGAAGGCATGGAAGTAATGAAAGCCATCAAATTCGGGTTTAGTGTCACCAACAATGCGGTAGAGTACGAGGCTTTCATAACAGGGTTGCGCCTTGCTAGAAAGATTGGTGTGAGAAACCTGAAAGCCCACAGTGATTCTCAGCTGGTGGTCCAACAGATGGCAGGGGACTACAGTGCAAAAGATCCAACTTTGGCAAAATACCATGAGCTTGTGTTAAAGCTAATCCGGGAATTTGACACGGTGCATATTGGAAATGTGCCTCGATGAAGCAACACCGAGGTAGATAGTCTGGCGAAGTAAAAAAACTTCACCGAAATATTGAGTCACTCCAGCATTGCGGTAATGAGCACAACAACCTCGGAGGAAGGATGGGAAAATCCTATAAAGAGGTATCTTACAACCTCGGAGCTTCCCGAAGACCCTCGCGAAGCGGAAAAAGTGCGAAGACGTTCTGTACGATACTTCTTAATAGGGGAAGAACTATACCGACAGGGATTTGCAAGTCCATTGCAAAGATGTATTGGCGAAAATGACACTCAGGCAATTCTCGAGGAAGTCCACGAGGGAATCTGCGGTGCCCACATCGGGACTGACGCTTTGGCAGGAGTGATACTTTGCCAAGGGTATTTTTGGCCCACATTAAGAAAGGACGCAAGACAGTTCTTCCAAAAATGTGACAGTTGCCAAAGACACGCAAAAGTTCAAAGATTGCCCTCGGAACTAATAAACTCGACTGACTACCCCTGTCCCTTTGCAGTATGGGGCATTGACGTCATCGGCCCACTCCTGACAGCACCTGGAGGAGTGAAATTCTGCGTGGTCGCAGTAGACTACTTCACCAAGTGGGTAGAGGCAGAGGCCCTAGTAACTATCACAGCAAAGGATATACAAAATTTTGTCTAGAAAGGAATTATATGAAGGTTTGGCATACCGAGGGTGATAGTCGCCGATAATGGTTCCCAGTTTATTGACAAAGGGTTCCAGGAATTCATCACCAACCTCAGAATAAAGATGCACTTCGCCCCCGTAGCTCATCCCCAGAGCAACGGACAAGTAGAGGTGTCTAACAGGACCATAAAAGATGGTCTGAAAAAGAGATTAGGGGAGGCAAAGGGAAAATGGCCAGGAGAACTTCCTAGTGTGCTGTGGAGCTATCGGACAACGCCCCGAAGGGCTACGGGTGAAACACCTTTTTTCGCTCGGCTTCGGCACAGAGGCTATTATCCCTGTTGAGGTAGTACGGCCATCAATTAGAATACAGGTGTTCGACGAAGGAGGAAACGACCTCAGGTTGAGAACTAAGCTCGACCTGGTGGATGAGCACAGAGAGATGGCCGAGCTCAGAAGAAAGACCTTTCAACAAAGAGTGGCCATAGCCGCAAATGTGCATGCCAGGCCTAAAGGAATAAGGAAAGGATACCTTGTCCTCCAAAGGCCGAGTTTGAACCCCGAAAACCGTCCCACGGGGTACTTCGGCCAAATTGGAAAGGACCTTACTTGGTCCTGGACAAGGTCCGAAAGGGAGTATACAAGCTCGGCGACACAGAAGGGGAAGAACTGAAAAATACCTGGCATTCGGATGCCCTATAGAAATTTTATACTTAGAACTTTTTTCAGAAAGATTGTAGTTACTCTTCCTCGTAGTCGTCAATAAAGACACAAGCCGGATGTTGTCGCGAGATTGAAAAATTAGTTCCTTAATGGTTTTCCTTTCGGAACTAACTCCTGGATGGAGTATAAACTCGGCGGAGTTCGAAAAAAGTCTAAAACTACTCTTCCCGAAGAAGTAAGTACGGAAAAATTCACCGAAAGTGCGTGCTTGGAATTACTTCTGAAAAATCCTATTCGGAAGAATGAATGGAGATTGGAGAAAGAATCTTCATTAAAAAATTATAAGGCAAAGATGTACAAGCAAGCAGGAGTACAAGAAAGTAAGGAGAAGCCTATTGCTGAGCAAGGACATCTGATGTCTCATCATTATCATCATCGTCATCATCATTAGGCTCAGTCGGAGGCACCGGCTTAGCTGGAGGAAGATTGAGAAAATGTGGCTTTGACCATACCTCATGGGGCCCATCGGGAAAATCCAGAGCGAACAGGTAGGAAAGGTCGAGCTCAGGGTGCCGAGCAAGGACTTGATGGTGCGCCAAGCAAAAGCCATCTTGGAAAGCCACCTTCGCCATTCGCTCAGACTTGTCCTTTTCGGCACCAAGAGCATCAAGCTCGGTCTGAAGCTTGGCAATCTTCTCCTCCAGCTTCTTCTTCTTCTTGCTTTTAGCCCCCTTCTTCAAAGATTTAACCTTGGCATCAAGGTCAGCGTTCAAAGCAAGTGCCTTCGGCAGGCTCTTGCCGTCTTCAGCATTCGCTTTCCGAAGAGCCTCGTTCTCTAAAGAGAGAGTGGCACACTTTGAGCCGAGGTCGTCAACCTTGGCAGTGAAATCTAGGAGAAGTTCCTGCTTGCTCATCGCGAGGTCGGCCCAAAGATTCACAACATCCTCCTTCACAATCTTGAGCTCATCATATTTGAGGACGTGCCTGGCGCAAAACTCCTTCATTTTGCTTAAAGAATCTTCGGACCGAGAACGGGCGTCTGTTTGCTTCGACGCCTAAGTGCGGAAATACCCGCTGTATGCCAAAAACTGCAAAAAAGAAGACCCCAAATGAGTATCAAAAGAATGATGGAAACTTAGAAGGAAAATCTCTAAACAAACAAAGAGGAAAGAACTACCTGGGCGGAGTGCTCGGTCATCCTCGCCGCGAGGATCTCTTCGTTAGGACATTCGGTGACAAGCGACTGAAAGGTGGCGTTTGTCATCACCCTCGTCGCCATTTGGGGAGCCATAAACTGGCTATCCTCAGAGAACAAGTTCATGTCCTCTATGAACGTCCAGAAGGGCTCCCTCGGCACCTTGTCGAGAGGGATCCGCTTGTCCCGAAGAGCCTTTCGCCGGGCGTGAGCATCCACCCAGGGCACAGCAAACATGTCCTCTGCAAGTTTACGCCGAAGTTCCATCAGTACGTCATCCCTTAGCCATTCATCCAAAAAATTGTAGGTACGGAAAATACTAAGGTTTGTAGGAGAATGGCTAAGGAACCAGCTTGGTAGAACTTCGGTGATGTCGTCTTCAGACCCTCCCTCTCGGACTTCACTGGGAATGTTCTTCCCTTTCCTTCTTCTGCTCTCTTCAAGTTCCTGAGTGGATCTTTGCTCAGAAGAAGGCTCGGCGGGTAGAATGGGGCTTAGTATTGCCCCAAGAAGGGCAGGGTCCGAAGGAAGGTCCGCCGGCATTGAAGGAAGAGCAGGAGATTGATCCTGCACCTCCACAGCGACTTCGGGAGGGGGAGTAATAGCCCTAGCCTTCTTGGCCCTAGAAGGCCTGCTGCCGATCATCTTTTTCCTCTTAGCAGGCACCTTCTTGCGCGTCTACTCTCCCCTCTCGGCCTGGCTGAGGAAGAGCGAGTTGTAAAAATCAGCAGATTGATCGCCCATCTCTGCAAAAGGAAAAGGTATCAGCGTAAGTCCAAAAGGAAAAAAGATATTGAAACTAGGAAAGAGACTTACTCTCGGCAAAATACTCATATGTGATTTCCCCCTGAAGGAGCATGACTATCCAGGCCTTCTTCCCCTGAAGAACGGGCACGGGCAGAGCGAAGTCACTCTTGTGCGCGTTCACCACTCCCATTTCCCGAAGAACCTCCTCGGTCATAAGGTCTCACTTGATGGGAAAAGGGTAAAATGAACGCGGAGGGACCTCGGGGTCCTAGTCTGCCACGGCCCGGATAAGCCTATCAAATCGATCAAACTCAACAGCCAGTTTCAGAGTTAGGAGTTTCCAGGGGTCAATGACGTCCATCTTCAAGGTCCCCGAAGCCCATCTGGTAGGCACATGATGCCAAAGCTCGGGGACCAGCAGGAAGAAATCTTCTTCTGCCACCCCCGCTAGCTGTCTTTGTTGTCAAAGGTGAAGGTAAACTTTTTGCTCTCGGACCCTCAGGGAAGCAGGAAGTAAAAGCCGCCCTTCAGGACCGGGTGAAGTTTGTAGTACTGCATGAAGAAAAGAAAGTGGGGTTTATCTTAAAAACCTTACACATGCAGAGAAAAGAATTGAAGTAGGAGTAAGAATTTGGGGGAAGTTGGTTCATGGCGATCCCGTGGAATTTGCAAAACTCACAGATTACGTGGTGAGAAGGGTACTAAAGACCGGCCTTCAATTGAGCTCAGTAAATGGTAACCTCATGCGAATCTGAAATATAGCCGTAGGTGCCCGGGATGGGCAACCTCGGGATGAGATAATATGGAAGGTAATACTTTGCCATCCACTTCTTCACCTTCTTTGGAGTGGTAGTACAAGGATGAGATTCAAGAGGAAGAAAGCTTTCGGGGAGAGGGCGGACAGTTAGCAACGGGGTTGGATCAGACATTTTTTCACAAAAGAAAAGAAGGACGACTCCTGAAGGGTAAGGAAACAGAGATACCTCGGAAAAATGGCCTCGAAAGAAAGAAGAAAACAGAAATTATAGAAAGAAGCACCAACCAAAGGTTTTGTTAAAATTCCTGAACACCGTCGTAAAAATTGCCCGAAATCGCTCTGCCGCAGAAATCACTGCCGGAAAGATGGAGAAAGAAAAGAGAAGACTCTAGAGCAGATGAGAGCAAAAGCAAAGAATGAGGCAAAAAATGAGGCAAAAGGCGCTTATATAGACCGAAGAGGGTAAGCGAAACGTCGTCATTATTATCCCTTGGAAGCGCAACAGACTCATTATTACTCCTCAAAGTTGAAGAGATGCAATTAGTGTGACCAGCGTAACTATCCCACCATCCACTAGCAGCCACGTGTCATCCAACGCGAAGAACTAGGACACGCCCCTCTAACATCATGAAAACCTAGGCACACTTATCCATAACTGACATGTTTGACTAAAAGGATACGACGGTTCACGAACCTGTAGCAGAAGAAAGTAAAAGAAAAAGCTGCACGCACCTTGAGGTCACAGAAAGAACTAGGGAAGGGTTCCTCGGCTATGAAGGAACGCCTTCTGAAAAAAGAGCAAATTCTTGAGTAGAGCTCCAACCACGAGTTTGGTAAAGAAGCCTTCCCAAAAGCATAAAGCCGAAGTCTCCGCTTCGACTTCCCGGGAGGGGGCATGTGATAGCCAAGGTGCCGATCACCCTCTGAAGGCACGGGTTCGGACAAAGCACCAACCTTGGAAGAGAAATCACCCACCATAGAAGGAAGGATGTTCGACCTCCCGAAATCCGGCCTCCACGTTTCTCCATTCCAGGAAATGACAATGCCAACCTCGGGGGAATGAATAAGCCATCCTCGAAAGTGGGGGTTTCTCCGAGAAAGATCACCTTCGGGAAATATACTCCTGCAATACCAAAAGCGACCTCGGAAGACAAGTTCTCCAAAGAGGTCTCGTTTACTAAAAAGGGGGCCTCGGGAGTACGACATAAGCATTTAAGGAGCCTTTGACATATCCCCGATAATCCGCCCCCAGTCACGTCCTGACATGTTGCCTGCAGGGATACTCTAGCATGCCACTTTCGGGTTACCCAGAGCCCTAGCCTGGCAGCCCATGCCGACTAGGGGTCCTCTATTGCCCAAAAGACGTGGAACGCATCCCGCTGAACACGTGTCACGATTTGGGCCGGTCATATGAGAAGGAGTATTACTATTCACCCTTCTACAAATACTTGGTAATTATTCCAGAAGGGGAAGGGACATTTTTTTGAGGTAAGATACTTCTTTACTCTTTATCATCTCATTACCTCCAAAAATACTCACTTGGGTGTCGGAGGCTCCTCCCCAGAAAAACACTCTGGGGACCTCCTAACCTTTGCTTCCTGTGACTCTCAGGTGATCTTCTCAGAGTACGTTCATCTCGGACCTCTCTCCATTTCCATAAGCCCCTGCCGCCTTCACCATGACACACGAAGGAGATGCTGCAGGGCATCAAGTAAGGACATCTTTCCTTTTCTACTTCCTCCTTTCGTTGATTTCTTCTACCAAAAGAACAGCTAAAGACGTCCCTAAAGTTTCCACGGCAGAATTAGGGCTAATGGAAGTAGACAAAATATCAACTTTGGGAATAGAGTCTCCCACTTCCTTGGTAACCTCGGGTGGAGTAGGAAGGGAGTCTTCCTTGGCTTTCTTTTGATGAGCACCCCCTGAAGTCTGTCCCTTCTTCCTCTTTTGGGCTTTCTTTTCTTTACCTTTTTTCCTTTGCTCACCCTCCTCAACCTGGCCAAGGAAGAGGCTCTTGTAAAAGTTACCGAACTTGTCACCCATCCCTAAAAAATGGAAAAAACTTCAATGTAAGTATGAAGTGATCCAATAAATAATGGATGAAGGCAACTTACTTTGCAAAAGGGCTTGACAAGCAAACTTATTCCAAAGGAGAATGACTGTTATAAATTTCTTCCCATCTATACTTGGTTTAGGCATTGCAAGGTCAGTTAGGTGTTCTTAGACAACCCCTAACTCCCAAAAACCCTCTTCAATCAATAGATTCCACCATATGGGAAAGGAGTAAGGTGGGCGTGAAGATAGTTGTTCATCTCAGTCAGTCACCTACTAATGCAACTATCAAACTTCTTGAACTAGGATTCAAGTTCTTCAGTCAAAACTTTTAGTGGATCCATAATGTCGATCGCCAAAGTCCCGGAGGCCCACTTTGTTAGGAAGTTCTTCCACTCCTCCGATACCCCCGTAAAGAAGTATTTCTTTTGCTAGCCTCACCAGCTATCCTTGGTGGTGAAGGTGAAGGTATACTTTTTGCTAGTTCCCTGAGGGAATAGAAATAAGAGCACCCATTTGGAGCACAAAGCAGTTTGTAATATTGCATCAAGAAAATGAAATGGGCAACTATTGTAAAAACCCCACACATGCACAAGAAAGCATTGAAATAGGAATAGGAGTTTGGAGGCAATTGGTTCATGGGTATATCTTGGAACTCACAGAAATCAGAAACCATCTTCGGTGGGGGGGGGTGGCAAAATCGAAGATTCACTTTTAGCTGAGACCTAAAACTAGTGACCTCTACTTCTTAAGGATGATAACTTAACTCACAACATTCGGGGACCCTAACCTTAATGTACAAAGGAAGAAGGAACTTCACTTGTCACTTCTTCTCATTCCCTGAACTATCAGAACTTAAATGGGCATTTAGTGAATGTCAACTCTCCCCGACAGCACTAATCTAGGCACTTTGAATCTCTAAACCCTTATCTTGAAATCCTAAAGCTCTACTTTGGAATGGTAAAATGAAAGAGAAAAATGGAAAAGCTATCATGCCCAATACAACCCTAGCCCATTTGGGAGGTTAAGAACCCCCAAACAAAGGTTTTGACATTCAATTAAGCTTATAGGGTTTAAACTAGTAACTTTTTGCTTAAGTATGTAATGCATAATAGTCACACTGGCTTAAGACTTTTCGGCGCAAAATAACAACTCCTGATCAAGTATATGCATGGCAACCAAAACACCAACCCAAGTTTTGAAAACTTTGTTTTATATGCACAAGTCTTGTGTACATGTTCACCCAAAACATATATGCACACATTAGGGGCACCCAAAAGTGCATTACATGTCCATGTGCACTTAACTACTTTATCTTTCATTTTAGTACTACATAAACATGCATTTATGTACTAATCTAAGTCCTCATCACAAGAACCTCTATACATGCACTCACTTACCCAAGAACATACATGTAACCATTTATGAACATAGTCCATACTCATAAGGAAATATCACCACTACATTAAAGCTTAGCTACAATATTCATAAGCGTCAATCCTTCACATGTTCATCTTACATAACCATAGTTCATAGTGAGCCCTTGATAAACCACCACACAAACATCAACCAAGACATACATACAAGTATATCTCCAAAATGACCTAGGCACCCAAGGTGCTCAGCATCCTAAATATATACACAAAGCTTGGTAAGCCTACCAAGAGCATCAAAATGTACTACCATATGAGAGTTCACATATATATGCCTTTTGATGCCCATCAGCATCTCCACTGTGTGTCATGGTGAGGGTGGCAAGAACCTTAGGTGCGGAGGAGCATTCAAGGAGAATGTGTCCTGAGATGACCACTTGGAAGACAAAGGAAGCAAAGGTTAGGAGGTCGCCGAGTGTTTTTCCGGGGAGGAATCTCCGATGCCCAAGTCAGTGTCTAGTAAGTAAAGGAGGTGAAGGTAATCCTGTGTCCAGGGTCCCTCTTTACCTGTGATGCCTCCCATATTTATAAGAGGTAGACAGGAGAGGTTCGCTTGCCACCAGCTGCCCATATCATGACATGTGTCCGGCTGGATGTGATTCGTACCTTTAGGGGGGCTTTTAGCCAATCATAGGCCATTCGGCCGAAAGCCTGTGCTGCTCGAGAACGGCGTGTCAGAGCGTGTCTAGGGGTGGCATGTCGGGGGCCACACAAGTACGGTGTGTCGGAGACTCCTAAGCCGTCTAGTCTTACGTCCTCGTAGCCCTTCTAGGTGACCGAACTCCCGGAAAGTCTAGGGGTATCCTGGAGGGGTAAACATCTTCGGAGGGAGGTCTTTTTTTTATATGAGATATCTCCGGCTAGACTTTCCTGAGGTTAGGTTCATGTCCTTGGTGATGATATTCTCGAGGATATGTTCCAAAGGTGGTCTAGAGAATATCCGAAGGTGGACTTGGACGCGCGGAGTCATTCCGAGGTTATCCTTAGGAGGAGTAATAATCCTTTATGACCGAAGAGTAATAATCCTTTATGACCGAAGTTGGTCTGACGTGTTCCTGGATGTGAGGTTTATCCAACTTGCCGGAGGGTGCTTAAGGCCCTCCCTTTACCGAGGTCTGATTGCCAGTTCTTGGTCAAAGGTGATGCGTTGGCCTAAGATGCCGTATACGCGCGGGATCCCTCGGGGGTGATTGCCCTTCGGCTATCACCTTTATAATTAAGCATATCCGAGAGTGATGATAATCATTTGGAACATAACTAGGATCTCTGAGACAAGGCTAACTGCTAAGCACATAATCAATAATGCAAGCCACAATACATAAGCTATGGAGCATAACATCCTCACTAGACTTTGTTCCAACAAACTCTAAACACACAAGGCTTGCAAAAGTGAAATTCTTTTTCATTAACTTGATTCACAAGTAACCCAAAACCACGTGGAATATTGAGCCACAACAAGCACAAACATAATACCTCTTCAACATGAAAGAGTAGTATTACTCTTAACTTGCCTACTTCTCAAGCAATCGTTTGCCTACACATATAAAGATAGTAAGGTAATGAGTCTATACTCAATAAGCGCTTAACATACCCTCCAAGGCATAGAATAGGTTAAGCTAGTGCTTAATCGAAACCATTCTTTAAGCACCTATAAATGAAAGCATGAAAACACAAGACAACACACATATATACACATAACAACTAAGTAATATAAAAGGGTTAGCATGCACAAACAAACATAGAAGCACTCAATTAGACATACACACCACTCAAACACCATTCAAAATGCGTAACAAGCATAATTCCATATGAACATAGATTCGGTTAACCTTATTGAAGAACACTAACATATCTAAGAGCTCGTTAACTTGGGAATTGATTTGGCCTACTTAATTCCTAGCCCTAATGCTTGCCAACATAGCTAATTAGCATCAATTTACATAGTTGCTTAGCAACCCTAGCCCTCATAGTACTTAGGTTCCTTTGGTTGAATTTTACCCTCACCTGGGCACACATAATTCACTAACACACTTAGTCTTACTATGAATTGATTAGTGAATGCATAAGCCCTTACCTTGTCTTAGAAATTCCTCAATGGCTAAAGCTTAATAAGTTTGAATGTTATTCTTATTAGCTTCTTGGAGCAAGAACTAAGCTTCCTAGTTCAATTGGCTCACAAATCCACTAAGACCCATAAGCCTTCACCCTTAATTTGCGTCAGTTTGACTTGGAAGTCTTAAGAACACCATGAACACTTTCTCAAGCTTACAAGACTTCAACAATGGTGGTTCATGGTCGGATGAAGGAGGCAATGGACAGTGGAAGCATTTGGGAGGCCAGATGTGTCCAAGTGGTGTATAAATTGGGTTAAGGCTAGCTTAAGCTAGCCAAAAATTTTTGTAAAGTGTTTAGGTCCTCATATAAAAAATTATTCCACATTAGCCACTTAATTAAACATCCAAATAACTTCCAATTGAGTCCCTCAAGTTAACAAATCATCATTTGCTTCTCAACCAAGTTATGCTTGAATTTGAAAATGTCCAACACTCAACATACACTCAAGCTTCATTTAAAGCATTATTTTCCAAGTTCAAAAAGTACATATCCTAAGGCATTAAAAATTCTTAAGCCCTAAATCCCCAAAGCCCATGGCTCAAACTTTTAGGAACTTAAGGGCATTACAAAAGGAACCTCAGACATATCACACATCTGATTATGTTCTAAAGAAGTTGATGAACCACCATGAAAGTTGCCAAAAATCACTTCGCCATAGAGAACTACTGCAAGAAAAGAAAGGAAATTAGCAAGTAAGAGAAGGCAAACAAAGAGCAAAATGAGAAACTTCGAACAAAGGGATACATAGCCCAAGGAATGCAATAAAAAAGATGCCATAATGACTAGCCCTATCAAAGAGATGTAAATGACATAATTGGTGTGAAAAATAGCAAATCAAATCATGACACATGTCAATCAATGCACAAATCAAGGGCACACCTTTTGATCTGTCAAATCCATAATGCACGAATAGAAGAACCAAATCCATGTACCTACAAAATTGAAAAATTTTTGGAGGTAATCAGATACTTCAATAGTGGGAAAAAACCCTACGACAATATGTGCCTGACAAAGATCAACCTAGTCAAGCTGAAGATATAGCTTCAGCTTTATCAAAGGGGAGCACGTGATAGCCAAAGGGCTATCAGCCAATAAACCCTAAAAAAAAAGGGTTTGACTACCACCTTCAGACATAAGGCCAGCCATCCTCGGGCAACGAGCACACCACCTTCAGAAGATAGACAGCTCACCCAAACAGAGTACTACCTTTGGGACATTCTAAAGAGGCCTTAGAGGAACAAACCAAACATGTAGTACCCTGGGACCATTAATCGATACCATCCACATGCCCTTTAGTTTGATGAATGAGCATAACCACCTACTAGCCCTAGGCCAACTGGAGACGCCGCTCCTGAGGTCTAGACTGAAGACCTCCCAAATCTAATCATCCACATGTCCGAATCACCCTTGCTAGGGCAAAACAGTTCTTTTCTCAACCCTCTACATATACTTGGTGGAGGCTCATAGGTAATATCATCTGATCACACATTTTCTTACCCATTGTTCTCACACACCTTCTTTTTCCATATACTAACTCGGGCATCGGTGGTCCCTTCTTCGCTAATACTCCAGGGAGTCCCCTGACTTTTGCTTGACACCACTACAATTACAGTTCAAGCCAAGCCCCTCCAAAGGCCAACATGTCATACATAAAAGATGTCTTGGAGCATTAATTAGAACCTACAACCACAACCACTTAGGTTATGTATGGAGCATAACGGATTACCATGTAAGTCAGGCATTTCATGCCATACCTGATTAGTCATGCACTAACAAAAGATGTTATCCACACTTTCAGGCATCCAAATTCCTCCCCGAGACATAAGAAATAGGTTATGACTAATTAGTACTCAGTAAAGGACCAACACATAGCACATAGTGCCCACAATGCTTTGAGCATTGTATTAGCATAATAAGCATATCCTTAGGCTAAAAAACCCACATCTGAAGACATGAAAACATGGCACAAGAAACAAAATAATGTACTAAAAAAATATTGGTTAGCACACACAAATAATCACCAAAGCATGCAAACACACGCACCACCACACTTAGCTATATAGCCTTGGGCATAGCAAGCATTCATGGCATTTTTATGCATTTGATTTGGCCAATAAATGAGGAAACATAAAGCCCCAGACCATCATTAGCCTGGCCACAACTTGAAACAAGATCCTAATGCTTGCCTTAATATAGTCTAGCTAGAAAACCATAGTGCCCTTGGCACACATAGCCTCTACATAGCACCTAGGTTCACTTAGCTTTAAGCCATCTCCTAGGGCTACTTCTTTCTCATGAAATATAAAAAGAAAACTATAATTTAGGAGAAAAAATAGGGTTGAAAACCCTTATTATGATCTAAAAAGTTGCTGGTTGGCCTCCTAGGTTTGGACAAGACAAAACTTTACACTACCAAGCTTTCTTGCTCGGCTTCCACCCTTTGTTTCATTAGAACATCTTAGTCGATCTTTTAGCATTTATTTCTAGGTTTAATTACCCCTAAGAAGTTGCCTAGAAGCTGCCTTAAGTCTTGGTCTTAAGTCTAAAAGTGTTCATTAGTCTAAAGTTAGTCATTAGTGTAGAAGGTGGAAGGATAAAACCGGTTGCGCTTAGTGGCTTGAGACTTGACTTGGTTGTGGCTTTAAGCTCCTATTAATCACTTATCTTACTTCAATTTTTAGTCAACATATGCAACTTGATTTATGTGTCAAATTAAGCATCCACTTTTCCAAAATATTCTACCAATTAAGGCTTCATATATTCACTTAAACACATAGACCTCACTTAGGCCACTTTTGGCACACTAGTGCACCCAGTTGTGCACATTCATATCCTTTGGCTTCCCTAATTGTTTATATTTACTTTTCCACCCCTTAGGCCTCACTAAGGCTTTTAAGCCCCGTACATTTCCCTTAAGCCATTACCACCTTAAATCCTTTTTTTTGAACACATAAACACATATTTGTACACACCAACACTTTTAGTGTCACTTTTCTTAGACTTGGTTAAATCATTTCACTTTGTATTATCAGTACTAAACTTTTCCTCTCATTTCCAAGAATTTAAGTTCACTTTATATACATCCCATTCCCTATGCCATTTACAAGCATGGCATTCCCCCCTTTAAGAAATTTGGTCCTCCAAATTCTTAAATAACTTAGGAAATAGTTATGGATATCTTTTGAGCATTTCAACTTCAGTTTCCCATGTTGCTTCTTGTTGTGTTTGGTGAGTCCATTGAACCTTTACCATTGTTATGCACTTGCTTTAGAGCTTCCTTGTGTCTCCTGCTATAACCTTTATATGCTTTTCTGCATAAGTGAGATTAGGTGCTACAGGAATGCTAGAAGTTGGCACTATTTGACTTGGATTAAATAAGTATCTCTTTATCATTCTTAGATGATATAGATCATGTATATGCCCCAGGTTTAGGGGTAAATTCAACACATAGGCTACATTGCCAATTCTAGCAACCACTTAAAAAGGTCTAATGTATCTGTGTTCTAACTTGCTCACTTCTCCAAACCTTACAACCCTTTTCATTAGAGACATCTTTATCCCCATATAGTTTCCAACTTGGAATTCCAAATCTCTTCTTCCTTTCAGATTAGCATATGCCTCTTCGCTATTGTCGGCAGCCTTGATCCTTTCTTGGGTCACCTTAGTCCTTTCAGTAGTTTCTTGGACTAAGTTTGGCCCTATTTCAACTTTGACTCTAAGTTCTTGCCAACAATGAGGAAAGATACAATTCCTTTCATATAATCCCTCATAAGGTGCCGTCTTGATTATAGTGAGATAACTATTATTTTAGAAGAATTGCACCAAAGGTAGAAGCTGATCTCATTCTCCCTTGAATTCTAAGGCACAACACCTTAACATATCCTCAAGGACCTGTATAGTCCTTTCGATTTGTCCATTTGTTTGGTGATGGTAAGCTGAACTTAGTTTTAGTTGAGTGCCCAATGCCTAGTGCCCGTCCCTTCAAAACTTAGAGACAAACCATATGTCTCTATCTGAAATTATATAATCTAGAATACAATATAACCTCATTATTTCTCTTATATACAACTATGTTAGCATATCCAATGTATCAGTGATGCTAATAGGCAAAAAGTGAGAAAACTTAGTGAGCCTATCAACAATTACCCAAATGGTATCATCCCTCCTTCTTGTCAGAGGTATTCCTAGCAGGAAATCCATGGATATGAAGCCTTATTTCCTTTTAAGTATGAATAAAATTTGTAGTTTACCTCCTGGTTTTTGGTGTCTCTACTTCATTTGTTGGCATACTACGCATTTAGACATAAACACTTCTATCTCTTGCTTTATATTTAGCCACCAGAAATGCTCTTTCAAATCTTTATACATTTCAGTATTCCAGGATGTATGCTCATTTTGTTACAATGAGCCTCTGTCAGGATTTGTTCCCTTAACCATTTCCCCTTGGGTACATTGATCCTATCTTGGAAGTATAACTGTCCCTACCTAAACCCTATAATAACTTTTCATGTTTCTGGCCAGATATTCTAGCAAGTTTTTCATCATGTTGTTGTCCCCTTAGTATTTTTTCTTTCCAAGTAGGTTACATGGTCACCACAACTATTTGAGCTTTCTCCCATTCTAACCACTTATTTGTGAACCAAGTTAATCTATTTAGCTCACTCTTGTCTTTCTTTCCTTTATCTCTTAAAATGCCAATATATTTTCTGCTTAAGGCATCGGTCACTACATTGGCTTTGCATTTTGTTTACTCAATAGTGAAATCAAAGCCTTAAGGTACTCCAACAACCTGTTTTTCCTTATATTCGAGTCTTTTGGAGTAAAAAGGTACTTCAAGGTTCTATGATTAGTAAAGACTTGGAATTTATCACCTAGCAGATAATGCGTCGATTGCTTTAAAGTAAAGCCCACAACAGCTAACTACAAATCATGAAGTGGATAGTTCTTTCCATATGGTCTCAACTGGCTTGAGCCATAAGCAATAGCCTGCTTGCCTTGCATTAATACACATCCTAACCTTACTACAAATGCTTCTATTTAAACCTCACAAATATTTACCAAGCTCAGCTAGTATTAGGATAGGTGCTGAAGAGAGCTTAGTTTTAAGCTCCTGGAAGCTTTGCTCGCATTCCTCCGACCATTCAAATATCTATTTTTTCCTAGTTTGTTTTGTCAAATGAGCTACTATTATAGAGAATTTAGTCACAAATCTTCTATAATACCAGCTAACCATAAGAAGCTTATTATTTCCTTTACATTTTTTAGGTGCTTCCATTGCATGATTGAATCCATCTTTTATAAATCTACTACCAATCCTTGGCCATTTATGACATGGCTTATAAATTCAATTAGGTTAGTTTAAAAATGGTACTGCATAGCTTGCCATATACTTGGTGTTTTCTCAGTAGATCATGTGTCAATCTTAAGTGCTCCTTATGTTCTTTTTTATCTTTTGAGTATACCAAAATATCATAAAAAAGACTACCAAAAAATGGTCAAATATGGCTTGAATATCCTTTACGCCATGTCCACAAAGAATGATGGTGTATTCGTGAGTTTGAATGGCATCACTGTATACTCCAAGTGCCCATATCTAGTCCTAAAAGTTGTTTTTGGTATGTCTTCTTATTTAAATCTTAGTAAAAAATATCCAAATCTGAGATCAATCATGGAAAAGATTATGGCACTCTTAAGTTGATCACTCAAGTCTTTAATTCTAGGTAGAGGATACTTGTTTCTTATAGTCATAGCACTCAGTTTTTTGTTATCTATACTGAGCCTAAGGGTCCCATCTTCATTTTTCACAAACTATATTGGTGCTCCCCAGGGAGATAAACTTGGACTAATGAATCCTTTTTCAAGGAGCTCACCCAATTGCTTATGTAGTTTTTTCACCTCTCGTATTGCCATCCTATATGGGGCAATAAAGATAGGTGTAGCTCCTAAAGCCAATCTTATTTCAATCTCCACCTCTTTCATGGGTGATGTCCCAGGCAATTCAGTATGAAACACATTTGAGAATTCATTTACAATAAGGATTTTATTAAGTTCATCTTCATCCACATCCCCATTAAATCCCATGTATTCCTCCTCAAAAGGTATGGGCATTGTTAGTGTTGTGCCCAAAATCCAATCATGAGATGATTGTATTTTGGACATTGAGGCATAATATTTTTATTGAGGCATTAATCCAGTAATTATGTTTGTTATTATATTTCTACGTAATGTAATAAACATAATCACAACCTTAGAATAATGATATTCTTAAATGTCCCTGGTCTAGTATTATTTCTGGAGCGGGTTGCAATAATACATAAAGACTAGTATATGTGGAGACTAATATAAGATATGTAGTCTACATATGGGTACAAGTTGGAGAACTTGTGTGCTGGACCGACCAACCATGAGAATGCTACATGGATCGTTATATGAGTGTCATAAGTGATTCTCATAGTGATCATGTATATATAGTCCCTTTACCTAAGGCCATCAAGGTTCCCTACATATGAGTCACATACTTTGACAATTTCCTTTGTTGCACGTAACTAAGTTAACTTGAAGGAGGTCATTGGGTATGTCACATATCATGTGGAGGGTTTTGCATGATGAAGATGGGATTTGTACCTCCTATGTAACGAAAGTGATATCTTTAGGCCTCTTGATAGAGTGAGACTAAGAAAATGCATGACCATCCTCAGATGAGTTGATATACGATATCAATGTCATCAGTTTAAGTTAGTCTACTCGGTAATCAAGAAACCAAATATTAGGCTATAAGAGAGTGACACATTCCATGTCTCGTGCTTAGTCTTGATATCTTGGACAAAGGGACAATGGCATATACGGATAATGATCACAAAGGTTTAGTCTAATCACCAACAATCTTGTCACTTAGATAGCAATGAAAAGTGACAAGATTGTCGGTGATTCGACTAAACCTTTATGATCATTATCCCTTTGTCCAAGATATCAAGACTAAGCACGAGACATAGAATGTGTCACTCTCGTATAGCCCAATCTTTAGTTTTTTGATTACTGAGTAGACTAACTTAAACTCATGGCATTGATATTATATACCAACTCATCCGAGCATGGCCATGTATTTTCTTAGTCTCACTCTATCAAGGGGCCTAAAGATATCACTCTCATTACATAAAAGGGACAAATCCCATCTTGATCATACAAAACCCTCCGCACAATATATGACATACCCAATGACCCCCTTTAAGTTCACTCAGTTATGTGCAACAATGGGAAGTATCAAAGTATATGACTCACTATGTAGGGAGCCTTGTTGGCTTTAAGTAAAGGGACTACATATACATGATCACTATGTGGTAAACGAAAGGCTATGGTCCCCGCAATCTCCTGATCAGCTATCCTGAAACCAACCTTGGTAAGGACTTAGCCTTGACCTTGGGGTACACGCACACACCACCCTCGGAAAGGAAACATGATTAACTTTGGGAAAAGTCATTTTCACCACCCTCTGATTTACGAACCTACCAACCTTAGAAAAGTAGATCCACCATCCTCGACAAAGGAAAACATCTCCAGAAAGTGATCCACTCTGCTGAAGGGCCTTCCCCAATGGCCTTTATGAAAAATCTCTGCCCGAATGGGTCTCATACCCGAAAAGGGGTCTCACAAGGATATGACAAACATGGTTAAGGAGCCTCTGACAAAAAGACTTCACACACGCCCCTGCGCTCTGGCCAGAACGGCCTACAACCAGCTGGCGGTGCCTATCTCTGAAGGTACAGATCAGATCTGACCGAGCACGTGTCATGATCTGAATGAGCTGTGTCAAATGGCCTTCTCCCTCTATCCCCTATCAATACCTGGGAGGGACGTTGGTAAGAACAGAAGACTTTTCTTTATTCTCTGCTCTCTGTTCTTTGCTACTACTCACACAAATATTGACTTGGGCGTCGGAGGCTCCTCCCCTAGAAACAAACTTTAGGGAGCTCCTAACCCTTGTTCTTCTAAGTGTTTTAGACATCTTCACACTAGAAGTCTCTCGTTTAGGCCAGCATGTCATACAACGAGGATGCCACCGGACATCACTGTTAGAATCACTTATGATACTCATATAACGATCTATGTAGCGTTCTCATGTTGGGTTGGTCCAGTACACAAGTTTTCTAACATGTACCCATATGTAGACTACATATCTCATATTAGTCTCCACATATGCTAGTCATTCTGCATTATTGCAACCCACTCCATGATAATACTAGACCAAGGACATTTAAGAATATCATTATTCTAGGGTTATAATTATGTTTATTTCATTATGCAGAAACAAAACAACAAACATAATTACTAGATAATAAAATATTATGACTTAATGTGCAAAATACAATGTCCCGGTAATCAAGAAACCATAGATCGGGCTATACGAGAGTGACACATTCCATGTCTCGTGCTTAGTCTTGATATCTTGGACAAAGGGACAATGACATATATGGATAAAGATCATAGAGGTTTAGTCGAATCACTGACTATCTTGTCACTTGGGTAGCAATGATGTGTTGCTAGACACCACTTCTTGCTTATGATCATAAATGTTATTTATGACCATTAGCAACATGGTAAGAGCTAATTGGGTAGCACACATAAAGCCTATTTGGATTATTTGAATGCATGGGCTAATTTATTTGGGTTTTGATTTCATGATAATTTTGTATTAATAGTTGGCCCACAAGTTTAGCCATTATTAAGCCCAAAATTAAACCTAATTGGATTAAGGCTTTGAAACCCATTAGGCTAGGGAGTTGAGTCTCACTATAAATATAACATATAGTGAGAATTTTGAGCTGCCCTAGACTCCCAAAAGGATGAAATCAGAAGAGTTCTAAAAACAAACCGCACTATTCTCTTACCATTCCTTGGAGGACACAAGCTAGCATTGTGGACATGAGGGAAACACATCTACCAGGGTATGGTGGAAGCATGGTGATCCTGAGAGGCTTGTGTGGATATCATAGAGAGCTTGAATACGTCAACTATTCAGGTTGTTAGTGTTGTGCCTAAAAGCCAATCATGAGATGATTGTATTTTTGCACATTGAGTCATCATATTTTATTAAGGCATTAATCTGGCAATTATGTTTGTTATTTTATTTTTGCGTAATGTAATAAACATAATTGTAACCCTAGAATAATGATATTCTCAAATGTCCTTGGTCTAGTATTATTGTGGAGCAGGTTACAATAATACATAAGGACTAGCATATGTGGACACTAATATGAGATATGTAGTCTACATATGGGTACAAGTTGTAGAACTTGTGTCTGGACTGACCCACCATGAGAATGCTACATGGGTCGTTATATGAGTGTCATAAGTGATTCTCATATTGATCATGGTATATGTAGTCCTTTGACCTAAGATCATCAAGGTTCCCTACATGTGAGTCACATACTTTGATACTTCCTTTTGTTGCTCGTAACTGAGTGAACTTGAAGGAGGTCATTGGGTATGTCACATATCATGCAGAGGGTTTTGTATGATGAAGCTGGGATTTTTCCATCCTATGTAACAGGAGTGATATCTTCGGACCCATTCGTAAAGTGAGACTTAGAAAATGCATGTCCATGCTTGGATAAGTTGATATATGATATCAATGACATCAGTTTAAGTTAGTCTACTTGATAATCAAGAAGCCAAAGATAAGGCTATATGAGAGTGACACATTCCATGTCTCATGCTCAGTCTTGATATCTTGGACAAAGGGACAATGGCATATATCGATAATGATCATAAGGGTTTAGTCGAATCACCAATAATCTTGTCACTTGGGTAGCAATGATGTGTTGCTAGACATCACTCATTGGTTATGATCATAAATGTGATTTATGATCAATGCCAATGTGGTAAGAGCCTATTGGGTCACACACATAGAGCTATTTGGATTATTAGAGTGCATGGGTTAGTTATTTGGGTTATGGTTTTATAATAATTTCGTATTAATAATGGGCCCAAAAGTTGAGCCATTATTAAGCCTGGAATTAAAGCCTAATTGGATTAGGGCTTTGAAACCCATTAGGCCTAAAAGTTGAGTCTCACTATAACTACAACTAGTAGTGAAAAATTCACAACCTTGCCCTAGCCTCACAAAAGGATAGCTGAACTCTTCTCTTGCAATTCCTTGGAGGACGCAAGCTAGCACTGCGAGCAGAAGAAAAATGCATCTGCTGGGATGTGATGGAAGTGTGGTTATCCCAAGAAGGTCGTGTGGTTATCCCAAGAAGGTCGTGTGGATACCATAGAGAGCTTGAACATGTCAACTATTCAGGTTTTTGTGATTTGACCCTATAGTTGGGTGATAGATCTAAACCGAAATTAGGTATGAAAAATTTGAACACTCGGTTTACCCCATTTCACTTGGCTCTTAGAGGGTTTCACCTAAATTCTGTTGCGCTTGTTGGGCTCCCGAAACCTTATACAGGTTTTGTGATTTAACTCAACAGTTGGGTGAAAGATCTCAACCAAATTAGGTTTGAAATTTTTCAAACACACGGTTTACCCCATATCACTTGGATCTTGGAGGGTTTCATATTCTGCTACGCTTGCTTGTCTCCTAATACCTACAATGGTACCAAAGGTACTTGTGAAACCCTAAATTGGGATTAAATGTTGAATCGTATGACATGTTGTGTGTTCTAATCTTTTGATCATGATTAATCGGACTAATTCATGATGCATGAAATTGGAACTCATAATGTATATATGAGTTATATGAAGAAATGACTAGCTAGTGGGACCACCGTATGTGAAAGCGCGACATTAATAAAATATGGTTAATCAATGTGTGTTAGTTGGCATGCTATTTTATTGAATGAGAATTCACATGATATGCTGATTGGTGCTTGAAGCATGGAGCATGGTTATAGACCCTATTGGTTGTACTTGTAAATACGGCTTGCGAATGGTGCCTTATTCTTGTTATTCTCATTGTACATTCTCTTCTCATCTTACTTGCTTCGAGTATAATTCAAGGTTTCTATTTTTGATGTAATTGTACATCATGGGATTGTCCAAGGTGGTGTGTCCAAGGAGGTTACAACAAAAGGGCAACCAAGCAAAGAGGAAAAGGAGCTTGTGAAGACCCCTTTCTTTTCTTAGGCTTTTGTGATATTCTCATTGGCTTGAGAATATTGCATAGTTTGGGCAATAACCATGTCACATTTATTTTGTTGTTAGCATGAGATGCATGTTTTATATTTGTATGTGTTGCATGTATAAGATAACCGAAGATAATAATTGGTGAGATCAAAAGGAAAAATCCCTCAAACAAAATCTTAAGTCATTAAATGTGATGCCTTCCAAATGTTGGCACTCGTTAATACTTTGATCAACATTAGGTGGGTTTGCCAAAGCAAAGCACCTATGTTCATCTTTGTAAGGCATGATGTGATAATAGTGATATCCAAAGAGCTAACTTTGGGTCCAACTTAACTAAATCATCCTAATAGGAGGTATAGGGTTAGACTTATGTTCATGAGATGAGCTTGGACAAGTGTTGTTCACCCAACTACCTAAGAGTTGCATAAAATACAATTGGCAAGAAGTCGCCTACCAAAATAACTGTCACTTGAGAGAAAAGCCAAAGCTGACTCAGGTTATGGTGAAATATGGATCTTGGCCCACTAGAATACCTTAGTGCCAAGGTGTTTTGAAATAATATTGAGAATTATTATTTTGAGTAAAATAGTGGGGGTATCATTTAATAAAAGTCGTTATTGAATGAATTAAAATGCATGACTTTTACATTGCATATTTACTATTATAGATTACCATGGAACAAAACACATCGACACTTTCATTGCGATCGATCCCTGAGAAGGAAAATTTGAATGGGACCAACTTTCTCAAATGGTACAAAAATTTGAGGATAGTCCTTAAGCAAGAGGGAAAGGCTTATGTCATAAAGCAGACCATTCTGAATGAGCCTACTGCCAATGCTCCAATAGCTGAAAGGGATGCTCAGAAGAGGCATTTTAATGATCTTTGGATGTTGCTTGCCTCATGCTGATAACCATGAAATCTGAGCTTTAGAAGGAACATGAGTACATGGGGCCATTCAATATGATCGAACATCTCAAAATGCTCTTCTAAGAACAAGCTAGGCATAAGAGGTTTAAGAGCTCTAAGGCATTGTTTCAGTGCAAAATGTCTGAGAGAATTCTTGTGGGTCCTCATGTGCTTAAGATGATTCGGTACATTGAGAATCTTAAGAGTTTGGGATTTGCTTTTCAGAAAAAGTTGGCTGTTGATGTAGTCATGCAATTGTTGTCGGAAAGGTACAGTCAGTTCGTCATGAACAATAACATGAACGACCTTGGCAAGTTTCTCCCTGAATTGCTCAATATGTTTAGAACTGCTAAGCAAAACCTAAAGAAGGCTAAGCCCATTATTGTTACACCTTCACAAAACGGGAAAATTATAGCATAAGGACCTAAAATTATATGCTTTAATTTTCACCATAGTGCATGATTTGTGAAGTGTAAAGTATTCAATATACACCTTCTTAAGTGGCAAAAACAATGATAGCTTGGTCCTTAAGAAAGCATTGGCACATCACCTAATTTTCAAGTAACCTATGGACTAAATTGTAAGGTTACAAAAGTTGGGTACTCAATTGCACAAATTTTTATAGATGGCTATGGAAAGGACATTGATGGAATTATGAAGAAAGGACATGGATGGAATTAAGGATATTGTCATGCACCAAAGTGCTTAAGAAGGCAAAGTTGATCATTTATGGCATAATGCCAACAAAGGATCCAAGTGTCCACCTTTTTTCCTAAAAGCTATAATGACCATTGACAAGTTTCAAGGTGGTCAAAAACATCATTTTCCTAGCCAAAATAGCTGGATATAATCTGTCCAAGCGTTGGTCAAAGTTTAAAAAATTTGCATATATGCCACCAAGGTCAAAATGATGTATAAATGAAGAAAAATCTTCATTTTCTTGCCATTTCCTCTAAATTTCATCCTCCAGCAGCCAAGGGTTCTTCCTTAACCTTCTCCACCATCCTCCATAGCCACCATACCTTAAGAAAGCAAGAGGAAGCAAGAGAAAGCAAAGAAGACATCAAAGAGTGCAAGAAAACCTAATTTTGGTTCTATTTGGGTTTTTAGATTTCATAGGAAAAGGTAAGGGTTTTCTAAAGTTTCTTGGATTGTTTACTGTATTTCCAAACATCCATGAAGCTAAGACCATGCTTGGAAGAGAGCAAAAAGCTCAAGGAACCAAGTATGGGTTAAGGGTAAAAAAGCATGGCAAGGTTTCGGCCTTAGTGTTACCATGCTAATGATGGAAGTAAGAAAGAAGGGTTTCTAGAGCCTAAGTTAGTACTAACTAAGACCTAAAAGACTCATAAGACAAAGAAAAATAGGCCGTTCTGGCCAAAAGTCAGGGCAGTGGGAGGCTTGTGTGTTAGGGGAGTGTGCGAGGTCTATGTGTCAGAGGCTCCTTAACCATTTTTGTCATGTTCAGAAGACCCTTTCGGTGAAATAGACCTCTTCGGGATACGAGAGCTTTTGGCCGAGGTTGCTCCAATCACTCGGAAGGCCCCTTAGAACAGAGGATCCCCTTTGGAGGATGTTTTCCTCTGTCGAGGATGGTGAGTCTACTCCTCCCAAAGTTGGGAAGGTCATCTTACCGATGGTGGTAGAGTACCATGTTCCCGAGGTTAGTCCTATTATTCCCCGAGGGTGATGGTGGATAATTGAGGTCTGGGGCTCAAGGACTGTGGACCCTATTTTCCCGAGGTTGGTGCTCGCATTCTCCGAGGGCAGTGCTTCATCAAAACTTGAGAGTTTGGAGAGTAATAGCCCTTTGGCTATCAGAAGGCCCCTTAAATCTAACTGACCACGTGTCCCAATCTCCTAGGCTCAAGCAAATGGCCATTTCCTTAAACCCCCTATATATAATTCAGAGGCTTTCAAGTAATAAGATAGAGGCATATGCTTTCTTACCTATTACTCTCTTATACTTTTCCTTCACATTCTGACTTGGGCATTGGAGGTCCCTGCTGTGGTAGTACCTAGGGAAACCCTTGACCCCTATTTCTTCCTACTGTCGGTGCCACTAAAACCAAGCTTGTTACGGCCCTCCTAGTGGAAAACTCAACTGGGGGAGCTAAATTAACTAAATTCCTAGTTTTATACTTATTTCGAATTAGCTAGGCAAGGATTAGTAAGTTGGAGAAAGTTTACTAAGTTTTGAGTAGTTTATGGCACATAAAGAGGTCAGGGGAAAATGGTAATTTTGTATCCTGAGGTGTCGGGTTAAGGCCCAAGAGTCAAAAATAAGTTTTGAACCATAAACCTTGCTTAAAACCCAAAGATTTGCTTAAGTGTTAAAGATGTGGCAAAAGCTTGACTTGGGTTACTATTTATGGAATGAGGCTTTTATAAGTTTAACCAAGTTTGATGGCTTGATGACTTAAAATCTTTAAAAGCTTGGTAAAGTTGCTTGTGGTAGATATTTTTTATCATTTCCATTCCCAAACCTGAGCTCCCCCTTACCCTCACCATTTTTTCTTGAATTCTTGCTCAAATTGAAAGTTTCTTGGTGATATCTGAAGGCACAAGGGGTATATATGCTTGTTTCAAGCTTGTTTCTTCATTTTGAAAGTCTTTGCCATGATTTCCTGTTGGGTACTTGTTTTTACCAAGAGGAAACTTTGATTTCTTGATTATTTCGTGTTTGTTCGATGTTTTAAGGCATGGGTTTTCCTTGGTTGATGTTAATTTGGTGTGATTTGCTTGGGTTTGCTTGGAACTTAGGTAGAAACTTGTGGAACTTTACTCTTGGTAAAGAGTTCATAATTCTTTCTTGTGACTTGAAATTGAGCCAAGGGATTTAAGGTCTTATGTTCAATTGATGCTATTTGAGAATTAATGCTTGATGAAATCAAGTAGTTTTGTGAATGGCATTGATTAAGGGCAAATATGCTCATGGTAGACTAAGCTTGAATTTGAGGCTTGTGTGATGTTTTGTAGCATCATATGATGTTATAATGGCATATTTGTTGCCTATGCAAGTTGTTTTATAGGATTATGGTGAGTTTATGCATCCCTTGTTTTCCTTATACTCATAAGAAGCCTCTAAAGAGGCTTAGGAGGGTGTTGTTGAGGTTTAAGACATAGGGTCCTTGTGCCTAGGCACCATTCGATGGTGAAACACCGAGTGCGCATTTTTTTGTCCGCAAAGCAAGGTACTCCTAGTACCTAGGCCTCAAAGGCACCTCTTTTGGTGCATAGGCCCTATTGGCCTTTTTCAGCAAATTTTAGCTTTTCATGAAAGGATCTAGAGGATGCCAAGGATGGTCCTAGGGGTGCTTAAGTGTTGTATAATGGCACTCTATCATGATCTAGGAGTTTTCTCATAGTTTGTGAATGGTAAGTGCACCTCATGAGAAAACTAGTTAATGGGGCATAAGAAATACACCATTAGATGAGGTGGAAGGTTTAGTACCATTAAGGACTTAGTTGTACCTTCAGGGTCAAGGCCTTGATGGGGAAACCCCAGTACCCTTAGTGGGTTCTTTGTGACCTAGAAATCATCAGTTCAATCATAGTGCCCCTGTACAACATAAGCGAGGTTCAGCTAGTGATGAACTTCACTAGTTAGGCTAATAAGCAATGCTTCCTAGGCTTTGCCTTGTAGTTTAAGGATTAGGCAGAGGACAAGTCCTAAGGGACTAAAACATATACGCATAGGTTTAGTCTCACGTTGTATGAGCTTATAGTAGATTACATATGACAATATATGTGTTGTCCTTAGCATTTTCCTTGCAGGTAACATCCCTTACTGAGATTTATAAATTCTCACTCCCTTATCCTATGTTGTGCATATTTTGACTATCATGAGCCTGATAACCACTGAGGGTTGTCGTGGTAGTCTTTTGTTGTAGGTATTTTACTATGAGAATCTTTATGATTCTAGTTTCCTTAGTTACTTGTCAGTGAAGTAACAGTACTAACTATAGTATTTTTCTTGCCCACAAAGGCTTGCAGTACATGGATAGAATTTTATGACTCACCACTAGGACTTATCTCCAAGGTGGGAGTTAGTTGGGTGGATCTTAGTAGAATATTGTATATGTTGTATGCCTAGTTGCCTCCCATGTCTATGTTACTCTAGGGTTTCTCTTTGGTGAGGGGCATCAGTCTACTTTTGTTGGATGCCCTCACATGGTTATTATCTATAGTAATGATAATGCAAATGTTGATTATGTATGGTTTGACGTTTTTGATGCTCTAGTACATCTTCGATGTAGGACATGTTGGAGCTCTAATAGACCTTCATCTAAATAGTATCTGTAGCACTTGAAGGATACATGTTAGGAATAAAGAACAGATGGAGAGCAGGGCTCATGTGTATTGCCTGGGAACCTCCTTGAGTATTTATTGGAGGCGGGGAAAAAATGGCCGTTATGCCCAGTTTGAGTAGATCAGGACATGTGTTTGGCCAAATTTAGTCTGTACCTTCAGAGAAAGGTGCCTCCAACTAGCCGTAGGCAGTAATGCCCAGAAGGTAGGGGCGTGTGCAAGGTTTCTGTCAGAGATCCCTTAACTTTATTCGTCATTTTCCCCCTAGGACCCTTTAAGGATCTAAGACCCCTTCAGACTTAGGATTTTCCTTGAAGATGATTGGGGAAAACCTTTTAGCTGGGCAAACTAGTTTTGGGAGGTATTTCTTTTGTTGAGGATGGTAGGCTGAGGTTTCTGAGGTTGGTCATGTACATTGCCGAGGGGGGCATAAAGCCTTTTCCCAAGGTTGGTCCTATCCTTTTCCAAGGGTTATGTATAGCCTGATACCAAGGTTGGTCGTATCCTTTGTTGAGGGTGGTGTTAGGCTTGCTAATTAGAAGGTCCTGTGGGCAATAGCCCTTCAGCTATCATTTTTTAAATTAATTTTTATGAAATAGTGCTTGGCCATATGAACAACCTAAATGAGCATGCATCTTGCATTTTCTAGGTTAATCAACTAGTTTTATGAAGTTTTAATTCATGGACATATATAGCTAGGCAATTGCAAACACCGTGAGATCCGTTCTCATAGGCTTCCCAGGCAAGGCCAAGGGTGACCATGTAAGTTTAGTATTAGAACATAGTTCATAGACGTTGGAGGCTAGGACTGAGATCTAGTTTAAAGTTCATGTGCTAGGATAGTTAGTACTAACCAACACTGATGGAATGTTGTCTGGCTTTGCTTGCAGGTTGCTATGGTAGACACTAGGTCTAGAGCTGGGAGGGGAGTGAGGGAACTTGTTGAAGGTTCTAGTGGTCTAGTTATGCCATGGTTCGATGAAATATTTAGAGTGCTTCAGGGGATGACACGGACCTTGGTATAAGTGGCACAAGGCATGACTACCATAATGAATGAGTTATTTCAAGACCAGGAGAATAAAAGGGTTGTACAAGAAGATGATGACCAAGGGAATGACCCATTCCAAGGTCATGAAAGGTATTTTGACCATCGGCAAGTGGCTAGGGCTCATGATAGGCAGGACCATGCTTATGAGCATGAGAATGAGCTGGAAGTTATGGAAGCTCTAAGGAAGGGAGAAACCCCTCATTAGATGAGGTTGCTTGAGAATTTCAAGATGGTTGACCCACCAAGCTTTGATGGGTTAGGTGACCCCAATAAGGTAGAGGGTTAATTGAATAGGATGAATCGACTATTTACTTGTGGAGGTTACGAGTTGGAGCAAATTATGGCCTTAGTACCTCTTTTTTTAAGAGGGTTGGCTAGCTTATGGTGGGATGAAGTTCTAAAAACGCTAAAGGAAATAATGAAAATTGACTAGAGCATAAGAAAAAGGTGCTCAAGTGGTTGGACTTTTAGAAGAATTTTTTAGAAGAGGATATTAGCAAGATGGCTCAAGAACAAAATGAGGATTCAGTTTGAAAAGCTCACCCAAAAAGAGATGTCTATGAGAGACTATGAGCAGCGCTACAATTTGCTCATTTGGTATGCTCCATCATGGCCAAAAAATGATGGGTTCAAGGCCGAGAAATTCCTCCAAGGCCTTAAGCCTATGCTTTGAAGATACATGTCAACGGTGGACATTCAGAGCTATCACCAAATGGTTTAAAAAGCATTAGCTCTTGATAGAGAGTTTGAAGACTCAAGGATTCAAAGTGAGAAGGTGGAGGTTGGGCCATCCAACCTAGGAAAAAGTGCTAGAAAATGTTCAATGGAAGGGATGGTAGTCGAGACTTAATTTTCGACCAAAAGGAAGAAAGAAGGCTTGTGTCCTAGGTGTAGGAGATTTTATGGCTCCAAGCAATGTTCTTTGGGAACTAATAATTGCAACAGTTGTGGACATAATGGTCATTGGGCAAGGGAATACCCATGGGCTCAACCCTTGCCGTCTCTGCTTAAGAATCTGCCCCTTGCACCCCTTCCCAAAGGAAATCAACCTGGTGTGGCCACAGCAACAGTTGAGCTGAGGGTTTTCACCTTGGCTAATCAAGTGACCAGGGAGCCAGCCACCATTTGAGGTAACTTTACATTTCAGAATGGTATTATTAGAGTAGTATTTAAAACTGGTGCTACTTTTTCTGTGATATTGTCTGCCTTGGTACATAGATTAAAATAACAACGTGATATCTCTAATGAGTTGAAACTCATTAGAACTGCAGGGAAGAGTTTTATTCTGGGCAATGAGTTGGTTACTGGGCATCCCTTGCAGTTAGGCAACCATGACTTTGCTTGTGAAATATGGGTTATAGAATTGACGTTATATGACCTAGTGTTGTGAGTAGTTTTGCTAAGTAAGCATAAGACACAAATTGACTGTGCTAATCATTCAATCGATGTTACCGATGCTTAGTGAGCTAGAGTGACTTGCACATGAGGGTTAGCAACCAGTGCTAGAAGTTTTCACCTTAGACTTTTGGACCCCATCCTCATACTCAACAAGGAAGTGTATTATACCTTGAATGGGGTGGCCATAAAGGATGAAGTCAAGGAAATTCCTATAGCCAATCAATTTTCTAAGGTGTTCCCAGTGGATTTGTTTGGGTTACCATCTAAGCGGGACACCGAGGTTTCCATTGACCTTCAGCCTAGAGCAAAACCAATTTCAATGTCTCTTTATTGAATGTCAGCTCTTGAAATGGATGAGTTGGAGAAGAAATTGGAGGAACTACTAAAGAAAGGATTTATAAGGCCGTGTGTCATTGTGGGGAGCCTCGGTGTTGTTTGCAAATATGAAATATGGAACTTTGACACTGTGTATTGACTACAAAATGTTGAATGTAGTAACAGTCAAGAATAAGTTAACTTGTTCTCAAGGATTGACCTCCGATTTGGACACTTCCAAATCAAAGTTAAGGAGAAAGATATCCTGAAGACTGCCTTTAGGACAAGATATGGGCACTACAAGTATACAGTTATGTCGTTTGGTGTAACCAACACCCCAGCAGTATTCCTGAAAACTATGAATAAGATCTTCATATCGTTCTTGGATCGATTTATTGAAGTCTTCATTGACAATATCTTGGTATACTCATAGTCTACCTAGGAGCATGAAGAGCACCTTAGGATAGTTTTGCAAGTGCTAAAGGATAATTAGTGCTATGCGAAGTTGTCCAAGTGAGAGTTTTGGGACAAGAGGATATAGTTTTTGGGACACATCATTAGTTCCCAAGGGTTGTCAGTTGGCCCCGAGAAGGTTCAAGCGGTAGTTGAATTGAGAGGCCGATTACAGTTATGAAGATACGGAGCTTCTTAGGCTTGGTAGGCTACTACAAAAGGTTCATAGAGAAATTTTCTATGATAATGACACCATTGATAGCCTTAACCAAGAAAGCTCAAAAGTTTGATTGGATACTGAAGTGTAGGGAGGCTTTCTTGGAGTTGAAGAAGAGGTTGACAAGTGCACTAATACTTATTCTACCAGACCCAAATAAGGCTCTTACATTGTACACAGATGCATCAACTTATAGCCTAGGGTATGTACTACTATAGGAAAATCATGTGATTGCCTATGGCTCAAGGCAATTGAGGCCCAATTGGTTGAACTACGCAGTTCATGACCTTGAGCTAGCGGTAGTAGTCTTCGCACTCAAGTTTTTGAGGCATTACTTGATGGGGAGATCATTCAAGATTTTAGTGACCATAAGAGTTTGAAGTACTTGTTCACTCATAAGGAGCTGAACATGACGCAATATCAATGGAATGAATACATAAATGATTATGATTGCTTAATTGAGTACTATGTGAGGAAAGGAAATGTGATGGCAGATGCTCTTAGCCAGAAGTACATGAGAGTGGTGCAATCTAAGGATCAGGCTATAAGTTCCTTAGGAAGAACAAAGGGATTATTTCTCCACCTTACATGAGTTTTGGCAAGACCGAGAAAGGAAGTGGGGATCTATCATAATGGATTTCCTAGTAAGGTTACCAAATACCTAGATTCAGCATGATGCAATATTGGTAGTGGTCGATAGGTTGACTAAATTAGCCCACTTCATACCCATAAATATTACCTATACATTGGAGAGGTATCTTAAGGAGATCAAATCATATTTGATAGGGATCCCCAGTTTGTATCAAGGTTTTGGAATGCTTTCCAAGAGGTGTTAGGAAGTACGGTTAGTCTTAGTACTACCTTCTTTCCTCAGACTGATTGGTAATCTGAGAGAGTGATACAAACCTTAGAAGACATGTTACATATGTGTGCTATAGACTTTAGAGGTGATTTGGGATCAACACTTGCCACTTATTGAGTTTGCTTACAGTAACAATCATCAAACTGTTATACGTATGGCACCATATGAGGCTTTGTGCAGTAGGCAATGCTTGATGCCCCATTGTTGGGTTGACCTTTTAGATACGGTAGTCATCGATCCTAAGATCATAGTTGACACCATGGCTAAGATTAGATTCATATAGAAATGGATTAGAGCAGCAAATGACTAGCAAACTAAATATGCAAATTTCAGGAGATGAGATTTCAGTTTTCAAGTTGGTGATAAAGTACTTTTCGAAGTATCTCCTATGAAGGGAGGAGCCTAGTTTGGGTAGAGGGATAAGTTGGCCCCTAGGTATATTGGACCCTATGAGATCTTGGAGAAAGTAGGGAAAGTTGAATATCGGTTGGCATTACATCCAATTTGCCTAAATCCACAATGTGTTTCATGTTAGTATTCTAAAGAGGTGAATAGTTGATCTGAGACAAGTAGTTAACCCATCTGTGGTACTCATCTAGGAGGACTGGAACAATGTGGAGAACCCATTACGATCCTTATTAGGCAAGTTAGGAAACTGTGAACAAATGGATTCCAATGGTTAAGATCCTTTGGTCAAACCATGGTGAAAAGGAAGCTACTTGGAAAATAGAGAAGGATATGCTAAAAATATGTCCTAGTGAATTTCTTCAATTGCAGCAAAATTTGGAGGATGAAATTCTAGAAATAGGGGATAATGTTATAGCCTTCCAAGAAAAAAAATCAACCGAGGGAGGTAATTAATTAAATTCCTAGCTTAATACCTTATTTCAAGTTAACTAGGCAAGGATTAGTAAGTTGGACAAAGTTCACTAAGTTTTGAGCAGTTTATGGCACCAAAAAATGTTAGGTGAAAAATGGTAATTCTACATTCCAAGGTGTCAGGCTGAGGCCCAAGAGTAAAAAATATGTTTTGAACCATAAACCTTGCTTAAAACCCAAAGATTTGCTTAAGTGTTAAAGATTTGACTAAAGTTTGACTTGGGTTACTATTTAAGGAATGTGGTATTTTGTAAGTTTTAAGAAAGTTTGATGGTTTCACGACTTAAAAGGTTTAAAAGCTCTATAAAGTTGCTTGTGGCAGCCGTTGTTCATGATTCCCACTACCAAACCTCAAGCTCCCCCTTGCCCTTACAATTTCTTCTTGAATTCTTGCTCAAATTGAAAGTTTCTTGGTGATATTTGAATGCCCAAGGGGTATATAAGCTTTGGGCAACTTGTTTCAAGCTTGTTTCTTGGTTTTGGAAGTGTTTGGCACATTTTCTAGCTGTGTTCTTATTTTTGCTGAGACGTAACATTGATTTCTTGCTTATTTCTTGTTTGTTAGATGCTTCAAGGCATGGGTTTTGCTTGGTTAGGGCTAATTTGGTGCCATTTGCTTGGGTTTTCTTGGAACTTAGGTCGAAACTTGTGGAACTTTGTTCTTGATGAAGAGTTGCATAATTCTTGCTTGTGACTTGAAATGAAGGTAAGGGATTTAAGGTTTTATGTTCAATTGATGCTATTTGAGTATTGATGCTTGATGAAATCAAGTAGTTTTGTGAATGGCGTGGATTAAGGGCAAATATGTTCATGGTGGACTAGGCTTGAATTTGAGGCTTATGTGATGTTTTGATGCATCATAGGATGTTTATAATGGTGTATTTGTGGCCTATGCAAGTTTTTTTATAGGATTATGGTGAGTTTATGCACCAGGAGGACCCCGTGTCCTAAACCTCAGAAACACCCTTCTAAGCCTCTTTGGAGGCTTCCTATGAGTTTAAGGCAAACAAGGGATGCATAAACTCACCATAATCCTGGTGCCTAGGCATCAAAGGCACCTCTCCTCGTACCTAGGCACCAAATGCCTTTCTCAACAAATTTTAACTTTTTAAAAAAGGATTTGAAGGTGCGCAGGGGTGGTCCTAGGGGCACCGTAGGGTTGTAATGGTACAATGGCACTCTAGAACATCCAAAAAGTCTATCATGATCTTGGAGTTTTCTCATAAGTTGTGAATGGTAAGTGCACCTCATTAGAAAACTAGTTAATGGGCCATAACAAATACACCATTAGTTGAGGTGGAAGGTTTAGCACCATCGAGACCTTAGTTGTACCTTTGGGTTCAAGTCCTTAACGAGGAAAGCTGTTCACCTAGTGGGTTCTTCAGGGCCTAGAAATCATCAATCTAACCATAGTACCCTTGTACAACATAAGGAAGGTTTAACTAGTGATGAACTTCACTTGTTAGGCTAGTAAGTAATGCTTACTAGTAGACAAGGCTGTGCCCTATAGTTTGAGGACTAAGTAGAGGACAAGTCGCAAGGGACTAAAACGTATGTGGATAGGTTTAGCCTCATGTTGTATGAGCTCATATCAGATTACATATGATAATATTGTGTTGTCCTTCACATTTTCCTTGTAGGAGAAGATCCCATACAGAGAATAACAAATTCTCACTCCCTTATCTTATGTTGTGCAGATTGTGACCGTGTTGAGCTCGATAACCGCTAAAGGTTGTAGTAGTAGTATTTTGCTGTAGGTATTTTTCTATGAGAATCTATATGATTCTAGTTTCCTTAGTTACATGTCGGTGAAGTAACAGTACTAACTATAGTATTTTTCTTGGCTACAGAAGCTAGCAATACGTGGATAGACTTTCGTGACTCACCACTGGGACTTATCTCCAAGGTGGGAGTTAGTTAGGAGGATCTCAATAAAGGCTTGTATATGTTGTATGCTTAGTTGCCTCCCATGTCTATGTTTGGAGCTTTTGACTTGAGGGTTGCTCTTGGGTGGGGGGTATTAGTCTACTTTTGATAAATGCTCTTACATGGTTATTATGTGTAGTAGTGATAATACAAATGTTGATTATGTATGCTTTGACTTTTTGAACTTGATTTATATGAAAAAGTGCCTTGGCTATGTGAATTTTTTATGGTTTTTGATAGCCAAAGGGCTATGGCCCTCAAAGATCTCCTGATCAGCTATCTGAAAACCACCATCGGTAAGGACTTACCCTGACCTCCAGGCACACCATTGAGTCACCCTCGGAAAGGTGATATGACCAACTTCGGAAAAAGGTGTCTTTCACCACCTTTGGATTTACCAACCTCAGAAAAGTAGATCTACCATTCTCGATAGTGGAAAATGCCTCCCGAAGGTGGCCCACTTTGCCGAAGGGCCTTCCTCACTAGTCCTCGGGGAAAATCTCCTCCTGAAGGGGTCTTGTACCCCAAAGTGGTCTTACAGGGATACGACAAAAATGGTTAAGGAGCCTCTGACAAAGAGACCTCACACATGCCCTTGCCCTCTGGCCAGAACGGCCTATGGCCAGCTGGTGACACCTACCTTGAAGGTACGAATCAGATCTGACTGAACACGTGTCATGATTTCGGCCAGCTATGACAAACGGCCTTCTCCCTCTGCCCTCCTATAAATACTTGGGAGGGACCTTGGTAAGAACACAGAGAACATTCTTTACTCTTTACTCTTTACTCTCTACTCTTTTCCACCACTCTCAAATACTGACTTGGGCATTCGAGGCTCTTCCCCCAAAAACGCACTCCGGGGAGTTCCTAACCTTTGTTCTTCTAAGTGTTTCAGATACTTTCCCACCGGAAGTCCTCTCTGCGGGTCAACATGTCATTCAATGAAGATGCCGCTGGGCATTACTTGGTGCTGTCTATGGGAACTCATTCTCAAGTCACCATTGTTGAGACCCGATTATCTAAGGACAAGAGACTCCCGAAGTCCCAGTCCACGCCAGAAGCTCCAACAGCGACTGAATAGCCTACAGTAGAGACTTCATTGCCAGAGGATGAACATCCTCTAATGGTCATGATGGGCTTTCTATGAGATTTTCAGTGCTTTGTTGTGGCTAAAATGACTCAATGGCTCAACCAAAGGTGGTCACAACCACCTCATGGGGGAAGGGCACTTTCTCCTAGTGTCCAGTAAGAGAAAAGTCCAAGGTTACCTCGCCGGAGCTCTGGAAGCAAGGGTTCTCATGATGCGTCATCAATAGAGAACATACCCTCCAAAGGATGTCATGCTAGAGAAATAGTGTCAAAAGAGTCTTGGACTTCCCGCTAGAGGAGTCCATCCCTGTATGAGAAGTCCCAATCCCCCTGCCGACGAAGTTACTCTCCAAAAAAAAGACATTGCTCTCTGTTGCCGGTGACTACCAGGCAATGGGGAGGAAACAGTACTACCACCCTCATGGAGAAGATCCTATAGAGGTTGGAGAAGGTGGAAAAACAAATTTCTTAGAAACTGTCTGGTCAAGGTTGTCAGATACCTTCACCGGAGAAGAGTCACCTTCATTCGTGCAGTAGTAGTGGCACCTATGCCAAGTGACTTTTGAGTACCATGTTTGGAAACATATGATGGATGCAGCGACCCCTAAGCTCAACTAACAAAATATAGGTGTAGCCTGGTGTTGCACGGCACTGATGATGCCACCCTCTACAGGTGTTTCAAAGTCACCCTTTCAGGGTCGGCAACTGCGTGGTATAACTCGCTAGCTCCTAGAACCATAATGGGTTTCTAGGAGTTATCCGCCGCATTCACCCAGCAGTTCATCAGAAGTAGATCGATGGCAAAAATGCCTACCCAATGTTTTACATAGCCCAAAAGAATGGGGAGACCATTCGGGACTATGTCGAAAGGTTCAACCGAGAAGCCCTGAGTGTCCCTAATTTCCACCCCAAAATTTGTACCCTCTCCATGATCAGAGGACTTCAGAGAGATTCACAACTCTTCTATGAGTTCTCCAAGGATCCTCCTGACACCCTTAGAGAATTCTACCAAAGGGCAAAACAGCACATGACAACTGAAGAATTGAGGATGGGAGGGCTGAAGTCTGATCACAATCACGCCAAAGGTCAGAGTTACCAACCTCGGTACCCAACTGAAGGCGAGGCAGACCTCGGAAATAAAGGGGTAAGAAACCGAACACTACAAGGATGAACATACTCATGGCCATGGAAAGACAAGGAACCGCTATCCAGCATCCGAAGGCCATGACCTCGGAAAATAAAAAGAACATGAAGAAGTTCTGTCAGTTCCATCGGGACCATGGGCACAATACCGACGATTGCTCCCAACTGAGAAAGTGCATTGAATCTTTAATCAAGCAGGGGCAATTTTGGCACTACCTGCATATGCTGTCGACCAAAGGTAGAAAGGATGAAGAAAGGAAAGGAGAAGATGAGGACTATGACGTCGCAAACTGAAGTCCCAGAAAGCATCCACCACCTCCGGTGGGAGTGATCCAAACAATCATCATTGGGATACCCTCGGTCGAGGGGAAAAGGAAAGTCCAAGAAATATTGATGATGGAGTTTGAAAACCCAGTGAACAAGCTTGTTTGGAAAGATGGGTTCAACGTGAAGTTTCCTCATGATGACCCCCTCATAATCATGGCAAGGATGGGGAGCTGGGATGTCAAAAGACTGCTAATCGATGATGGTTCCAACGCCGATGTTCTGTTCTCCCACCTGTTGCTAAACTTTGGCATCTCTAAGGGTGATCCTAAACTTGTTACCTCCCCTACCTTCGGCGTAGGTCCATCCAAACTCCCTATACTCGGGTGGATCGATCTGCCTTTGATGCTAAGGGGAACTTTGGTTCAGAATGACAAAGAGCTCTTTCACTCCACAATGATGAGGTTCATTGTCATAGATGTTCCTTCTTCATACAACGCCATCCTCAGAAGGTAGACACAAGGAAATCTTCACATTCACCCAGACGTAAAGTATAGGACGTGGAAATTTTCATTGATCAAGCCAAAATAAGGAAAGTTTCCGGGAAAGCAAGACAGAGCTCAGCAAAAGTTCACGCGCAGACTTCAGAAGAAAAGAGCATGGTCAGTGAAGAGGCAATAGGAGGAGAAAAAGTGACTTTGAAAAAATAAAAACAGAGGATGTAGAGCTTGTCCAGGGCTGAAGTACCCGAATGGGGAAAAAACTGGCCGAAGGTGACAAGCAAAAGCTTGTATCCCTTTTATTAATGACCAATGATTTGTTTGCCTACTCTCTGAGTGATATGCCTGGGGTGGATCCTAGTATAATCAAACATTGTCTTAAAGCATGTCCAGAGGTGAAGCCTGTTCGGCAGAAAAAATATAGTCTCTCAGCGCATAATAACAACTTTGTTACAATCGAAGTCCAACGGTTAATGGAGGCAGTCATAATAAGGGAAGTAAAGTACCCCGAATGGCTAAGCAACGTAGTTGTTGCGACAAAGGAGGGGAGCAATAAACTCTGAATGTGTATCGACTTTTGACACATAAACAACGCCTGCCCATAGGACTCCTGCCCACTACCACCAGTAGACCAATTGGTAGACTCCACTGTTGAATATGGTTTGCTTAGCTTCCTTGACGCCTTCAGTGGATATCACTAAATTTGGATGAATCCCAAAGACGAGGAAAAAATAGCCTTCATAACTGAGGTCAGTACCAGCTACTACGTGAGAATGCCCTTCGGCCTTAAAAATGTAGGACCAACGTACCAAATGCTGATGAACAAGGTATTCAGCTCCCAAATTGGGAGAAATATGGAAGTATATGTTGATGATATGATAGTCAAGAGAAAACAGCTTGGCAGTCATATCGTAGACTTGGAAGAAACATTCCACCAACTTCAGAAATTTGGGATCCGTCTTAACCCCGAGAAATGTGTGTTCAGGGTAATGGCTGGCAAATTCCTCAGGTTTATAGTATCTGAAAGAGGTATTGATGTAAACCTAGAAAAGGTTAAGGTCCTGCTAGGATTCCGAACTCCCACAACGACCAAGGATGTGCAAAGGCTTACCAGGAAATCATGGCCCTTAGCAAATTCTTCTCCATTTACGGGGACCGATGCTGACCATTCTTTAAAGTGCTTAAAAGAGTAGCAAAAAATGAAGGTAACTTTGGTCCCGAGGAACACCCTTGGAACAAAGATTGCCGGAAGGCTTGGGAGGAGCTTAAAAGCTACCTAACGTGTCTGCCGACACTTTGGCAGCTGTGGGAAGGAGAACCCCTCATCCTCCACCTTGCCGTCACCAAAAACGCAGTGAGTTCAGTGCTTGTAAAGGAAGAGGGAGGAAAGCAATGGCCAATATACTATGTGAATAAGTCCTTAAATGGTGCCAAAATTAGATACCCTCTTCTATAGAAGGCCATCTATGCCTTAGTACTCGCAAGTAGAAGGCTGCGACCTTACTTTGAAGGGCACCCTATCATTGTTTAAAGTAACATATGTCTTCTGGATGTCATGAAGAAGGTAGACCATTCAGGAACTTTATCAAAGTGGTGCATCACACTCGATGAATATGACATAACTTACGAGCCAAGAAAAGTAATAAAAGCCCAAGGACTGGAGAACTTCATCACCGAGGTACCTAAAATTGAAGGTAGTCCAGAAGACCTCAGAAAATGATGAGCCTAAGTGGACGTTATTCGTTGATGGTACCCCAGGATCTGAACACCAAGGAGCCGGAGTAATCCTGCCCGGACCCAAAGGTATGGAAGCTATGAAGGCCATCAAATTCGGATTCAATGTCACCAACAATGTTGCCAAATATAAAGCCCTTATAGCAGGCTTGCGGCTGTAAAAAAGAGTAGGTGTGAGGAATCAGAATGGCCACAATGATTCTCAACTAGTGGTCCAACAGATGGCGGGGGACTACAGGGCAAAGGACCCAAACTTGGCAAAGTACCATGATCTTGTGAAAAAGCTCATCTAGGAGTTTGACATGGTACATATAGAAAACATACCACAATGAGATAATATGGAAGCAGATACTCTAGCCAAATTGAAAAAGTCTACCGAAGTGCTGTATTAGCCAAGCATAGCTGTAATGTGCATGACAACCTCGAACAAAGGGTGGAAAGATCCTATCAGGAATACCTCATAACTTCGGAGCTTCCCAAAGATCTTCTTGAAGCGGCGAAAGTGCGAAAGCGCTCAGGAAGATATTTCCTGATGAGAGAACAGTTGTACCGACAAGGGTATGCAAGTTTGTTATAGAGGTGTGTCAGCAAAGAGGATGTGGAGACAGTCCTCAAAGATGTCCATGAGGGGGCCTATGGTTCTCCCATAGGAACTGTTGCCCTTGCCGGGGTACTACTCTGCCAAGGATATTTCTGGCCTACCTTAAGGAAGGATGCGAGGCAGTTTGTCCAGAAATACGACAAATGCCAGAGACATGCTCCCATCCAAAGACTACCCTCGAAAGTGATAACTTCAGCAAACTATCCGTGCCCCTTTACGATTTGGGGCATTGACCTCATTGGGCCTCTGCCAACAGCTCTAGGATGAGTGAAGTTCTGTGTAGTAGTAGTAGACTATTTTACCAAACGGATTGAGGCAGAGCCTTTAGCAGCAATATCAGAAAAGGACACACAAAGATTTGTCTGGAAGAACATCATATGCAGATTCGGTGTTCCAAGGGTGACAGTAACTGATAATGGTTCCCAGTTCATCGAAAAAGGCTTTCAGGAATTCATAGCCAACCTCCCCGGTTTCCCATCCTTAAAGCAATGGTCAAGTTGAAGTGTCCAACAGAATGATAAAAGATGGTGTTAAAAAGTGGTAGAAGGAAACAAAGGGAAAATGGCCAGGAGAACTTCTGAATGTGCTCTGGAGTTATCGAACACCTCCCAGAAGGCCCACGGGTGAGACACCCTTCTCACTCGTCTTTAGCATGGAGGCCATTATCCCTATTGAGGTAATACAGCCATCGGTGAAGACATAAGTGTTCGAAAAAAAAGGGAACAACCTTGGTTTAAGAACCAGGTTGGATCTGATTGATGAGCATAGAGTGATGGCCAACATTAGAAGAAAAGCTTTTCAGTAGAGAGCAGCCGTTGCTTCCAACTTGCATGTCAAGCGTATAGGAATGAAGAAAGGGGACCTCGTTCTCTAAAAGGCTGAATTTGAAGCTCAAAGATTATCTCATGGAGTACTTCGGGCAAATTGGGTTGGACCTTATTTGGTCCTCGAGGAAGTTTAGCTAGGAGTCTACAAGCTCGGTGATGCCGAAGGTGGAGAATTGAAAAATACATGGCGTTCATACTCTTTGAAAAAATTTTACACTTAGAAAAATTTTCAAGAAAGAAATGTGTGCAAAAGATGCCGAAGGTAGCAAACCGAATGTGGTTGCTTCCAAAGGTGCATAAGAAATATTCTACAATTTTTGTGAAAGGTAGTCAACTGAACATGGTTTGTGCCGAAAGAGGCAAACCAAACATGGTTGTTTTAGAACATGGTCATTGTCGAGGGAGGAAACTCGAACGTGGTTGTTTCCAAAGATGTATGAGTTAAATTGTGCAATTTTTAACCGAAGGTGAGTGACAGAACAAGGTTGATGCCAAAGGAAAGGAAGCTGAATGTGGTCGTTTCTAAAGATGCTGGTGAAATGGTTCAATTTTTACCCAAGGTGATTGATCGAACATGGTTGGTCCCAAAAATACTTAACCATTTTTGGAAGGCAAGTCTTCCAAAGAAGCTCGACCTAAGATGGTTGTCGAACCATCAAAAGAGACTGAAGTTGTAAGTCCTTAAAGGATAACATGACTCATCGCTGAAGATGGTTAGACGCCAAATGTTGAAACTTGTCCGAAGTCGTACCAATCATGGACTTAGCCAAAATTTCAAGCAAGAAAGTTTTAATAAAATTTCATTACAGAAGTACAAGGAGTGGATTACAAAAAAAAAAAGAGAATGCGAAGAAGGAGGGGCCTATTGCTTGTCTTGCCCATCTTCGAGGACTCCAGCATCCTCAATTTTTTCATCCTCAGCCTCATCATCTTCGTCCGTGCTAACCTCGGTCGCCGGAGGAGGAGGGATGGGGAAGTTGAGGAACTTTACCCTCAACCATTTCGAAGATGGTCCTTTGGGGATGTCCAATGCCCAGAGGAAGGAAAGGTCAAGGTCAGGAAACTTGGACAGGACTTGGTAGCGAGCAAGGCAGAAATCATCCTGATAAGAAGACTTGGTCACTTTGTCAGACTTAGACTTCTCTGCCTTCAAGTCCTCCAGCTCATTCTTCAGGACCTCCACCTTCTTCTCTAGCTTCTTCTTCTTCTTCTTCTTCTTCTTCTCCTTCTTTAGCCGATTAACCTCGGCCAGGAGTTCAGCGTTGAGCCCCAATGTCTTCATCAGATCTGTGATTGCTTCCTCCTTCTGCTTCTGGAAGGCTTCATTGGAGGAAGTCAGCAATACCACCCTCATATCGAGATCCTCCACCTTGGAAGATAAGTCCACAAAGAGTTCATTTTGGCTCTTCAGCACTTCTTCTCGAAGCCTGTCCAGGTCCTCCTTGGCAATTTTATTAAGCTCGCCGTACTTGATGACTGAGCTGGCAAAAAGTTTCTTGGTTTTCAACAAGTTCTTCTCTGACCAAGTTCGGACCAAAGATTGTTTCACTGCCCAAGCTCAGAAAAATCCACTGTATGCTAAGAGCTGCAGAAGGAAAGACTCCGAATAATGGTCAAAAAGAGAAAAGTTCAGAAAAATTTGAAGTCCTAAAGGGTTTAAGGTTTACTTGGGTAGCATGTTCGCTCATCCACGTGGCAAGGACCTCCTCATTCGGACACTCTTCCATTAGGTACTGGAAGGTGGCATTAGTCATAGTGCCCTTTGCCATCTAAGGAGCCAACTTCTGGCTATCCTCAGAGAACAAGTCCATGTCCTCCGTGAAAGTCCAGAAGGGCTTCCTTGTAACCTTGTCCCTTGGGATTTTTGCATCCCGAAGGGCCCTCTTCCGAGCATGCTCTGCCACCCACTAAGCCAGTGCTTGCTCTTCTGCAAAGTCACGCCGAAGTTCCATTAAAACCTTATTCCTTAGCCATTCATCTTCAGGGTTTAAAATACCAAAAATGCCGAAACTCATAGATGAATGACTAAGGGACAAACCTGGGGGCAGTTTGGCATCATCGGTGTCAGTATCGCTAAGATCTAGGACTTCAGCAGGGATCCCTTTCCCCTTCTTATTTTGGCATTCCTCTAGTTCTTTGATTGAAAGCTCCCTAGCCGAAGTCCCTAATGTCTCAAAAGCTACATTGGGACTAAAAGAGGTTGAGCTGATGGTAGGTTTCGAGAATGGGTCGGCCCGAACAAGACTTTGGTCAAGCACCACCACTTCACCTTTGGGCGGAGGTGGAAGGTAGTCCTCTTCGCTCTTCTTCGACCTGGACCCTGAACATGATCCGGCTGGTGCCTTCCTCCTTTTGGTGCTTTATTCTTCTATTGCTCTCCCTTCTCGGCTTGACCGAGGAAGAAACTCCTGTAGAAGGCTGCAAATTCATCACCCATCTTTGCAAAAAGAAGAACATTAGTGTAAGTACGAAAAGGCATAAGTAACAAAATTGCAAAGGAGCTTACTCTCTTTCAGTGCCGAATACGTAAGTTCTCCCCGAATGAGCATCACCAACCACGCCTTTTTCCCGTCAGCCAAGGGCTTTGGCATACCTTCATTGGTAACATGTTCCTTAATTATCCTAAACTCCTGAAAGGACCTTTTCAATCATCAAACTCCATCTAATTGGCAAGGGTTATAGAGAACACGGGGGGACCTCGGGATTCCAATCTGTGATAGCCTGAATGCGGCTGTCAAACTCCTCAAACTGGGACTCTAGCTCTAAGGCCAAAAGCTTCCTTGGGTCAACTATATAAATAGCCAAGACACCCATAGCCTACTTAACTGGCATGTCCTTCCACCGGTCATCCAATTTCAGAAACAAGAACTTCTTCTGTCACCTTCGCCAACTATCTTTCGTTCTAAAGGTGAACGTTTATTTTTTACTCCCAGAACCTCGAGGGTGAAAAAAGTATAACCCGCCCTTTAGAATGTGGTAAATTTTATAATATTGCATGAAAAAGATGAATTGGGGCCCCACACATGCAAAGGAAAGCATTGAAATAGGAGTAGGAGTTCAGGGGAAGTTGGTGAACGGCAATGCCATGAAATTGGAAAAAGTCACAAACCATCTTCAGAGGGGGATACCAAAGTCCAACCTTCAGTTGTGCCCTAAAGATAGTGATCTCATTTGCCCGAGGAGCATAGCTAGGCATACCAGGACTAGGGAGCTTGGTGACAGCATAGGAAGGGAGCAAAAATTTAGCCGACCACTTCTTCATTTTCTTCGAAGTGGCACAGCTCAGATCAGAGTAAGAGGAAGCCAACTCTTAGGAATGGATGAGCTTCAATTTAGGAAGATGACATGCTTAGAAACAAGACCCTAACCTCGGGAAGATGAAGAGGAAAGAATTGAAACAAAAAAAAAAAAGAGGCACTTCGGAAGGAAACCCACCTAGTTTAGAATGAAGATAGGAAACTCAAAAATCACACCCAACTCACCGAAAATCGCTCTGTTGCTGGCACCATTGTGAAAGTAAGATGAATGAGGAGAGGAAATTAGAGAGCAAAAGGAATGGAAATTGAGAAATGTGGAAAACTCTGAAGAAGGAAGGGTTTATATAGATTGAAGGAGGCAGGTGAAGCATCGCCATAATGACCCTTCACATGCAAAGGGACGTAACCGATGTAACGGATGTGACCGTTCACCAGTCACCTAGTGACTTGTGTCACCCAACACAAGAAACAAGGGCACACCTTCTTACATTAGCAGACCTATCTAAGGCTAGCCCGAAGTGATGCGACTACCTGGTCAGAAGACATCATGATTCATTAGCAGGCAACAGAAGATAAAAAACTCAGAGTGGGAATATTTTCCCCATCCAAAGATACAACTTCGGGAACATTGATAGCTCGGTCAAAATCAAGGAGTCCCATTTGAAGTCGAAGAAACTACTTTGGCCAAAAGAGGCATCTTGAACCGAAGAGGTGCCCACTCCGAAGAAGGTTACTTCAGTCAGAAGTTAGCTATGCAAACAGGGATGACTGTCACCTCCAATAAAGATCTCCATGCCATGCTCTCGAAGGCTCAAAACCAAAGACACAGCTTCGGTTTTCCGAGGGGGCATGTGATAGCCAAAGGGTTATGGCCCTCAAGGATCTGCTGATCAGCTATCTGAATACCACCCTTGGTAAAGACTTAGCCCCGACCTCAGGGCACACCATCGACACCACCCTTGGAAAGGTCACATGACCAACTTCGGGAAAAGGTATCTTTCATCACCTTCGGATTTACCAACCTTGGAAAAATAGATCTACCATCCTCAAAAGTGGAAAATGCTTCCCGAAGGTGGCCCACTCTACCGAAGGGCCTTCCCCACTAGCCCTCGGGGAAAATGTCCTCCTGAAAGGGTCTCATACCCTGAAGGGGTTCTACGGGGATATGACAAAAATGGTCAAGGAGCCGCTGACAGAGAGACCTCGTACACACCATTGCCCTCTGGCCAAAACGGCCTACGGCCAGCTAGTGATGCCTATCTCCGAAGGTACGGATCAAATCTGACTGAACATGTGTCATGATCTGGGCTAGCTATGACAAACGGCCTCCTCCCTCTACCCTCCTATAAATACTTGGGAGGGACCTTGGTAAGAACACAGAGAACATTCTTTACTCTTTACTCTCTGCTCTTTTTCGCCACTCTCAGATACTGATTTGGGCATCGGAGGCTCCTTCCCCAGAAACGCACTCTAGGGAGCTCCTGACCCTTGTTCTTCTAAGCGTTTCAGATACTCTCCCATCGAAGTCCTCTCTACGGGCCAACATGTCATTCAACGAAGATGCTGTCAGGCATTGGTTTCCATGTACTCAAGTCAAAGCTAAGTGAGCATGCATCTTGCATTTTCTAGGTTAATCAACTAGTTTTATGAAGTTTTAATTCATGAACATAAATAGCTAGATTTGTTCCCACATGTTTGCTAGGCAAGGTCAAGGGCGGCTGTTAACACCTCACAAAATGGGACAATTAAAAGTGCGTCATAATGGCTAAAAACCATTATATTGTGTAATTCTCACCATAGTGATTGAAGTGTGGGGGGTAAAAGGCATGATCAACACCTTCTTAAAAGTGTTTCAAGTTGGTAAGTTGGTCCCCAAGAAAAGCCTAAAGGATTGCTTGTTTGTCAAGCAACCTATGGACTTTTTTGTAAGGTTTTGGAAATTTGGGTACTCAATTGCAAAACTCTCAAGAAAGAGACTTGGAGAGCTATGACAAAGATATAAATGGTATGAAAGTGCTATTGGAGGAGAGAATTACTCATGGAAGACAAGTTTGGACAAAGGAAACACTAAAGGCAATAAGGACCTAAATGTCCTAGTGTAAACCTTAAGGTATTCAAGCTTTTGACTTAAGTCTAAGGGTGGAATTGTGTGGTTATCCCACCATGGGGGAGGCAGCCAAGACTTGATAATTATTCAAAAATGTTGGGCACATGTGTACCAATCAGTTTAAGGCAAAGAAACCATAATTAGTGAGAAAGAAAATGACATAAAGCAAGGTTAAGCTTGTTAAGTGTGTTTTGTGCCTTTCAGCTCATTTAAGGCCATTTAAGTGGCCAAAGCACTTATCCCTCTCTCATTTTCATCCTCCCCCAGCCCAAGAACACAGCCATACTTCCTCCATAGCCACCACACCTTCAAACTTGCAATTGATTGAAATTGAAGGCAAAAGGAAGCAATTGGAAGCAAACTAGAGCTATTTCTTGGATACTTCAAAGATCAAGCTTGATTTTCGGCCTACCCACTTTGGTAAGGGTTCTCTTGCTCTCATGGACTATTTTATGCAATTTCTAGACATCCATGGATCTAGGGATAAGCTTGGAAGAGAGCCATGAGCTTGATGAACCAAGCTTAGTGAGGGGAGTGTACTTATTGAAGGTTTTGTTACCTAGTGTGAAGTGCTCAAAGATGGCAGTAAAATGAGGGTTTCTAGAGCCCAAAGTTATTACTAACTAGTGTTAAAATCCTCCTAAGACCAAGTATTAGCTTGAGGAGGGCTGCCATAGTGATTTATTTAAGTTTATTGCATGTTTTATGGACTAACCTATGGTATATGTTGCTGCCACATTTCATGTGTTAGTTGTTTCTGTTTGGCTGCTGCATTTGGTTGCTATATCTTGCATATATGCATTGTGGTTTTTGTGTTTTAGTGTCTTCGTATGCAGGTTTTAATGAAGGTTACATTGCCTATTGAATCCAAGTGCTACCCTTACTAAGTTTCTCAATGAAACTTACTCCCCTCAATTCTGTCATTTCAGGTCCGGCTGAAGGATCACCTTCAAACTAACCCTTTTGGTTTGATTTTTAATCTAAAATTTCAGGTACATGAACGTCCATATGTCTAGTTATGATCTGGAATTTTTGGTGATTTTAGGAGCACATTTGGTATTTTTAATGGTGGTACTTACTGTGTTGTGCAGCAGCTGTCCAGCATCCTATTTTTGGAGTCCATTGTGTCTCAGGGTCTCCTGTAACTTAGGGTGTGTATTTAGCTGAGTTAAGACTATATTGTAGTGCATGTATGCATGTACATGTAGTGTATGTAAAATGAGACAAGTATGTGAACATTTGAGTAATGTTTTGGCTATGTAACTGCTGTGGTGCAAAGCTGGTTAAGTGTGAATGATGGGCTACTTACTTGTAAATTCTGTGTTGGCCACATAAAGTTGTTAAAAGAAAGTTAATGTAATTCATATGTGTAATGGAAATATATGGGATAGCCTTGGAGGCTGTCCCTTGTGAATGAAGTGTTCGCATGGTTTGGAAAAATTGTATGGGCAAAATGGTCCAAAAGTTGCCAGAATTTTGACTCTGGGCCTAAAGTTTAATATCTCCCTGTGTAGAATGAATATTTCTATGAATTTTTTACCACACCTAGAGGAGATCCACAGGGTTAACGGGGATTTGGAATTTCTAGATTTAGAGCCCTGTAGCCAAAGATATGACGTTGAAAACTTGGCTGAGTTACTGTTCATTTGGTCAGAATTTTGTAACCATCTTAAAAAATCCATAACTTGGTCCATAGGTGGGCTATTGATGTAAAAAAAAATTCCTTGGTTTGATCTAAGTCTCTACTTGATAATTCAGCAAATAAAATGGGGGGTGGTACATGGCTAGAATGATACAATTTATTAATGGAAGTTACAGGTGCAGTGGCTGGTCACTAGAACTTAACAAGATTGCCTAATGTGTGGTGGCCAAGATTAAGACTTCTACTAGTATTTAGCTTCTTTGCTGCTATGATGTGCATGAAAAGGGAATATGTGTGTGACGGTTGGACCAATATGCATGTTTTTACATAGTGCCCAAGAGGGCCACTTGGGTATGCACACTAAGGGTAGTGTTCTGATGGCCTACAGAACATTACCAATCCTGGGAGTCTAAATGCACAATTTTGGCACCATAATTGGGCTACCTGAAAGTGGGTAACAGCGGCCATTTCAAATGTACTCTATAGGCTATCGTGTCATACATAGAGGATGTCCTAGAGCATCACAATGCATAGTTTTGGCCTTTTGAATGAAAACTTTGGCCATGTAGTTTGATTTAACCAAGAGAGAAACAAAAAGAAGCCTTGAAAAATTAAAAGTCCTAAATTAACTAGAACACATCAAAAAACTCATTACGCTAGAAAATAAGCCTAGGTTTGGCCAAACTAATGAAACATGTAACAATATTCATGTTTGCACTAGGTAAGACTTAAATGACCAAAAATGGAAACCAAAATGTCGAGTAATCTATGGCATGGCATGTTGGGGCCAAATGGGCAACCTTGGGTATAATCATAGGGCTCTCGTGCACACCAATGGTTTCTATAGGTCGGCCTTGGTCTCCACCATGTTAGGTCCATACGTGTCTTCTTAGGTCCATGGGACACAAAGGTGTACACTCCTTAGGTTTGCATGTGGACTAGTGTGCATTTAGTCCCCCAACCTAAAAAAATGTGCAACATGTCTTGCCCATTCTCCATTGGTGCAAATGGTGCTCCAAGTGATTCAATTGAGTTTCTAGCTTCATCTTGCATGAAATGTTGCATGACCACCCCATGTGAAGTTGTAGCTAACTCTTTAGGTCTCTCCCTTGTAAAAGGTTCGTTAAACATCCTTAAGGGGTCTTTGGGTGTGCTCCTTTAATGTGTATCAACTCTCCCTCCTTAAAATGATTTGTCCCAAAATTTGCATTATCAAACAAAGAAAAATTAAGGACAATAAAAGTGGCACTAACATTATACTCACCTAGCAAATCTAGCATATAGGTGTTGTGACTAATTTTCTTCACAACTTGAAAAGACCACCTCCTCTTAGATACAACCCTATCCTCCTACTTGCTGTAATTCTTTATTTCCTCATGTGTAGCTAAACCTAATGGTCAAGGTCAAATGTGAGCTTCTTTTGTCCTTGGTTGGCTTTCCTTGCAGATTGTTGATTTTTGTGTTCAATTTACAAGTTGAACTTCTCATACAACTTTTTAACCATATCAGCATTCATTTCACCATCTAAACTATAAATCTCATTAGTAGGCAAAGGTAAAAGATCTAATCAAGTTAACAGGTTAAAGTCAAACCCAATCTCAAAAAGTGAAAACCTAGTAGTACGATGCATAACCGTAAAGTAAGCAGATTCCATATGAGGTAAAGAATCTTCATAGGATTTCAATTTCTTACCAATTAAAGCTCTAAGCATAGTACCAAGAGTTATATTAGCTACCTTAATTTGACCATATGTTTGTGGTTGACATGGTGTAGAAAACAAGAACTTTGTACAAAGCTTCCACCCACAAATTCCTCAAAAATAACTTGAGAACATTGAGTCTCTAGCAGAAACATTGACATCTGGAACTTCATGAAGCCAAACCACAACCCAAAAAAATAGCTCAGCAACTTAACAATATCATCAATTTTATTGCACATAATAAAGTGTACCATCTTAGAAAATCTATCCACTATAACAAACATAACATCATGGCCTTTCCTAGTCCTTGGTAAGCCTACTTTGAAGTCATATATATGTCCACCAAAGGGTGTGATGGTGTAGGAAGTGGTGTGTAGAATCCATATGTAGTTTATGATAATTTAGCTCTTTTACATACAATGCAATGCTTATAAACATTCGTTACATCCCTTTCCATGTAAGGCCAAAAGTAATGTTCTTTCAACAAGTGAAAAGTCTTGGCCACACCAAAATGACCCACTAGGCCACCATTATATGCCTTATTTGTATTCAATTCCCTTAACAAAGTTTGAGGCACACACAACATGTTTGATCTAAAAAGAAAACCCTTTAGTTGATAAAACTTCTAATAGGTAGTTTTTGCACATTTGGAATAAACCTCATCAAAATTAGGGTTAGAAGCATGCAAGTCTTTCAAATGCTCAAAACTAAGCCCTTTAGCATCAAAAATAGAAAGTGAGGCATATCTCCTTGATAGAGCATCTACCACATTATTGCCCTTTCCTTCCTTATACTTAACGACATATGGGAAGATTTAATGAGCTCCACCTATCTTCCATGCCTCTTATTCAACTTGCCTTGGCCATTAATAAACTTAAGATATTGATGATATGTATGATTCATAAACTCATTTGGCCACAAATAGTGCCGCCATGTCTTCAATGCCCTTACGAGTGCAGACAATCCTTGTCATATGTAGGATAATTCTTTATAGCTTCATTGAGTTTCTCACTAAAATAAGTGATAGAGCACCATTCTAGTATCAAGACAGCTCTAAGACCTATTCTTGAAGCACCACACTCAATTACAAAAGTTTTACCAAAGTTAGGAAGTGCTAAGAGTGGTAAATTGTATAGTTTCACCTTCAATGTTAAGAAAACATAATTTTGTGCCTTATCCCACCTAAATCCAACATTTCTTTTAACAACTTTTGTAAGAGGTCTAGCAATGGTAGAAAAGTTCTTGACAAACCTTTTATTGAAGCTAGCAACCTATGAAATTATCTTCACCTTAGAAATGTATATGGGAACCGGCCATTGTTGGATTGCCTTCACCATTTCCTTGTCAACCTAAAAAATCTTTAGAACTCATAACATTTCAAAGAAAGATTACTTTATCAACACAAAAAGAACACTTTTAAGGGTTAGCATATAGGTTTTGTTCCTTTAATGTTCCTAACACTTGTTTTAGATGCTCCACAATCTCTTCTTGGCCTTTTTTATAAACTAAATGGTGTCCCTGGAAACCTTGGTCGTATAAGATCGATAATGGTGATGATGCACATGTACTCCAGTCAGCTGATACTCTTAAAAGACATAAAAAAAAGAGGGGTGAAGGAAGTCCTAGGGTGTTTTTTAGGGAGACTATCTGATGCCTAAGTAAGATGGCAAGATAGCTAGGTGTATTAAGTAAGCATGATGGAATTGCCCCTGCGTACCTAGAGATAACTCCGTTTATACCCATTTTGAGAGCTAGAGTCCCCTAGATCTGCTATCCACGTGTTTGGCTAGATTAGGGAACAAGGCTCTACATTATCCCAATTGTCTCTGTAGCCAGCTATTTTGACACATGCCTAAGTGAGCATTTTTGCATGCACCTGTGTTACACATTCACAAAATGGGAAAATTATAGCATAAGGTCAAAATTTGTCATTTTTCCATCCCAAATGGCTAGTAAAAAAGTTGTCCAAGTGTAGCTTGAACTTTGCAAAATTTGCAAACATGCCATTACTAAAGACAAAGAAAGAAATAAAGCTAAAAAAAATCATTTTCTCCCATTTCTTCCCCAATTTGACGTCCACCAACTAGCTCAATCTCCTTGAGCTCTCCACCATCTACCATAACCACCTTACTGCAAACAATGAAGAGAAAACAACCAAAGCCTCAAGGAAAACCATAAACCCTAGTTGATAGTCGATGGGCTATCACCCCCTGAAGGACTTTGCATATGCGCACCACCCTTGGCCAGTGCACCACCTCTGGTCGAAACAGACACGACAAAACCCTGGCAAAGAGAGGGCCTTAGCACCCTAGGACAAGCTGGATAGGCGCTACCCTCAGGAAACTCATGGGATCAACTTCGGTCAGAAAGGGTCACCACCCTTCCCGAGGGTGACCTCGCGCTGACCTCATGTGCCCAAAACCACCTTCGGATACTATTTGGGCCACCCTTGGAGCACGCTCACGAAGTGCCATCATTAGGTACCCGAGCCTGACCTTAGGAGAGCCCAACTGAAGGTGCCTCGTACAAATGAGGGACCCCCCTCCAAAGGAGGTCACCTCCCCGAACGAGCCCTGTACTCCGAAGGAGTTCGGTTCCCCGAAAAGGCCATGCGGGCATGCGACAAAATGGCTAAGGAGCCTCTGACACAAAAGCCTTGCACATGCCCCTGACACGAGCACCCCTGTCACAGTACTCCCGCTGGCACCCTTGGTCAGAACAGCCTAAGGCCAGCTGGAGGAGCCCTCTGCAGAGGTACGGACTAAATCGAGCTAAACACGCGTCACCATTTCAGCAGGCTATGTCTAACGGCCTTCTCCCTACGCCCTCCTATAAATACTTGTACAGTGCTTTCATAAGGACCATGAAGAGGTAGCCTGGAATTCTTGATATACTTTGCTTACTATTCCCTTTCTCTACTCTCACCAAGTATTGACTTGGGCGTCGGAGGCCCCTCCCTCGGGAAACACTCCGGGCACCTCCTAACCCTTGCTTTTCTAAGTCCTTGCAGCTCTTCTTCCACCGGAGGCCCCTCATCCAGGCGTTCCCTCACTTGAAGTTTCTGCTCCAGGCTCACCATGTTGCACAAAGAAGATGCAGAATGACATCACTAGTTTTTAGGTTTATCTAAGGTTCTTCAAATTTTTAGAAAAATGTAAGGTTTTTATCGAGGTTTGATGGCTGTTTATTATTTAAAACTAATGCCCAAACATCCATGAAGCTAAGACCCTAAGCTTAGGAGAGAGGCAAGAGCTTGATGAATCAACTTTAGGTTAAAGGGGAAATTGTACCTAGGGTTTCAGCCCTACAACTTTGGTGCTCTGTTATGGAAGTGAAATTTAGGGTTTCTAGAGCCCAAGTTAATACTAACTAAGACTAATTAACCTCATAATACCAATAACTAGCTTGAGGATGGCTACCATAATGTTATTTAATTGTTTATTTTATGAATTATGAACAAACCTTAATGTGTTTATTGCTACCAACATTTCATTTGTTTGTTGCTATGTTGTTTGTGCATTTGGATGGCTATGCTTGCATATTTGTACTAAATTTTTGTTTTTTAGTGTCTTTGTATTTCAGGTATATGGCTAGATTTTGAATATTTTATTGATAAGCCATTACTAAGTTTCATTCAAGAAACTCAGCCACTTTACGTCCATTTTCAGGAACCCCTGAAAGGAATCACTTCGAATAAAAGTTGGAATTTGAGTTCTTCTATGAAATTTTAGGTATAAAAACATCCAGATGTCAAGTATTTAACTGGGAAGTTCCATGATTTTTTGAGGAAAATGACTATTTTTAGTAATGGTAATTTTTGTCCTACGTAGCAACTGACCACTTAAGGTTCGAAAGTGTACTTTGTGTCAAAGTTCTCCGTAAAGTTTAGTGTATGTACCTAACTAAGCTAGGTTCTGTATGTAGTACACAAATTCATGTTAACATGTTATGAAAGCTGTATGAATGTTGTTTGGATCTTAGAGGTATCATTTGAGCTTGATTTTGTGAAAACTGTCAATTTCTGTCCATAGTGTGACTTATGGACTATTTGTTGGGAATTGGATTTGACGTAGATGGAATGATGCTAAAATCAAGGAAATGGTTTCCCCATGTATCTACGACATGTATGGAAATGCTGATGTTGGTGTTGTGCTTCTAAATGAAGTGTATGAATTTTATGAATTTTTGTATGGGCATTATGGTCATTAGTTGCGCAAGTTTGGTACCATGTACTTCAACTACCATAACTTACTGTACATAATGTGTTTGACAATGAAATTTTGACCACACTTAGTGATGCCTTTCCGCATCTTCGTTGTGTAACATGGTGAACCTGAAGCAGGAACTTCCGATGAGAGGACGCCTGGATGAGGAACCTCCGGTGGGAGAAGGACTGCAAGGAAATAGAAAAGAAAGGGTTAGGAGCTACCTGGAGTATTTTTTCAGGGAGGAGTCTCCGACGCCCAAGTTAGTATTTGAAGGTAAAGAGTAAGTAAGAAGCAGAGAGATTCTTCCTTGGAGTCTGACCCCCTTACCTGGGGCGCTTCCCGAATATTTATAGAGAGAGGAAAGGTTCGTTTGCCACAGTTTGCCTAGATTGTGACATGTGTTCGGCCGGATGCGGTCCGTACTTTCGAGGAAAGGGAGAGCTTCTAGCTGACCATAGGCCGCCTGGCCAAGAGCCTATGTCATACAAGGGTGGCGTGTCGGGGGCTGTACGAGTACGGTGCGTCAGAGACTCCTCAACTGTTTCATCGTATGCCCACGTGTCCTTTTCGGGAGACTAAACTCCTTCGGGGTACAGAGCTCATTCGAGGAGGTGAGCTCATCTGGAGGGAGGTCCTTTGTTTGTACGAGGCACCTTCGGTTGGGCTTTCCGGAGGTCAGGCTCGGGTACCTGATGTGGCACTTTGTGTGCGCGCCTCGAGGATGGCCCAGAGAGTACGCAAAGGTGGTTTTGGCCATGCGAGGTCGGTGCGAGGTCATCCTCAGGAAGGGCAGGGACTCCTTCTGACCGAAGTTGATCCCATGGGTTTCCTGAGTGGTAGCGCCTATCTGGCTTGCCTGAGGGTGCTGTGGCCCTCTCTTTACCGAAGTCTTGTCATGTTTGCTTTAACCAGAGATGGCGTGCACATGTGAAGTCCTTCGGGGGCGATAGCCTCTTGGTTATCACATGCCCACCCCTCAGAAAAACCGAAGATGTTCTTTCGGTTTGGGGAGTTCCAGGAGCCTTTCTTGTGGCAAGTGATGGTTGGTCTTGTTGCCATGATGGGCTTCCATCTAGAGCCTCCTTCTCTCTAGGAGGGAACTATGGTGAACTAATGAGCCCTACCGGGATAGTTCCCCTAGTGTTTGACTGGTGTCCCTGGCTCTTCTGCTGAGGTCACTGTCTGGGGTGCGTACTTCTACTAACTTTTCTGTCAGTGAACCGTTTTGTCTTCCCTTGTATACGGCGCGTTACTTCGGGTAGGGTTATATAGGTCTACCAGTTGTTAGGGTCATGCCCTCGTTTCCCGTGTTGGCTTACACATGGCTGTTGATGGGTGGTGAACGGTTACGTCGGTTACATTAATTACGTCTCTTCGCCTTCGAGGAGCAATAATGATGACATTTCACCTACTCCCTTAGGCCTATATAAACACCTCTTGCCTCAGACCTTCACACTTTTTTCCTTTGCTTTCGTTTGCTTTAGAACTCTCTTTTGTCTTCTTTCTCCTTTTGGCGGCGGTTTTAGTGGTGGAGCGATTTCTGACATCCCTCCATGATGGTGTCTAGGAATCTAGATTTCGGCAAAACTTTTGGTGGGTCTTTCTCTCCAAAATTCGTTCTTCCTCTGAAGTCACTTGTTCCGTAGTTTTTTTTTTCAGAGTCCTTCGGTTCTCTCCATTTTTTAGTTTTCCCGAGGTTACCTCTCTTCTCTTTGAGAAATGGCAAACTCTGCTCCATTGATGACCGTTCGTCCTATTCCTGAGAGCTTTCTCCCCATTGAGTCTCATCCATGTTGCACTACTTTGATCAAAATGACGAAGTGGGTAGCAAAATTCTATCTCCCTACTTACGCCGTCCCAAGGTTACTGTTGGGTTTCGGGAGCTAAACAGTGCAGCAAAATTTAACCGAAACCCTCCAGGATCCAAGTGAAACGGGGTAAACCGGGTGTTTGAAAATTTTCATATCTAATTTTCGGTTGAGATCTCTCACTCAACTGTAGAGTCGAATCACAAAACTTGAACAATTAACGTGTTCAAGCTCTCTATGGTATCCACACGAGCCTCTCAGGATCACCACGCTTCCACCACATCCTGGCAGATGCGTTTCTCTTGCGCTCTCAGTGCTATCTTGCATCCTCCAAGGAATTGCAAGAGAAGAGTGCGGTTGTCCTTTTGGGAGGCTAGGGCAAGGAGACCTGTGAATTTCTCACTAGAAGTTGTATTTATAGTGAGACTCGACTTCTAGGCCTAATGGGTTTCAAAGCCCTAATCCAATTAGGCTTTAATTTCGGGCTTAATAATGGCTCAACTATTGGGCCCATTATTAATACGAAATTATTGTGACACCAAAACCCAAATTATTAGCCCATGCACTCTAATGATCCAAATAGCTCTATGTGTGCGACCCAATAGGCTCTTACCACATTGGCAATGATCATAAATCACATTTATGATCATAAGCAATGAGCGGTGCCTAGCAACACATCATTGCTACCCAAGTGACAAGATTGTCGATGATTCGACTAAACCTTTATGATCATCACCGATATTTGCCATTGTCCATTTGTCCAACATATCAAGACTAAGCACGAGACATGGAATGTGTCACTCTCATGTAGCCAAATCTTTGGTTTCTTGATTACCGAGTAGACCAACTTAAACTGATGACATTGATATCATATATCAACTCATCCGAGCATGGCCATGCATTTTTCTAAGTCTTACTCTATCAAGGGGCCCGAAGATATCTGACTCACATGTAGGGAACCTTGATGATCTTAGGTCGAAGGACTACATATACCATGATCACTATGAGAATCACTTATGACACTCATATAACGATCCATGTAGTGTTTTCATGGTGGGTCAGTCCAGTACACAAGTTCTCCTACTTGTACCCATATGTAGACTACATATCTCATATTAGTCTCCCTATATGCTAGTCGTTATGTATTATTGGAATCCGCTCCACAATAATACTAGACCAGGGATGTTTAAGAATATCATTATTCTAGGGTTACAATTATGTTTATTACGTTACGCAAAAACAAAACAACGAACATAATTCCTGGATTAATGCCTTAATAAAATATCATGACTCAATGTGTAAAAATACAATCATCTCATGATTGGCTTTTTGGGCACAACACTAACAGTTAACTACCTCGGTCACTTATGGTTACATGGCCCATTCTGATGAGATCATTGTTTACCGAGCCCAACTGAAGGTTGGTCTTCGGTATCCTCCCTTATGAATGGTGTGTGAGTTCTGCAGGTTTCATGGGACTGCCGTGAACCAGCTTCCCTCAAACTCTTATTCTTATTTCAATGCCTTTCTTTGCATGTATGGGGTTTTTAAGATAAAGCCCCATTTTCTCTTTTTCATGCAATACTATAAACTCCACTCGGTCCCGAATGGTGGCTTCTACTTCTTGATTCCCCAAGGATCCGGGAGCAGAAAGTTCACTTTCACCTTCGGCATGAAGGATAGCTGGCGGGGGTGGCAGAAAAAGTTCTTCTTCCTGTCAGTTCCCGAGAGATGGAGCTACGTTCCGACCAGATGGGCTTCGGGGGTGTTGAAGACTAACATTGTTGACCCTCAAAAGCTGTTGACCTCGAGGTTGGCCGCGGAGTTTGATGAGTTCAACCGACAAATCTAGGCGGTTGTGGACTAGGACTCTGAGGTCCCTCCGCGCTCCTTATACCCCTTTCCCATTAAGTGGGACCTTATGTCTGAATAGGTCCTTCGGGAACTGGGGGTAATCCACGAGCACAAGTTTGACTTGAACCTGTCCGTGCCTGTTTTCTCGGGGAAGAAGGCATGGTTTGTGATGCTTCTTCAGGCTGAGAGTAAGCTATCTTCCAGGTTTTGCTACCTGTATTCCTTTTGGACTTATATTGATGTTTTTTCCTTTTGTAGAGATGGGCGATCAATCTATAGAGTTTTACAAGTCCTTTTTTCTCTGCCAAGCCGAGAAGGGGGAGCAGACACAGAGGAAAGCGCCTGCGAAGAGGAAGAAGACTTTCAGGGGGCCGTCCAAGCCAAAGAAGGCCAAGGTGGATGTCCTTCCCCCTCCCCCGGAAGACGTCATCGAAGTGCAAGATCAGTCGCCTGTGCAATCTCTTGCCAACGCCGATCCAGCTTCGGATCGTCCCATCCTCGAGACAGCTTTGAGTCTAGATGTTGCAACTAAGACTTCAGTCAAAAGGACTTTGGCTCAAGAGCTCAAGGAGAGCAGAAGAAGGAAAGGCAAGAACATTCCCGGTGAAGTCTGTGAAGTGGGCGAGACCGAGGACGTCGTCACCGAGGTTCTACCAGGCTCGTTCCTTAGCCATTCCTCTATGAATCTTAGTGTTTTTGGTATCTACGATCTTATAGATGAATGGCTAAGGAATAACGTACTGACGGAACTTCGGTGTGATCTTGTAGAGGAGGTGACACCTGCTCCCTAGGTGGAAGCTCATGCCCGAAAGAGGGCCCTTTGGGATAGCCATATCCCGAAGGACAAAGTACCGAGGGAGCCCTTCTGGTCTTTCATGGAGGACATGAATTTGTTCTCCGAGGATAGCCAGTTGATGGCTCCCTAGATGGCGAAGGGTGTGCTGACGAATGCCACCTTCTAGTCATTCATCACCGAATGCCTGAACGAGGAGATCCTCGCGGCGAGGATGAACGAACACGCTGCCCAGGTAGATTTCTCCTTTCCTTCTTTGGGGACTTTGAGAAATTTTCTTCTGGGTTTTTGTTGTCATTTAACCCTTACTCGAGGCTTTCTTTTTAGCAGCTCCTGGTGTACAGCGGATATTTCCGAGCTTGGGCGGCAAAGCAGACTGAGGCTCATTCTCTGAGGAAGGCGAAGAAATTTTGCACCAAAAACATCCTTAAGTACAGGGAACTGAACAAAATTACGAAGGAGGACGTGAAGAATCTTCAGGCCGAGCTTCGGGAGAGCAAGAATGAGCTACTTCTCGACTTTAAGGCCAAAGTTGAGGACCTCAGCACAAATTGTGTTGTTTTCTCTTCGGAGAATGAAGCCCTTCAGAAGGAAAAGGAAAAAGATGCTGAGAACCTTGCGAAGGCGCTTGCTTTGAATGCCAATCTCCAAGCCGAGGTCGATTCATTGAAGAAGAAGGGTAAAAAAATGAAGGAGAAGAAACTTGAGAGGGAGGTTGCTGAGCTTACAGCCGAACTGTCAACTCTGAGTGCTGAGAAGAACCGGTCCGATCGGATGATGAAAGTGTCTTATCAAGATAGTTTCTGTTTGGTGCAGCATCAAGTCTTTTCTCGGCACCCCAAACTCGACCTTTCCTTCCTGGCCGCTTTGGATTTTCTCAAGGAGCCCAGGTGGACACGATCGAAGCTAGAGTTCCTCAACCTCCCTCCTGTTGTGCCCGCGCCTCCTAATGCTCCTATCCAAGAGAAAGATACCAATGCTGAGGAGGCACCGGACGCTCCAGCTCAGCAATAGGCTTTTTCTTCTTTCTTTTTCTTGTAATCTGCTATATTGTAATGTTGCCTCAGAACTATGAATGAATTTTTTTTTCTAAGTTCCCGTTCTTTCCTTCGATCATCACTCTTTGGAAGTTTGTATAATTCTATGGGCGTATTCTCGGCAAACATCCACGTCCGAAACCATGCCTTCAGGAAGCTTCATACTGTTCTTCCTTTAGTGAGATTTTTCCAATATGTGGACTATTTTCACTTTTTTTAATGTATTCCGCCAAGTTTTAGGCTTTGCTAAGGAACTAGCACCTTCAGAAAAAAGTCAATGTGCTATAAGCCCATTTTAGCAATGTGACCATATTTGGTTTATAAGCCATGTTTTTACTGGTGATTTTAGGGAGGAGTAATCATAAGGTTTTCTTCAGAAAAGATGTCTAAGTGTAGAATATTTTCAAAGAATCTGAATGCTAAGTGTTTTTCAACTCTACTCCCTCGGCATCGCCTAATTTGTAGACCCCTGGGCGAATTTCATCGAGGACAAGATAGGTCCTCCCCAGTTTGCCCGAAGTACCCCATCTGATGCCCTTCGCGGCTCGAATTCAGCCTTTCGGAGGATGAGGTCCCCTTTCTTGGTTTCTTTTTTCTTCACATGCAAGTTAGTAGCGTCAGCTACTCTTTGTTGGAAAGCCTTCCTCCTGAGTTCGGCCATTTCCCGATGTTCTTCGGTGAGGTCTAGTTTTGCCCTCAAGCCAAGGTTATTTCCTCCTTCATCGAACACCTGTATTCTTATTGAAGGCCGTATGACCTCAACGGGAATAATGGCTTCTGTCCCGAACACGAGCAAGAAAGGAGTTTCTCCTGTGGCCCTTCGGGGAGTTGTGCGATAACTCCATAGTACACTTGGGAGCTCCCCTGGCCATTTCCCCTTTGCCTCCTTTAGCCTATTTTTCAAGCCATCTTTTATTGTCCTATTGGACACCTCAACTTGCCCATTACTTTCAGGATGAGCTACCAAGGAAAAATGTAGTTTTATGCCAAGGTTAGCCACGAATTCTCGGAACCCCTTATCAGTAAACTGGGTACCATTGTCGGCCACTATTACCCTTGGTATGCCAAATCGGCATATGATGTTCTTCCAAATGAACTTTTGGGTATCCTTCATCAAGATCGATGTCAAAGGCTCCGCTTCGGTCCACTTAGTGAAGTAGTCCACTGTAACTACGCAGAGCTTCACCCCACCGGGGGCACTTGGGAGAGGTTTGATGAGGTCAATACCCCAAATGGCGAAGGGGCAAGGGTAATTTGCTGAAGTTATTTTCTTCGAGGGTAACTTCTGGATGTTGGCGTGTCTTTGGCAATTGTCACATTTTCGGACAACTTGCCTTGCATCCTTTCTTAGGGTAGGCCAAAAGTAACCTTGATGAAGTTGTACTCCGGCAAGGGCGTTTGTTCCTATGTAGGAACCACAGGCCCCTTCGTGAACTTTTTCGAGGACTATTCTGACATCCTTTTCACTTATGCATCTCTGCAAGGGACTTGCATACCCTTTTTTGTATAGTTCATCCCCGATGAGGAAGTATCTCCCAGAGCGCTTTCGCACTTTTGTGGCCTCGGTTGGGTCTTCGGGGAGTGCCGAAGTTGCCAGGTATTTCTTGATGGAATCTTGCCATCCTTCTCCCGAGGTTGCTACGTACATTAATTCTGTGCTGGGTTGTTTTAGCACCTCAGTGGGTTCCTTGGATTTGGCCAAGGTATCAGCTTGAGCATTATCTCTTCAAGGCACATTTTCTATTTGTTCTGAGTCAAACTCTTTAATGAGCTTCTTGACGAGGTCATGATATTTTGCCAAGGTTGGATCCTTCGCAGCGTAATCTCCTTCTATTTGCCAGACTACTAGCTGTGATTCGTTGTGGGCCGTAAGCTTTTTTACACGAACTTTTTTGGCCAGTTTTAGTCCTGCTATGAGGGCCTTATATTTAGCGATGTTATTGGTGATATCAAAACTGAATTTGATGGCTTTGGTGGCTTCCATACCTTCGGGCCCCCGAAGAACCACTCCAGCGCCTTGGTGTTCAGCGCCGAGGCTCCATCGACAAAGAGTTTCCACTCTAGTTCAATCCTTACCAGATCTTCTGAGGTAGCTTCAGCATCCTCAATTTCTGGAATTTTGACGATGAAATCTGCCAATGCTTGGGCTTTTATTGCCCTTCTTGGCTTGTAAGTGATGTCATATTCTCTAAGCTCGATACACCATTTTGACAGCCTTCCCGAATGCTCTACCTTTTTCATTATGTCACGTAGAGGTAGGTTGCTTCGGACAATGATGACTTGTCCTTGAAAGTAGGGCCGTAGCCTCCTACCCACGAGTACTAAGGTATAAATGGCTTTTTGGAGAAATAGGTACCTGACCTCAGCGCCGTGCAGGGACTTGCTTACATAATATACTGGCCACTGCCTCCCACCCTTTTCTTTCACTAGGACTGAACTCATAGCTTTTTCAGTGACTACAAGGTAGAGGATGAGAGGTTCTTCTTTTTACGGTTGCCGAAGTGTTGCCAGATAGGTTAGGTAGCTTTTAAGCTCATCCTAAGCTTTCTGGCATTCTAGGTTCCAAGGGTACTCCTCGATTCCAGAGTTGCCTTCACTTTTGGGTGCTTTGGTAAGCACCTTGAAGAATGGTCGACATCGGTCACCATACCTGGAAATGAATCTACTAAAGGAAATGATTCTTCCGATAAGCCTTTGTATATCTTTAGTGGTTGTAGGCGTTCATAAACCTAGCAGAGCTTTGACCTTTTCGGGGTAGGCGTCTATTCCCCTTTCTGACACCATAAACCCGAAGAACTTACCTGCGCACACTCCAAATACACACTTCTCAGGGTTAAGGCGAATGCCGAACTCCCAAAGTTGTTGGAAGGTTTCGCCAAAGTCGATGATATGATTACTAGGCATTCTGCTCTTAACTATCATATCATTGACATACGCCTCCATGTTCCTCCCGATCTGAGAGTCGAACACTTTATTCATTAACCTCTGGTAGGTAGCCCCTGCATTTTTAAACCTGAAGGGCATTTTGACGTAGCAGTAGGTACCAACTTCAGTGATGAAGGCAGTTTTTTCTTCATCTTCGGGGTCCATCCGAATTTGATGATACCCGTTGAAGGCATTGAGGAAACTGAGGAGACCGTACTGGGCCGTTGAATCCACCAACTGGTCTATGGCTGGCAAAGGGTAGGAGTCCTTTGGACAGGCATCATTCAGGTTCTGAAAATTGATGCACATTCGGAGCTTTTCACTCCCTTCTTTTGTGGCGATAACCACATTGCTAAGCCATTTGGGGTATTTATCTTCTCTTATTACCCTAGCCTCAATTAGGCGCTTAACCTCAGATTCAACAAAGGAGTTCTTATGAGCCGATAGGTTCTGTTTTTTCTGTCGAATTGGCCTAGCGTCGGGCCGTACTTTGAGACTATGGTGGATTATGCTGAGGTCGACCCTAGGCATGTCTTTCGGAGAGTAGGCAAATAGATCTTTGTTCATTAACAAGAAAGATACAAGCCTATCTTTGTCACCCTTGGCCAATTTTTTCCCCACTCGGGTGTTCCAGCCGGTGATTAGCTGTACATCTTCTGTTTCTACTTTTTCTAATTATTCTATTCCCTTCCTTACTGTTTCTTCGCCTGTCATGACTGCTCTTTCAGTAGCCGAAGTCTATACTTGGACCCTTGCCGGGTGTTGCCCTTCGGCATCTCCTTCGTGTGTCATGGTGAAGGTGGCAGGAGCTTGTAGAAATGGTGGAAGGCCCGGGATGAACGTACTCTGTTAGGCACCTCCTAAGTACTTGGCTTAGGCCCAAAAAAACCAAATAAAGTAAGAAAACAAAAAGGGGAAGTAAGATGAGCCATGGAGATTGGTACAGTGACTTATGTGCAAAACTGGAGACTTTCAGGACTTAATTGCACATAGAAAATGTACTATGGGAAAGATGATAGAAAACAGAGAAAGAGGACTAAATTGTGCACTAAGTTAAGTGGTACAATTGAAACTATAAACTTAAGGATGGCATTGTTGGCCATGCAAAATTCTATGATGGCTAGTGCAAGACTAGACCATTTGTGGGAGACAACAATGATTACTAGTCAAAATCTTGTCTTCCACTAAGTGTACCATTCACTAGTTAACTAAACAAACTAACTAGTTTGTTGTTTAGTTATGGCCGGTTTTACAATGGAGTTTATGTGACTTTAGTACTTGTGTTGTTTACTTGCTTGGCATTTTGGGCCAAGAATGGACTAAAGTGTCATTGGAATCAAGGATTTAGTGGCGGCATTGAGCACATGGGGAATGGAAAGCCACATTGCACCATGCAAATTTTTGGAAGGCCAAAGTTAGCATTTTAGCTAATTAAACTTTAAGACACTCGGCCGAAACTACCAAGGCCATTTTCCTTAGTTCATTTTCGGGTTTCCTTGTTTTGTTTGGCCGAGCGTTCTTCCTTGAGTGCTCATCCAAATTTCTCCTTAAAGTCAAGCTAATCTTGGAAGCTTTTGAAGAATTCAAGCTTGAGATACTTGTTTCGGCCTTAGTTCACTTGGAAATCAAGCTTGTTCTTGAAGATTGAAGGAAGGCCGAGCCAATTGAGCTAGGGTTCTTGAGGTAACCTTGGCATTTCCTTGAATCCATGGTATTTTCTTCCATGAACAAGGGATTTAAGTGCTAAATTAGTGTTGGATTGGGTTAATTGGACAAGCTTGGTGTCGGTTTAAGAAGTTGATGTTGGCCGAATGTGTTGGATGATTGAGCTTGATGTTCTTTTTCATTTGCATGGAAATTAATCCATGACTAAGTGTGTTGCTGCCTATTTATGTTTGTGCTAGGCAAAACTTGAGCAAAGAACATCAAGTTGATCAAGTGGAAGTTCGGCCGAAAGCTATACTTTGAGGTAATTCATGTCCAACTCTTGTTTACATGGCATTGATGCCATGAGCCTTGTTTAATGATGCTTTGATGATCATATGTTGGATTGAATGGATGAGGAACATTGTAATGTGAAGTTTAGCTTTAAGGCCGAGGGCTTGAAGTGGCATAGATTAGTGCCCACTACTTGAATACATGGTAATGACGCCATGAAACAGTAGTCATTGATGTTTTGATGCATATGTGTGGAGTTAGAGTGATGAAGGACATTAGTATGTATAGTTGGGCAATGTGGCCGAGAACATGGGTTAAAGTACTTGAGTGTGCTTGCTTGGTTACATGGCATTTGTGCCATGAATAAGCTTACTGGATGTTTAGGTGCTTATGTAGTGAAATGGAATGTTGAGTAATGCAACTATATGGAATTGGGCATTTGGCCGAAAAGCCTGGTTTAGTGTGACATGATACATTTCACTTGCTTACTTGGTAATGATACCATGGATAATGTTCATTAATGATTAGAATATCATGTGGTATGTTGGAATGATGGGCGGCACATGTATGGATATATTGGGCCTTTTTGGCCGAGAGCTTAAGTGTGTGTGTATCATAGTGTTCTTCATGTGAGTCATGGTAGTTTAATCCATGAGCTTGTGTGTTGATGCCTATGTATTGTTATGATAGGCATTGAGGTTGAGGAACACTTGGACACTTAAAGCTTGTGTGTGACCAAGAGCTATTGAGGTAGGGTTCACTGGCACTTGACTTTGCTTGGTAATATACACCATGATTCAAGTGTCTAGAGTGGCTAAGTGATGGTTAAAACTTGCCAAATGACCTTAGTTGCTTGATGGGCTTAATGATTATACTTGGTTGTTTTGTTGATTAGCTAATTAACTATGGTACATGTACTAGAAATGCAAGTGAATGTGGCCTATTTGCTTGGCATTTTGGGAGCTCCAAATGGAATGGTATATTGGTGAGTTTTGTGTGCAAGAAATGCACATGGGTACATGTATGGCTTATATGGCCGAGAGCTACAATGTGGAGTGTGGGTGTGTACTTGTGTGCTTTGGTGTTTCTATGTGCATGCTAACCCCATTTATGAATTATTTGACATAGTTATCTATCTTGTATATGTATATGCTTGTTTTTCTTGTCTTGGTGTTTGTTTTGCAGGTTGAGCTATCTAATGGGAGGTTAAGCTTTGAGTGATTACTCAGCTTAACTAAATAGACTCAATATGAGTTGTATATGTTTTAAGTGAATCCTACTGAGTTATACTCATTGCCCATCCTTTATTTTTCAGGCAAGGATATTCGGCTTGAGTAGTGTTTGCTTGCTTGTGCTTGTGTTTGCACTAACTTTGCTTGTTTTACAAGGTATGTGCCAATGTGTGCTTGGCTTAGCATTTTGGTTTCATTACAAGTCTTATTCTTAGTTGGCCGAGACTTATAACTTAAGTTTGCAGGCTGTAGAGTGGGAACTGTCTAGGAGAAGCATGGATACCTGGACCTTAGCTCTGATTGTGGTTTTCACCTTTATGACCATGAACATGGCCATAGGTCTAGTGCTGCAGTGTGTACATCTATATGGGATTTTGAAGGTTTTGTTTGACCATTAGGAGTATGGTCTTGGTATGTAATAACTTGGCATGAATACTTTTGGTTTCATGGCATGTGTAGCCATGTTATGGTTGCTAGGTAGACTACCCTTTTTGTGTTAATATGTGTAGTCTTTAACACCTAGACTTGTGATGCTTTATGGGTTTTGTATGCCAAGTTATGTATGGGTTATGGATGGCATTATGCTTGCTTATGTATGCTGGATATTATGGGCCAAGGTTTGGCACCTTTATGTGAATAGTATGGGAATTGCATCAGGAAAATGTTGTACACAATTATATGTACCTTAGTTGGCCGAGAGCACCATGCTTATAATACTTGTGGTTTTTAGAAATCTAAACCAACCTTGTGGGCTTCTTGGTTGCCATATAGTTAGTACACTTGATGCACACCATGTATGCACTTAAATTGCATTTAAGTGTTGCCTTGCTTGTTATGCAAGTTATTATTTGAAACCTTGCTTGTTGTGCAAGTTAGGGGTTTTGGGCCTTGCCCTTGCTGCAAGTTGTTAATGGACCTTTGTTAAAGCCACCTGGGCCACCTCCCTGGCCTCTTAACTTAAGAAAATAAGACTTAAAAGTTGCCTTTGATTGCTAGGCCGAGAGCTAGGAACCTAATTATGAAGTTGGGCTTGTGAGCTAGTTTAGGAACTTTTAGGCCAGGGCCTGAGTGAGGTGTGACATACTATGAGAATATCGCCTGAAAATGAAAGGAAGCAAGGGTTAGGAGGTCCCCAGAGTGTTTTTCCAGGGAGGAGCCTCCGACGCCCAAGTGAGTATTTTTGAGGTAATCAGACGATTAAAGAGCAGAGATGTATCTTATATCAAATTCATCTCCCCTTACCTGGAATAATTACCAAGTATTTATAGAGCGATGAATAGTAATAGTCCTTCTCAGTTGGTCGGCCCAGATCATGACATGTGTTCGGCAAGATGCGTTCCACGTCTTTTGGGTAATAGAGGACTCCTAGTTGGCATGGGCTGCCAGGTTAAGGCTCTGAGATGACCCGAGAGTGGCGTGCTGGGGTGTCCCTGCAGGCGGCGTGTAAGGACGCGGCTGGGAGGCGGATTATCGGGGATACGTCAGAGGCTCCTTAAATGTTCCATAAATGCTTCTGTCGTACTCCCGAGGTCTCCTTCGGTAGGAGAGACCTTTTCGAAGAACTTGTCTTCCGAGGTCCCTTTTGATATTGCAAGAATGTACCTCCTGAAGGTGACCTTTCCCGGAGACACCCCCACTTCTAGGGATAGCTTGTCCGTCCCCCAAGATCGGCATTGTCGCTTCCCGATACGGAGAAATGCCGAGACTGGATTTCCTGAGGTCGAAGATCTTTCCTTCTGTGGTGGGCGATTTTTATTCCGAGGTTGGTGTTTTGCCTGAACCCGAGCCTCCGAAGGGTGATCAGCATCTTGGCTATCACATGCCCCATCCTGGGAAGTTGAAGCGGAGACTTCGGCTTCATGCTTTTGGGAAGGCTTCTTTACCGAACTTGTGGTTGGAGTTTTACTCAAGAAGTTGCTCTTTTTCAGAAGGCATTCCTTCATAGCCGAGGTTCCTTTCCCTAGTTCTGCAGTCTCAGGGTACATGCGGCTTTGGCTTTTTCTTTTTTCTGCTGCAGGTTCATGAACCGTCGCACCCTTTGGTCAAACGTGTCAGTTATGGATAAGCGTGCCTAGGTTTTCAAGATGCTAGAGGGGCGTGCCCTAGTTCTTCGCGTTGGATGACACGTGGCCGCTGGTGGATGGCGGGGTAGTTACGCCGGTCACACTTAATCACGTCTCTTCGCCTTTGAGGAGTAGTAATGAGCCTGTTACGCTTCCGAGGGATAATAATGACGACGTTTCATCTATCCTCCTCGGTCTATAAAAGTACCTTTTGGCTCATTTTTTGCCTCACTCTTTGCTTTTGCTCTCATCTACTCTAGAGCCTTTTCTTGCCTTTCTCCTTATTTTCAGCGGCGGTTTCTGTGGCGGAGCGATTTCCAGCAATTTTTTGCGGCGGCGTTCAGTAATTTTAGCAAGACTTTTGGTGGGTGCTCCCTTCTGTAATTTTTTTTTCTTCTTTCTTTCGAGGCCATTTTTCCTAGGTCTCTCTGTTTCCTTACCCTTCCAGAGTTGTCCTTCTTTTTGTGAGAAATGTCTGATTTGACCCTGTTGCTAGTTATTCGACCTCTCCCCGAGAGTTTTCTTCCTCTCGAATCTCATCCTTTCGCTACCACTCCGGAGAAGGTGAAGAAGTGGATGGCCAAGTATTACCTTCCTTCTTACCTTGCCCTGAGGATGCCCATCCCGGGCTCCTACGGCTTTATTCCAGGTTTGCATGAGGTTACCATTTACCGAGCTCAACTGAAAGCCGCTCTTTGGTACCCTCCTCATCGCATGATTTGCGAATTTTACGATTTCCACGGGATCGCCGTGAACCAACTTCCCCCAAATTCTTACTCCTACTTCAACTCTTTTCTCTGCATGTGTGTGGTTTTTAAGATAAAGCCCCACTATCTTTTCTTCATGTAGTACTACAAAACACCCGGTCCCGAAGGGCGGCTTTTCTTCCTATCGGTTCCCAAGCTATGGCATCATGTGCCCACCAAATGGGCTTCGGGGACCCTGAAGATGGATGTCGTTGACCCCCGGAGGCTCCTGACTCGGGAGCTGGCTGGTGAGTTTGATCAATTTGATAGGCTCATCTGGGCTGTGGCCGACTGGGAGCCCGAGGTCCCTCCGCGTTCACCTTAACATTTTCCCATCAAGTGGGACCTTATGACCGAGGAGGTTCTTCGGGAGATGGGAGTGGTGAACGCGCACAAGAGTGACTTCGGTTTACCCGTGCCCGTTCTTCCGGGGAAGAAGGCCTGGATAGTCATGATCCTTCGGGGGGAGATCACATATGAGTATTTTGTTGAGAGTAAGTCTCTTCCCTGGTTTTGATATGTTTTTTCCTTTTGGACTTACACTGATATATTTTCCTTTCGCAGAGATGGGCGATCAATCTGCTGAATTCTACAGGTCGCTTTTCCTCGTCCAGGCCGAGAGGGGGGAGCAGACGTGCAAGAAGGCGGCTGCTAAGAGGAAGAAGACGAGCGGCAGCGGGCCTTCTCGGGCCAAGAAGACTAAGGCTGTTACTCCTCCCTCCCCCGAACTCATTGTGGAGGTGCAGGACCAATCTCCTGCTCTTCCTTCAACACCGGCGGACCTTCCTTCAGACTCTGCCCTTCTTGGGGTAGCACTGAGCCCCATTCTTCCCACCGAGCGTTCTTTCGAGCAAAGATCTTCTCAGGATCTTGAAGAGAGCAGAAGAAGGAAGGGAAAGAACATTCCTGGTGAAGTCCGGGAGCACGAGTCTGAAGATGACATCGCTGAAGTTCTACCAGGTTGGTTCCTTAGCCATTCTCCGGTAAACCTTAGTATCTTTCGTATCTACGATTTTTTGGATGAATGGCTAAGGGATGACGTACTGACGGAACTTCGGCGTAAACTTGCAGAGGATATGCCAGCGGTGCCCTGGATGGACGCTCACGCCCCGCGAAGGGCTCTTCGGGACAAGCGGATCCCTCACGGCAAGGTGGCAAGGGAGCCCTTCTGGACGTTCATAGAGGACATGAATCTGTTCTCTGAGGATAGCCAGTTGATGGCTTCTTAAATGGCGACGGGGATGATGACAAACGCCACCTTTCAGTCACTTATTATCGAATGTCCCAACGAGGAGATCCTTGCCGCAAGGATGACCGAGCACACTGCCCAGGTAGTTCTCTCCTCTTTGTATACTTGGAGATTCTTCTTTTAAGCTTTCAACATCCTTTTGATACTCATTCGGGGCCTCCTTTTTTGTAGCTTTTGGCATATAGCGGGTATTTCTGCACTTGGGCGTTGAAGCAATCAGAGGCCTGTTCTCGGTCCGAAGATTCTTTGAGCAAAATGAAAGAGTTGTGTGCCAAACATGTCCTCAAATATGGAGAGCTCAATACTGTAAAGGAGGACGTGGTGAATCTTCGGGCCGAGCTCGCGGCGAGCAAACAGGAACTGCTACTAGATTTTACTTCCAAGGTTGACGATGTCGGCTCAAAATGCGTCATCCTCTCTTCAAAGAACAAGGCTCTTCGGAAGGCGAGCGCTGAAGATGGCAAGAGCCTGGTGGAGGCACTTTCTTTGAACGCCGACCTCGAGGCCCAAATTAAATCTCTGAAGGAGGGGACCAAGAGCAAGAAGAGGAAGAAGCTGGAGGAGAAGATTGCCAAGCTTGGAACTAAATTGGATGCCCTTAGTGCTCAGAAGGACAAATCTGAGCAAATGGCGAAAGTGGCTTTTCAAGACGACTTCTGCCTGGCACGGCACCAAGTCCATGGTCAGCACTCCGAGCTCGACCTTTGCTATTAGTCCGCCTTGGATTTTCCCGAGGGGCCTCAGGAGGTATGGTCAAAGCCAGATTTTCTCAATCTTCCTCCAGCTAAGCCGGTGGCTCCGTCTGAGCCTGATGATAATGAGACATCGGATGTCCCTGCTCAGTCATAGGCTTCTTCTTACCTTCTTTGTACTCCTGCTTGCTCGTACATCTTTTGCATTAGAATTTTTGAATGAAGATTCTTTCTCCAATCTCCATCCCTTCTTCCGAATACGATTTTTCAGAGGTAGTTCTAAGCGCGCACTTTCGATGAATTCGGCCGTACTTACTTCTTCAGGGAGAGTAGTTTTAGACCTTTCCGAAGTCTGCCGAATTTATACTCCATCCGGGAGTTAGTTCCGAAAGAAGAACCATTAAGGAACTAATTTTTCAATTTGATGACATCATTTGTCTTGTGCCTTTATTGATGACTGCGGGGAAGAGTAACTACAATCTTTCTAAAAAAAGTTCTAAGTATAGAATTTCTTTAGGGCAACCGAATGCCAGGTGTATTTCAGTTCTCCCCCTTCGGTGTCGTCGAGCTTGTATACTCCCTTTCGGACCTCGTCCAGGACCAAGTAAGGTCCTTTCCAATTTGGCCAAAGTACCTCGTGGGACGGTTTTCGGGGTTCGAATTTGGCCTTTCGGAGGATGAGGTCTCCTTTTTTATTCCTTTAGGCCTGGCATGCAAGTTTGCGGCTATGGCCACTCTTTGCTGAAAAGCCTTTCTTCTGAGCTCGGCCATCTCTCTATGCTCATCCACTAGGTCGAGCTTGGTTCTCAACCCGAGGTCGTTTCCTCCTTCGTCAAACACCTGTATTCTAATTGATGGCCGTACTACCTCAATAGGGATAATAGCCTCTGTGTCGAATATGAGCAAAAAAGGTGTTTCACCCGTAGCTCTTCGATGGGTTGTCCGATAGCTTCATAGCACACTAGGAAGTTCTCCTGGCCATTTTCCCGTTGCCTCCCCTAATCTCTTTTTCAGACCATCTTTTATGGTCCTATTAGATACCTCTACTTGTCCATTGCTCTGGGGATGAGCTATGGGGGCAAAGTGCATCTTTATTCCCAGGCTAGTGATGAATTCCTAGAACCCTTTGTCAATAAAATGGGAACCATTATCAGCGACTATCACCCTCCGTATGCCAAACTTGCATATAATTCCTTTCCAGACAAATTTTTGTATATCCTTTGCTGTAATAGTTTCTAGGGGTTCCGCCTTTACCCACTTTGTGAAGTAGTCTACCGCGACCATGCAAAATTTTACTCCTCTAGGTGCTGTCGGGAGTGGGCCGATGAGGTCAATGCCCCATACTGCAAAGGGACAGGGGTAGTTAGTCGAGTTTATTAGTTCCGTGTGCAATCTTTAAACTTTTGCGTGTCTCTGGCAACTGTCACAATTTTGGATGAACTGTCTTGCGTCCTTTCTTAATGTGGGCCAAAAATACCCTTGGCGAAGTATCACTCCTGCCAAGGCGTCAGTCCTGATGTGGGCACCGCAGATTCCCTCGTGGACTTCCTCGAGAATTGACCGAGTGTCCTTTTCACCAATACATCTTTGCAATGGACTTGCAAATCCCTGTCGGTATAATTCTTTCCCTATTAAGAAGTATCGTCCGGAACGTCTTTGCACTTTTGCTGCTTCACGAGGGTCTTCGGGAAGCTCCGAGGTTATAAGATACCTCTTTATAGGATTCTCCCATCCTTCATCCGAGGTTGTTGTGCTCATTACCGCGATGCTGGGGTGACTCAATAACTCGGTGAAGTTTTTTGGCTTTGCCAGCCTATCTGCCTCGGTGTTGCTTCGTCGAGGCACATTTTCAATATGCACCGCGTCGAATTCCCGGATGAGCTTTGACACAAGCTCATGGTATTTAGCCAAAGTTGGATCTTTTTCACTGTAGTCCCCTGCCATCTGTCGGACCACCAGCTGAGAATCACTATGGGCTTTCAGGTTTCTCACACCAATCTTTCTAGCAAGGCGCAACCCCGCTATGAAGGCCTCGTACTCTGCTGCGTTGTTGGTGACACCAAACCCGAATTTGATGGCTTTCATTACTTCCATGCCTTCGGGGCCGCGTATGACTACCCCAGCTCCCTGGTGCTCAGAGCCGGAGGCCCCATCTACGCACAGGGTCCATTCTGGCTCACTTTTGCCAAGGTCAAACTGATCAATTTCAGCGAAAGGTACTTCGGCAATGAAGTCTGCCAGGGTTGGGCTTTTATTGCTTTCCTTGGTTCGTAAGTGATATCATACTCTCCGAGCTCTATGCACCATTTGGAAAGCCTTCTCGAGTGATCTACCCTCTTCATGACATCCCGAAGGGGTAGATTACTTCGGACAATGATGGGATGAGCCTGAAAATATGGACGCAGTCTCCTACTTGCTAGTACTAAGGCATAAATAGCTTTTTGAAGTAAGAGGTACTTGATTTTGGCTCCATGCAGAGATTTGCTCACATAATAGATTGGCCATTGAACCGCTCCTTCTTCCTTTACGAGAACCGAGCTCAATGTTTTTTCAGCAACAGCAAGGTATAGCACAAGGGATTCTCCCTCTTGAGGTTACCGAAGAGTGGGTAGTCGGGCCAGATAAACTTTGAGCTCTTCCCAGGCCTTTTGGCAATCCTCGTTCCAAGGATGATCGTTGTTTTCGAGGTTGCCACTATTTTTTGCTGCCTTAGTGAGTACCTTAAAGAATGCTCGGCAGCGATCTCCATACCTGGAGATGAATCTGCTAAGGGAGGTTATTCTGCCCGTAAGCCTTTGCACATCTTTTGTTGTGACAGGAGTTCGGAATTCAAGTAGAGCTTTGACTTTTTCTGGGTTGGCATCAATACCCCTTTTCGATACCATAAATCCGAGGAACTTTCCCGAACTTACGCCGAAGACGCACTTCTCGGGATTGAGATGAATTCCAAATGCTCTAAGTTGGCGGAAAGTTTCCTCCAAGTCGGCAATGTGGCTGCCAGGCAATCTGCTTTTGACTATCATGTCATCCACGTAGACTTCCATGTTTCTCCCTATTTGACTGATGAATGCCTTGTTCATTAGCCTCTGGTAAGTAGCTCCTGCATTTTTAAGCCCGAAGGGCATTCTGACGTAACAATACGTACTGACTTCAGTGATGAAGGCGGTTTTTTCCTCATCCTCGGGGTTCAACCTAACTTGGTGATACCCGCTAAAAGCATCTAGGAAGCTCAGGAGTCCATATTCGGCAGTCGAGTCCACCAGTTGATCTATCGGCGGGAGAGGATATGAATCTTTAGGACAAGCATCATTTACATTTTGGAAGTGGACGCACATTAGGAGCTTGTTGCTCCCTTTTTTTGTGGCGATGACTGCATTGCTTAGCCATTCGGGGTACTTGACTTCCCTGATTACACCTGCGTCTAACAGGTGTTGGACCTTCATTTTGATGAAGTTGTTTTTGTGCACTGAGAGGGTTCGCTTCTTTTGCCGGAACGGCTTTGCCTCTGGGTTTACTTTGAGGCTATGCTGTATTATCCGAGGGTCTACCCCAGGCATGTCTTTCGGCGAGTAGGCGAACAAATCTTTATTCATTAGTAGGAAAGATACAAGCTTTTCCTTTTCTCCTTTGGCCAATTTTTTCCCAATTCGGGTGTTTCGGCCTGGGACGAGCTCTATCTCTTTCGTTTCTACTTTTTCGGGATCCTCTATTCCTTGTTCTCCTGACTCTTGTGCGGGTAGAGCCTTTGTTTCTGTAGTCTGCGCATAATTTATCGCTGGGGCTTTTCTCGCCTTTACAAACACCTTTCGCACCTCCCCTTGGTCGATGAAGATCTCGGCATCTTCATCCTTGGTGGCGAAGGTAACTGTTAGGTACTTCACATCCGGGTGAATGTGGAGGTTTCCTTGAGTTTGCCTTCCAAGGATGGCGTTGTATGACAAAGGGACATTGATGACGATGAACCTTATCTGTACAGAGGCGAACAGCTCATTTCTGTTGTTTGCTGAAGTTCCCTTCAGCATCAGAGGAAGATCTACCCCTCCAAGGACGGGAAGTTCAGACGGCCCTACTCCAAAAGTAGGAGATGTGATGGATTTGAGGTCGCTTCTTGATATCCCCAAGCTTGGTAGCAGGTGTGAGAATAGGACATCTGCGTTTGAGCCATCGTCAAGTAGTACTCTCTTGACGTCCCAGCTTCCTATCCTTGCCATAATTAACAAAGGATCGTCATGGGGAAAAATGACGGTGGATCCGTCGTTTTGGGTGAGCTTCTTTGATGGATTCCCGTACTCCATTACCGAAATCTCTCTGGCTTTTCTTTTTCTTTCCGCCGATGGTAGCCCTATGGTGATCATTTGTATTACTCCTGCCGGGGGCAGGGGATGCCTTTTCAAACTTCAGTTTCGACGCCTGTCGGAATCGTATTCTTCGTCCTCTACCTTTCCTTCCTCTTCCATCCTTCCCTTGGGGGAGGGTATGCGCAGGTAACGCCCAAGTTGTCCTTGCTTTATTAGTGTCTCTATGTACTTCCTCAGTTGGAAGCAATCTTCGGTATCATGCCCGTGGTCTCAGTGGAATTGGCAGAATTTTTTCATATTCTTCTTGTTGTCCGCAGTCATGGCCTTCGGACGTTGAATCTGAGTCCCTTGCCTTTCCATCGCCATCAGGATGTTCATCCTCATGGTGTTCAGGGGAGTGAAGGCAATGGGCTTCCTTCCCTTAAACTTCCGAGGGCGGCCACTTGTTTCAGCTGGCTAGCGGGTTTGCTGACTTGGTCCTTCAGTGCGGACATGATCGGACCTCAGGCCTCCCATTCTTAGTTCTTCGGCGGTCATGTGCTGCTCTGCCCTTCGGTAGAATTCACCGAGCGTGTTAGGGGGATCTTTGGAGAACTCGTAGAACAGTTGGGAGTCTTTCCGAAGTCCCTGTGTCATGGCCAAGATACGTATCTCCAGCTTGAAACCTGGGACACTCAAGGCTTTTCTGTTGAACCTTTCGACGTAGTCGCGTATGGTTTCACCATTTTTCTGCGCTAAATCGAACATTTGGACGGGCATTTTCGCCGTTGGGCGGCTCTCGATGAACTGCTGCGTGAAGGCAGCAGACAGTTCTTGGAACTCCATGATGCCTCCAGGAGCCAGCGAGTTGTACCACGCCGTGGCCGGCCCAGCAAGGGTAAACTCAAAGCATTTGCACAAGGTAGAATCATCAGCTCCGTGCAGTATCATATTGCGCTTATACTTGGTCAGATGAGCCTGGGGGTCAGTTCGGCCATCGTAAGTTTCTAGCCAAGGTACTCGAAAATCACTTGGCATAGGTGCCTCGACTACTGTTCGGGTGAATGGCGACTCATCTCCATTAAAGGTTTCTGACAATCTAGCCTAGACGAGCTTTCGAGCTACTTGTCTCTCCACTCTTTCTATCCTCTTTAGGATGTTCTCCATGAGGAGCGTGGCACTAGGTTCTTCTTCCTGCTGCCGGTAGGCTTCTGGGAATGGAGACTGAAGTCTTCTTTTTGGGGAATGGCTTCGGCACCGGGGAGACGGTGACTTTGCCTCGGGGGTGTAACTCTTTTGGCAAGGGGCCTTGGGTTGCTTTGTCCCCGTTTCTCCCACAAGTCGTGCCCTGAGGGGTATGTTTTCCATCGAGGATTCATCGTGTTGATCCCTACTTCCCGAGCTCCGATGAGTTGATCAGGGGCTCTTCTCATGCCGAGGCGTTGGTGATGAGGGCCTTTCTCTTAGGGTTAGCTGTGGCAATCTTTGATCTAATTGCTGCGTCATTTCAGCCACAACTGAGCACTAAAATTCGCGCAGGAAGGCCATAGTAATAGTCAGTGGACGTTCTTCCTCAGGCGAGGGAGTCCCTGCCGCAATTTGTTCGGTTGCCGGTTGAACTTCTGGCGCGGACGGGGACCTCGGGAGTCCCTTCCCCTTAGAACGCCGAGTTTCAATGACGGTGACTAGGTGTGGGTTCACACAGACGGCGGCAGCTGATGCCCTTCGGCATCACCTTCGTGTGTCATGTTGAAGGCGGCAGGAGCTTGTAGAAATGGTGGAAGGCCCGAGACGAACGTACTCTAAGAATATCGCCTGAAAATGAAAGGAAGCAAGGGTTAGGAGGTCCCATAGTGTTTTTCCAGGGAGGAGCCTCCGACGCCTAAGTGAGTATTTTTGAGGTAATCAGACGATTAAAGAGCAGAGATGTATCTTACCTCAAATTCATCTCCCCTTACCTGGAATAATTAGTAAGTATTTATAGAGGGATGAATAGTAATAGTCATTCTTGGTTGGTCAGCCCAGATCATGACACATGTTCGGCAAGATGCGTTCCACGTCTTTTGGGCAATAGAGGACTCCTAGTCGGCATGGGCTGCCAGGCTAAGGCTCTGAGATGACCCGAGAGTGGCGTGCTGGGGTGTCCCTGCAGGCGGCGTGTCAGGACGCGGCTGGGAGGCGGATTATCGGGGATATGTCAGAGGCTCCTTAAATGCTCCATAAATGCTCCATAAATGCTCCTGTTCACTCCCGAGGTCTCCTTCAGTAGAAGAGACCTTTTCGGAGAACTTGTCTTCCGAGGTCCCTTTTGGTATTGCAAGAATGTACCTCCTGAAGGTGACCTTTCCCGGAGACACCCCCACTTCTGGGGATAGCTTGTCCGTCCCCTGAGATCGGCATTGTCGCTTCCCGACACGGACAAATGCCGAGACTGGATTTCCTGGGGTTGAACATCCTTCCTTCTGTGGTGGGCGATTTCTATTCCGAAGTTGGTGTTTTGCTTGAACCCATGCCTCCAAAGGGTGATCAACATCTTGGCTATCATCGGGCTTAGTCTAGCCTTGGTGAAAACCTTCCTGACTTCGATTTGGTCAATGAAGATCTCTGCATCTCCTTCTTTAGTTGCGAAGGTGACTGTTAAGTACTTTACATCTAGGCGGATGTGGAGATTGCCTTGAGTTTGCCTTCCGAGGATGTCGTTGTATGATGAGGGAACATCAATGATAATGAATCTCATCATAATGGAGGTGAACAGCTCCTCCTGACTCTGAGGCGAGGTCCCTTTCAACATTAAGGGCAGATTGATGCATCTGGGGACTGGGAGCTTGGATGGCCCAACCCCAAAGGTGGGGGAATTGACTGTGTTGAGGTCACCTTTTGAGATGCCTAGTTTAGGCAGTAGGTGTGAGAAGATGAAGTCGGTATTGGAGTCGTCATCTAGGAGTACTCTTTTGACGTCCCAACTCCCTATCCATGCCATGACAAGGAGTGGGTCATCGTGGGGGAACTTCACTGTAGACCCGTCTCTGCAAACGAGCTTGTTTGGCGAGTTCCCATACTCCATTATGGAGATTTCTCTTATCTTTCTTTTCCTTTCAGCTGAGGGTATCCCTGTAGTGATGGTTTGGATGACCCCTGCTGATGGCGGTGGATTCTTTCAAGGACTTTGGTCTTGACATCTGTCAGAATCATAGTCCTCCTCGTCCCCCATTCTTTATTCTTCCTTTCTTCCTTTCAGAGATGGCATCCGCAAGTACTGGTGAAGTTGGCCCTGCTTTAACAAAGACTCGATGTACTTTCTTAGCTAGAAGTAGTCTTCAGTTTCATGGCCATGATTTCGGTGTAATTAGCAGAACTTCTTCATGTTCTTCTTGTTTTCCGAAGTCATGGCCTTTGGCGTTGGAATTGTTGTCCCTTGCCTTTCCAAGGCCATAAGAATGGTGGCCCTCGTAGCATTCAGGGGAGTGAACATCATTGGCCTTTTACCCCTTTGTTTTCGGGGCCTTCCTTCAACCTCATTCTGGTGATAAGGCTGGTGGCTTGGTCCCTCGGGCCAAGGGTGTTCCACCTTTGGTCCCCCCATTCTGAGTTCTTCGGCCATTATGTGCTGTTTGGCCCTTCGGTAGAACTCCATGAGAGTGTTTGGGGGGTCCTTGGAGAACTCATAAAAGAGTTGGGAGTCCCTCCAAAGTCCTCTTATCATTGCAAGGACGCAAATCTCAGGCCGAAAGTCGGGTACACTTAGTGCTTCTCGGTTGAACCTTTCGACGTAGTCGCGAATGGTTTCCCCACTTTGCTGCGCTATGTCGAACATCTGTACCAGCATCTTGGCTGTTGGCATGCTGCCAATGAATTTTTGGGTGAAGGCAGTAGACAGTTCTTGCAAACGCAGCAAGGTCCTGTGGGCTAGGGAGTTATACCATGCCGTTGTTTGACCTGAGAGGGTCACCTCGAAACATTTGCAGAGGGTAGCGTCATCTGTGCCGTGGAGCACCATGCTTAGCTTGTACTTTGTTAGGTGCGCTTGGGGGTCACTATGCCCATCATAGGTTTCCAAGCATGGCACCGTGAAGTCACTAGGTATGGGCGCCACCACCACTTCCCGTACAAAGGGTGACTCTTCTCCGGCATAAGTGTCGGACAACCTTGACCAGACTGGTTTTCGGGAGATCTGCCTCTTAACCTTTTCCAGTCTTCCAAGGATCTTCTCCATGAGGGTTGCTGTGTTAGCTTCTCTTTGCTGCTTGGTGGTTGCCGGCAATGGCGAACTTCTTCTCCTTCTCGGAGAGTAACTTCGGCGGAGAGGAGACCAAGACCTTCTGTACGGGGATGAGCTCCGCCGACAGGAGGCTCTAGTTTCTTTTAGGCCTCTTTCTCTGGTGGGTCGCGCCCTAGGGGGCACGTCCTCCATAGAAGATGCATCGAGAGAGTCCTCGCTCCTGGAACTCTGGTGGTGGACCTCGAACTTCTCTTCCAGCGCACTGCCGAGGGGGAGGCCTTTCGGACCGGAGGGGGCTGCGGCCACCTCTAGCCGAGTTGCTGAGTCATTTTAGCAACGATGGAGGGCTAGAAGTCTCATAAGAAGCCCAATGTCACTGTTAGAGGGCGGTCGTCTTCGAATGCAGAAGTTTTTGCAGTGGGCTGCTTGGTCGCCAGCTGAGCCTCCGGCGCAGAGAGGGACTTCTAGAGCCTTTTGTCTTTTGAACGCCGAGTCTCTATGACAGCAACCTGGGAAAGGGTTCTAACAGATGGCGCCAAATGACTCCTTTTTGCATCTTTGTTTTGCAACATGGTGAGCCTGAAGTAGGAACTTCCGGTGAGAGGACGCCTGGATGAGGAACCTCTGGTGGGAAAAGGACTATAAGGACTCAGAAAAGCAAGGGTTAGGAGCTCCCCGGACTATTTTTCCGGGGACGAGTCTCTGACGCCCAAGTCAGTATTTGAAGGTGGAAAGTAAGTAAGGAGCAGAGAGATTCTTCCTTGGAATTGGACCCCCTTACCTGGGGCACTTCCCGAATATTTATAAAGAGAGGAGAGGTTCGTTTGCCACAGTTTGCCTAGATTGTGACACATGTTCAGTCGGATGCGGTCCGTACCTTCGTCGAGAGGGGGAGCTTTTAGCTGACCACAGGCCGCCTAGCCAGAAGCCTAGGTCTTACAAGGGTTGCATGTCAGAGCGTGTCTGAGGGCAGTGTGTCGGGGGCTGTACGAATATAATGTGTCAGAGACTCCTCAGCCATTTCATCGTACACCCACATGGCCTTTTTGACGGACCGAACTCCTTCAAGTTACAGAGCTCATTCGGGGAGGTGAGCTCCTCTAGAGGGAGGTCCCTTACTTGTAGGAGGCACCTTCGGTTGGGCTTTCCTGAGGTCAGGCTCGGGTACCTGATGTGGCACTTCATGCGCGTGCCCCGAGAATGGCCCATAGAGTACCCGAGGTGGTTTTGTCTGCGCAAGGTCACCCTCGGGAAGGGCGGGGACTCCATCTGACCGAAGTTGTTCCCATGGGTTTTATGAGTAGTAGTGCCTATCCGGCTTGCCCGAGGGTGCTACGGCCCTCTCTTTGCCGGGGTCTTGTCTTGTCTGCTTCGACCGGAGATGGCGTGCACATGTGAAGTCCTTCTGGGGCGATAACCCTTTGGCTATCACTTAAAACACTTCAAGATGAATAATTTGGCTTCTGAGTCTCTAGATTTGGTGCCCTGTAGCTAGAGTTATAGCCTGGCAAATTTGCCTGTTTGTTGTTCATTTGGTCATGGTGTTCTAATGTTTAGTAGAATTCATAACTTGATCTCTAGATGGAGTTTTCACTTGAAATCTATTTCCCTACTTTTTCTTATGTATGGTAAAGGGTTCGACATCATAAAAATGTATGGGGACATGGATGAAAAATGAGATAGGATGGGTTTGACCCTTAAATCACTTAAAATGGGAACTAGTAACACCAACTGTGCATATGATTGTACATGCACCTGGGGATTTTACTCAATTTCCATATTGGCCAAGAATAAAGAATTTGGCTATCATCATTACTTCCAAATGAAATTGTATGTGAATATGTGTGTAATGGTTGGACCAATTTACAAATATTCGCATACAGACCAAGGGCCCACTTGGGTAACAAAGTGAGAATTGTTCTACTTGGCCTACAGAACATGCACAGCTCCTAGGACTTGACACACTAAATGTGTTACTGTATTTGAATACTTAGAATGGTAACAAAAGTTGGTATTAGAGCTTATTTGGATTGGATTTCTGTGTTCATGCATCATGACATGTAGTTGCATACATGAGCTTAGTTGGGTTATGGCCAGCTACTAGTGTCAAGTACCTAATAAACTATATATATTGTGGTCTTGTGTTGATCATGAAACAAGAAAATGATTGCCATAAGGAGAGGGGATCAGGCACTCTTATGACCTTTTATTGAGCAAAGGCAGTGATAGCTGAAGGGCAATCGCCCCTGAAAGACCTCACGCGTGTACGCCATCCTTGGCCAACGCATCACCTCCGGTTGGAACAAGCGACCAAACCTCGGCAAAGAGAGAGCCTCAAACATCCTCGGACAAGCCGGATAGGCGTTACCCTTAGGGAGCCCATGGGACCAACTTCGGTCAAGAGGGGTCATCACCCTTACCGAGGGTAACTTCATGCCGATCGCACGTGCCCAATATCACCTACGGATACTCTTTGGGCCACCTTCTGGACACGTTCACAAAGTACCATTGCCAGGAACCTGAGCCTAACCTCGGGAGAGCCCAACCGAAGGTGTCTCATATAAAACAAGGGACCTCCCTCTAAAGAAGCTCACCTCCCTGAACAAGCTCTGTGCCCCGAGGGAGTTTGGTCACCCAAAAAAGCCATGTGGGCGTACGACCAAATAGCTAAGGAGTCTCTGACACACCGTACTCGTACGGCCCATGACACACCGTCGCTAGACACACTATGACATGCCGCCCTTGTGCTGCTTAGGCTTTCGGCCGGACAGCCTATGGTTGGCTAGAAGCTCCCCTTCTCTCCGAAGGTACGAATCATATCTGACCGAATACGTGTCGCGATCTGGGCAACCTATGGCAAACGGACTTCTTCTATTCATCTCCCTATAAATATTCAGGAAGAGCCCCAGGTAAGGGAGAGGCTCCCAATTAGAATATCTCTGCTGCTCACTTATCTTCCATTTTTAAATACTGACTTAGGCGTCGGAGACTCCTCCCTGGAAAAACACTCCGGGGAGCTCCTAACCCTTTGTTTTGCTGGGTCCTTGCAGCCTCTCTACCATCAGATGTTCTCTATCCGGACGTTCTCCTACCGGAAGTTTTTGCTCCAAGTCCACCATGTTACACAATGATGATGCCGAAGGCCATCATTTGGCTCCGTCTGTGGGAACCCTCTCCCAGGTTGACGTCGTAGAAACTCGACGCTCAAAGGACAAAAGGCTTCCGAAGTCCCCTTCTGCGCCAGAGGCTCAGCCGATGACCAAGCAGCCCACGGCAGAAACTTATGCACCAGAAGACGACCACCCAATAACAGTGACGATAGGCTTCCTACGAGATTTCCAGCGCTCCATCATCGCTGAAATGATTCAGCAGCTTGACCAGAGGTGGCCCCAGTCTCCTCCGACCCAAAGGGCCTTTCCCTCGGCGGTGCGCCGGGAGAGGAGTTCGAGGTCCACCCGCCAGAGTTCCAGGAGGGGGACTCTCTCGACGCGTCCTCTTCGGAGGACGTGCCCCAAAAGAAACTAGGGCCCCCTGTTGACGGAGCTCATCTCCGTACCGAAGGTCCCAGTCCCCTCCCCATCGAAGTTACTCTCCGAGAAGGAGAAGAAGTTCGCCGTTGCCGGTGACCACCAGGCAGCAAGGGGAAGCTAACACAATTGTCCTTATGGAGAGGATCCTTGGAAGACTGGAAAAGGTTGAGAGGCAAATCTCCCGAAAACCAGTCTAGTCAAGGCTATCCAACACTTATATCGGAGAAGAGTCACCCTTTGTACGGGAGGTGGTAGAGGCGCCCATGCCTAGTGACATCAGGGTGCCACGCCTGGAAACCTACGATGGGCATAGTGACCCCCAGGCGCATCTGACAAAGTATAAGCGAAGCATGGTGCTCCACGGTGCAGATGACGTTATTCTCTACAAATGTTTTAAGGTAACCCTCTCCGGGCAGCAACGGCATGGTATAACTCTCTGGACCACGGGACCTTGCTAAGTTTCCAGGAGCTATCCACTGCCTTTACCTAGTAGTTCATTGGTAGTAGGCCAATAGCCAAGATGCCGGTACAGATGTTCGACATAGCACAGCGAAGTGGGGAGACCATTCGCGACTACGTCGAAACGTTCAACCGAGAGGCGCTAAGGGTACCCAATTTTCGACCAGAGATTCACATCCTCACAATGATAAGAGGACTTCGGAGGGACTCCCAACACTTTTATGAGTTCTCCAAAGACCCCCTAGACACCCTCGGGGAGTTCTATAGAAGGGTCGAAAAGTATATGACGGCCGAAGAGCTTAGAATGGGAGGACCAAAGGGGGAACACCCACGCCCCGAAGGACTCAACCACTAGCCTCGACACCAGAATGAGGGGGGAAGGCCTAAAAAATCAAGCGGTAAAAGACCAATGACATTCACTCCCCTGAACGCCACAAGAGGTAGCATCCTCATGGCACTAGAAAGGCAGGGAGCTACAGTTCCAAGGCCAAAGACCTTGACCTCGGAAAACAAGAAGAACATGAAGAAATTATGCCACTTTCACCGAGATCACGACCATGATACCGAAGACTGTTTTCAGTTAAGGAAATACATCGAGTCCTTGATAAATCAGGGCCAACTTCACCGGTACTTGTGGATGCCTTCCCCAAAAGGAGGAAAGGAAGAACAAAAAAGGGGGGACGAGGAGGACTATGATTCTGACAGATGCTGGGACCGAAGTCCTCGAAAGAATCCACCGCCATCAGCAAGGATCATCCAAACCATCACTACCGGGATACCCTTAGCTGAGAGGAAAGGAAAGATAAGAGAAATCTCTATAATGGAGTACGGGAATTCGCCAAGCAGGCTCGTTCGCAGAGATGGGTCTATAGTAAAGTTCCCCGATGACAACCCACTCCTTGTCTTGGCAAGGATAAGGAACTGGGGTGATAAAAAAAGTACTCCTTGATGATGGCTCTAACACCGACATCATCTTTTCACACCTACTGCCTAAATTAGGCATCTCAAAAGATGATCTCAACATAGTCAATTCCCCTACCTTCGGAGTTGGGCCATCTGAGCTTCCAGTCCTTGGATACGTCGATCTGCCCCTAATGTTGAAAGAGACCTCGCCCTGGAGTCAGGAGGAGCTGATTGCCTCCATTATGACAAGATTCATTGTCATTGATGTTCACTCAGCTTACAACGCTATCCTCGGAAAGACAGACCCAAGGCAATCTCCACATCCGCCTAGATGGAAAGTACTTAACAGTCACCTTCGCAACTAAAGAAGGAGATGCAGAAATCTTCATTGACCAAACCAAAGTCAGGAGGGTCTTCACAAAGGCCAGACAAAGCCCAGCAAAGGTCCAAGTACAGAGTTTAGTTAATGAAAAGGTAGTCATGACGGGCGAATAGACAACAAGGGAGGAAATGGAAAAGTTGGAAAAAGTATAAACATAAGATGTAGAGCTGATCCCTGGCCGAAACACCCGAGTGGGGAAAAAATTGGCCAAGGGTAACAAAGAAAGGCTTGTATCCTTTTTGTTAATGAAAAAAGCTCTATTCGCCTACTCTCCGAAAGACATTCCTGGGGTCAACCCCAGCATAATCCACCACAGTCTCAGAGTACGCTCGAACGTCAAACCAGTTCGATAGAAAAAACAGAACCTATCGGCTCATAAGAACTCCTTTGTTAAAGCTGAAGTTAAGCGCCTTATTGAGGCAAGGGTAATAAGAGAAGTAAAATACCCCGAATGGCTCAGCAATGTGGTTATTGCCACAAAAGAAGGGAGTGAAAAGCTCCGACTGTGCATCAACTTTCGGAACCTGAATGACGCCTGTCCAAATGACTCTTACCCTTTGCCAGCCATAGACTAGTTGGTGGATTCAACCGCCGAATACGGACTCCTTAGTTTCCTCGATGCCTTCAACGGGTATCACCAAATTCGGATGGGCCCCGAAGATGAAGAGAAAATGGCCTTCATCACAGAAATTGGTACCTACTGCTATGTTAGAATGCCCTTCGGGCTTAAGAACGCAAGGGCTACCTATCAAAGGTTGATGAATAAAGTATTCGACTCTCAGATCAGGAGGAACATGGAGGCATATGTTGATGATATGATAGTTAAGAGCAGAATGCCTAGTAATCATATCACCGACTTAGGCGAAACCTTCCAATCACTTCGAGAGTTCGGCATACGCCTCAATCTCGAGAAGTTTGTATTCGAAGTAAGCGCAGGTAAGTTCCTCGAGTTTATGTTATCAGCAACGGGAATAGACGCCAACCCCGAAAAGGTGAAAGCCCTGCTAAATTTTTGAACACCCACAACCACTAAAGATATACAAAGGCTTACTGGGAGAATCACTTCCCTTAGTAGATTCATTTCCAGGTACGGTGACCAATGTCGACCGTTCTTCAAAGTGCCATGGATAGGTAACTTCGGGATGGCGTAAGTAGGGACAAAGAATTTTGCTACCCACTTCGTCATTTTCTCCGAAGTAGTGCAGCAGGGATGAGACTCAAGGGGGAGAAAGCTTTCGGGAGTAGAACAGACGGTCATCAGTGGAGTAGGATTTGACATTTCTCAAAAAAGAAGAAAGGCAATGATAACCAAAGTGCTATCGCCCCGGTCACCTAAGGACCCCGGAAAGGAGGGAATCAGACACCTGAGGCACACGATCTCGATAGCCCGCAATACCAACCTTAGAAAACTAGCGTATCACCTCCTTCGGGAAGGCGACCGAACCAGCTTCGGGGGAGAAGGACTTGCCACTTTCTGCAGGAGAAAGCCCCCCGAAGGAGTAACTTCGGAGCTAGGGAATTCCCCGAAGTACCAGTATGACTCCGGGAAAAGGCCCCTCACTCCGAAGTGAGACATCAACCAAAGAGACCTCGGAGGTACGGCAGGAGTCATTAAGGATTGTCATGTAGGGCTATGCTTGCCTCAGCTCGTAGCCCGAGGAGCCTGCAGGCGGATAGGGGCCCCCACCCTCAGAAGTACGGATGGTGTCCGTCCGTACACGTGTCATAATCTGAAGGGGGGGCTCGCTCACTCTCCTCTTTCCACCCTCAAGAAGACACGGCAGGCAAGAGCCTTTTGTCTTTACTACTCCCTCTCCACCCCCCAAAGCGCTGACTTAGGCGTCAGAGGCTCTTCCCCGGAAAATCACTATGGGGACCTCCTAACCCCTGTTTTATGAGTGTTTCAGGCAGGTACTCCTGAGGAATCCCTTCAATGGGGCGCTCTCCCATACCGGAAGTCCTTCTCGGCCTCCCCGTCTCACATGACGAAGATGCAGCCGGCCATCAAGCAACCTCGGGAAAAATGAAGGAAGAGAATCGAAGGACTTTGGAAAAACAAAACTTCAAAAAAAAACAACCTCGGAAGAAAGGAAGAACTATGGAAGCAAAGACCCACCCAAAGTTTTGCCGAAATCTGGATTCTTGGACGCCGTCTTGAGGGGTTGTCGGAACTCACTCCGCCGCTAGAACTACTGCTGAAATGAGAAAAAAGATGAGAGAGAGCTCTAGAGCAAACGAAAGCAAAAGAGAAGAGTGTTAAGGTCTGAGGCGAGAGGTGCTTATATAGGCCCAAGGGGTAGGCAAAACGTCGTCATTATTACTCCTTGAAGGTGAAGAGATGCAATTAATGTAACTGACGTAACTATTCACCATCCATCAGCTGCCACGTGTAAGCAAATGCGAGAAACGGGGGCACGCCCCTAACAACTGGCAGACCTATATAACAATACCCAAAGTAACACATCTGTCTGTATGGGAAGATGAAATGATTCACTGATAGGAAGGTCAGTGGAACCACGCACCTCTGACAATGACCATGCCAGAAGAGCCAGGAACATCACTCGAACTCAAGGAGTTCCTGAGACTCCCCCAAACCGAAGAAACATCCTCGATTTTCTGAGGGGGGATGTGATAGGCGAAGGGCAATCGCCACTGAAGGACCTCACGCGTGTACACCATCCTTGGCCAACGCATCACCTCCGGTCAGAACAAGCGACCAAACCTCGGCAAAAAGAAAGCCTCAAGCGTCCTCGGACAAGCCGGATAGGCATTACCTTTAGGGAGCCCATGGGACCAACTTCGGTCAAGAGGGGTCATCACCCTTCTCGAGGGTAACTTCGTGCCAACCTTACGTGCCCAAGATAACCTTTGGATACTCTTTTGGGCCACATTCTGGACACGTTCATAAAGTACCATTGTCAGGAACCCAAGCCTAATCTCGAGAGAGCGCAACTGAAGGTGTCTTGTATAAAACAAGGGACCTCCTTTCAAAGAAGCTCACCTCCCCGAACAAGCTCTGTACCCCGAGTAAGTTTGGTCACCCGAAAAGGCCACGTGGGCGTACGACCAAATAGCTAAGGAGTCTCTGACACACCGTACTTGTACGGCCCACGACACACCGCCCCTAGACACGTTATGACACGCTGCCCTTGTACTGCTTAGGCTTTTGGCCGGGCAGCCTATGGTCGGTTAGAAGCTCCCCTTCTCTCCGAAGGTACGAATCATATCCGACCGAACACGTGTCGCGATCTGGGCAACCTGTGGCAAACTGACTTCTTCTATTCATCTCCCTATAAATATTCGGGAAGAGCCCTAGGTAAGGGAGATGCTCCCAATCAGAATATCTTTGCTCTTTACTTATCTTCCACTTTTAAATACTGACTTGGGCATTGAAGACTCTTCCCCGGAAAAACACTCTGGGGAGCTCCTAAACCTTTATTTTGCTGGGTTCTTGCAGCCTCTCTACCATCGGAGGTTCTCTATCCGAATGTTCTTCTACCGGAAGTTTCTGCTCCAGGTCCACCATGTTACACAACGATGATGCCGAAGGCCATCAAGCATGCCAATGAAAGGGTTGCACAATAGCAGCCAAGGGTTCACAGAGTAAAAAACCTACCACCTGAAATGAACATACCATAAGTGTTGGTTGAACTACAAAGAAATCTGACTGAGGTAAATGAAAATTTAGTAAGGTTACTCCATGCTCAACAGCAATGAGCCAAAATAGCATAGGCGTTACCATAGGAGTAGAACTAGCAAGTTGCTAGGATCAACCTAGTGAATGTTTCTTTTGAAAGAAATAAGGATGAAGAACTTGAAGAAGATGAGGATAAAAGACATCCCAGAGGTAGAAGAATCAAGTCTGAGATTGGCCAAGTGTCAAGGACAACGCCAAGAGCAACCGAAAGGTTGCAAGGCCATAAAGCCGCAAGGTCTGCCTGAGGTCCATCAAAGGCTTGATACTTCAGTTGCATAGGTCCTAGGCTAGGGTTCATTTACCATCCCACACCCCACCTACCTCGGCTCTTAATGCTCAGCGGAATCTTCGTTATGTGACATGGTGTAGCTGCAAACGAGACTTCCGGTATGAAGGTGTTTGTAAAGAGCACTCCGGTGAAGCAGGTGCCTTGGAGAGGAGATTCCGGCGAGGATGTTGTTGCAAGACTCAATGAAACAAAGGTTAGAGACTCCCCGGAGTGTGATTCCGGGGGTGGAGCCTCCGACACTCAAGTCAATCTTTTTAGGATGAAAGTAAGAAGGAATGAAGAGCAGATAATGGCTAGAGTTTCATATTTCTTACTTGTTGTCTCCCCCCTGTGCCAAGGTTCTCCACAGGTATTTTTAGGAGGTCCTTAGGAGTAGGCCTCCTGCTACAGCTTGTCTTAGATCATGACACATGGTTGGCCATATTTGATTCATACGTTCAGGGATAGACGCCCCCAGCATAGCCATTTTGACCAAAGGTCAGGGCCGTGTGTAAGGGCTGTGTGTCAGAGGCGTGTGCGAGGTCCCCTGTGTCAGAGGCTCATAACCGTTTTTCTCTTATCTGGTTAAGAAATCCTTCAGTGATGGACTCTCTTTGGGGAGTGAGACTCCTTTGACAGGCGAGCCTCCTTCTGTCCAACTTTGCTCTCTGAGGGCTGTGGAGGGAGGCTCCTCAACAGTGTGGAGGACCTTCGGAGGGTGCCATATGCTTCCGAGAGTGGGGAGATGATCCCCGAGGTCTCCAGACAACTTGACCGAGGATGGCATATCATGCCAATCCAAGGGTGGTGGTGTCATTAGCCAAGGGTGGGGAGGATCCCATCTTCCCCAAGGTGGGTCAGATGTACTTCCGAGGATGGTACTTTGTAAGTCATCCTTAAAGGCTATCCAAGCGTTGGCTATCACATGCCCCCCTCGGAAAGCCAAAGTGGAGACTTCGGTTGGTAGAATCTTTGGGGGCACTCCGTGGGACTCCTTGTACAGGCTGTGTAGGAGACATTTTGTTTCCCGAAGGTGTGCCTTCTTAGCTGAGGTAGCCTATGAGTGTCACTCCTTGCCCCCTGGCTAGTCCCTTTGTTACCACCTCACAAAATAGGAGAATTACAAATGTGTCATAACGACTAAAAACCATTATATTGTGCAATTCTTACCATAGTGATTGTAGTGTGGGGGATAAAAGGTATGATCAACACCTCCTTAAAAGTGTTCCAAGTTGGTAATTTGGCCCCCAAGAAAAGCCTTAAGGATTGCTTGTTTGTCAAGCAACCTATGGACTTTTTTGTAAGATTTCAGAAATTCGAATACTCAATTGCAAAACTTTCACAAAAGAGATTTGGAAAGCTATTGGAAGGATATGAATGGTATGAAAGTGCTATTAGAGGACCAAATTGCTCATGGAAGACAAGTTTGGACAAAGGAAACACTAAAGGCAATAAGGACCTAAATGTCCTAGTTTAAACCTTAAGGTGTTCAAGCTTTTGACTTAAGTCTAAGGGTGGAATTGTGAGGTTATCCCACCATGGGGGAGGCAGCCAAAACTTGATAATTAGTCAAAAATGTTGGGAACATGTGTACCAATGATTTTAAGACAAAGAAACCACAATTAGTGAGAAAAATGACAGAAAACAAGGTTAAGCTTGTTAAGTGTGTTTTGGTGCCCTTAAGCTCATTTAAGGCCATTTAAGTGGCCAAATCACTTATCCCTCTATCATTTTCATCCTCCCCCAGCCCAAGAATACAGCCATACTTCCTCCATCACCACCTTCAAACTTTCAATTAATTGAAATTGAAGGCAAAAGGAAGCAATTGGAAGCAAACTAGAGCTATTTCTTGCATACTTCAAGGATCAAGCTTGATTTTTGGCCTACCCACTTTGGTAAGGGTTCTCTTGCTCTCATGGACTATTTTCTGCAATTTTCAAACATCCATGGAGCTAGGGTTAAGCTTGGAAGAGAGCCATGAGTTTGATGAACCAAGCTTAAGGAGGGGAGTGCACTTATTGAAGGTTTTGTGACCTAGTGTGAAGTGCACAATGATGGCACTGAAATGAGGGTTTCTAGAGCCCAAAGCTAGTACTAACTACTGTTAAAATCCTCCTAAGACCAAGCATTAGCTTGAGGATGGCTGCTATAGTTATTTGGTTATGTTTATTATGTGTTTTATGGGCTAACCTATGCTTATTGTTGCTGCTGCCACATTTCATGTGTTTGTTGTTTGTGTTTGGCTGCTGCACTTGGTTTGTTGTTTGTGTTTGGCTGCTGCACTTGGTTGCTTTATCTTGTATATATGCATTGTGGTTTTTATGTTTTAGTGTATTTTGATTCAGGTTTTAATGATGGTTACATTGCCTATTGAATCCAAGTGCTACGCTTACTAAGTTTCTCAATGAAACTTACTCCCCTCAATTCTGCCATTTCAGGTCCAGCTTAAAGATCACCTTCAAACTAACCTTTGTTGTTTGATTTTTAATTTGAAATTTTAGGTACATGAACTTCCATATGTCTAGTTATGATTGGGAATGTTTGGTGATTTTAAGAGCACATTTCGTATTTTTAATGGTGGTACTTATTGTGTTGTGCAGCAGCTGTCCAGCATCCTGTTTTTGGAGTCCATTGTGTCACAGCACCTCCTGTAACCTAGGGTGTGTATTTAGCTGAGCTAAGACCATATTGTAGTGCATGTCTGCATCTACGTGTACTGTTTGTAAAATGAGACAAGTATGTGAACATTTGGGTAATGTTTTGGCTATGTAAGTGATGTGGTGCAAAGCTGCCTAAGTGTGAATGATGGGCTGCTTACTTGTAAATTCTGTTTTGACCATATAAAGTTGTTAAAAGAAATGAAATGTAATTCCTATCAGTAATGGACATATATGGGATAGCCTTGGAGGGCTTTCTCCTAGTGAATGAAGTGTGGTTTGGAAAAATTGTATGGGCAAAATGGTCCAAAAGTTGCCAGAATTTTGACTATGGACATAAAGTTTAATATCTCCCTACGTAGAATGAATCTTGGTATGAAATTTTGACCACACCTAGAGGACATCTAGAGGGTTAACTAGGATTTTGAATTTCTGGATTTACAGCCCTGTAGCCGAAGATATGATGTTGCAAAATTGGCTGAGTTACTGTTCATTTGCTCAGAATTTTGTAACCAACTTCAAAAAACCATAACTTGGTCCATAAGTGGGCTATTGATGTAAAAAAAATTCCTTGTTTTTATCTAAGTCTCTACTTGATAATGGAGCAAAGAAAATAGGGGGCTTTGTGGCTAGAATGATACAGTTTGTTAGTGGAAGTTACAGGTGCAGTAGCTGGCCACTAGAACTTAACATGATTGCCTAAGGTGTAGAAGCCAAACCTAAGACTTATGCTAGTGTTTTCTTTCTTAGCTTCCATATTGTGCATAAATTTAAATATGTGTGTTATGGTTAGACCAATATGCATGTATTTACATAGTGCTCAAGAGGGTCACTTGGGTATGTACACTAGGGGTGTTGTTCTGATGACCCATAGGACACACCAAACTTGGGAGTTTAAATGCATAGTTTTGGCACCATAACTGGACTACCTCGGAGTGGGTAACAAAATTTGCTATCAGAGCATGGTTTGTACATGTACATAGCATATAGTTGCATTGCATGCATCTACATATATGTACTCAATTTGGTCAGCTGCTAGTGTCAAGTACCATTAAAATACCTATGATCTTTACATGTGCTCTATGGTGAATCATCAATGCAAGAAGTAAACATGGTTGCCACAAGGAGAGGGGAACCACCCTGAAGGCCTCCTGCTAATTCTGGGAAACAAAAAAATGGGCAGAATAGAGGGAATCAAGGGCAACAAGGGGTACCAAACCCTGAAGTGCTACAGGTTTGGTTAGAGCTTTAGAGGGACTTAGCTCTAATCAATGAAAACATAGTAAGGCTTAATCAAGCACAATAGCAAGGAGTCCAAGTAGCTCCAGTAGAATCAGTTCAGGATGCACAATAGCAACCAGAAGAGGATACTAGGAACACATCTGAATATGTTCCTTCTGGAAGTATAAAAGACACAAATGATGAAACTATTGAGGAAGAAGATTAAGGTCTGAGATTGGTCAGGTATCCAGGACCAATCCCTCAATCTATGACCATTCCTCCACTAGGGATGAGATTGAGGATGGCAATGAGAGAAGATCCAAGATAAGGCAGAGAGATCATAGAGATCATAGAGATCATCACCATACTGAGGGCTCTCACAGATACAGGAGACATAGATCAGAGGATCTAGAAGGCCTAGATGAGGTTAGACTATTGGAGAGGTTCCAAGGCGTAAGACCTCCACAGTTTGATGGAAGAGCTGGGCCAGAGAGAGTTGAGGAGTGGTTAATCTTCATTGAGAAAATGTTTGAGAGGATGCCACTCAACTCCACCAAAAGAGTGTCATTGGCTACCTACAATTTGGCAGGCAGTTCAGAGATATGGTGGAGGAGCACCAGAGATAGATATGCTGCCCATAAGGGCAGAAGGCCAAGAGAAGACATCAAAATGACTTGGCCAGAGTTCACACAGCTGTTCTAGGAACAGTACATCAGTGATGCCATCAAAGATATGAAGCAAGCTGAATTTGATGCTCTAAGGCAGGACAACCTCAGTGTCCTAGAGTATGAGCACAAATTCAATCAATTGGTGAGGTATGCTCCTCAGTATCATGGACTAGAGGGGTTGAATAGGCCTAAAGTCAGACATTAGAAAGGCTGTTAGACCTTTTGGAGCAGTTACACACTATGAAGTAGTGCTAAAAGCTCTATCAGTAGAGCAAGAGGAGTATGAGACTAAGTAATTTCCTAGTGGACCAGGGGAAAGTAGTCAGGCAGGAGGCAAGTAGAAGAAGCCACCACATGGCAAAGGAATTGCCAAGAATTCTCATCATGGTGGCGAGTGCAAGGTTAAGGGGAAGTTCCCTGGCCTAAGGTGCCCTAAATGCAAGAAGTTTCATGGAAAGAAACCTTGTTATTTTGACACCCAAGCATGTCTCAGATGTGGATCCATGGATCATTGGATCAAAGACTACCCACTCACTCAAAGGAGGCTAGAAGACCAAGGTCCAGTAAGGCGTATTGGGGTAGGACCTAGAGGGGGAGCACCTAGGGAAGGACAGCAGAGGCCAGTTCCTCTAGTGCCTCTGCCTTTAGTGCAGAAAGCTGGCAGAGTCTTGCAAGTGGAGAGGCCAGAGACATCAGAGCAGGGAGGAGCACTAAGAGGTAACATTTACCTTAACGGTATGCCTGTTAGTGTTCTGTTTGATATTGGTGCATCTGTGTCTATAGTGGCTAGGAAATTCGTTGAAGCCATGAAATTGCCTACTAAAATCATGCCTAGGATATCCTTAGTGAAAGCAGCAGGTAGTCAATGTCTTTTCACTAATGACCTAGCTAAGGATTGTGAGCTAGTAGTAGGAAAGACTAAGGTTATGACTAATCTGCTAGTGTTGGACATTCCTAAGTATGATTTAGTGCTGGGTATGAATTGACTTGCTATGCATAACATAAGAATTGATTGTGCTAATAGGGAAATCACATTGCCTGATGGTGAAGTGTATGCATTAGTGAATTCTAAGGAATTAGTGTATGAAATGCATGGCATGGAGCTAGAGGTATTAGATGAGATACCTATGATTTCTGAGCATGATTACTGTTATGCATTGAATGAATTGCACTATGATAAGGAGGTGGACAGAATACCTATAGTGAGAGGCTTTCCAAAAGTCTTTCCTAAAGACCTACCAGGTTTTGCTCCACAAAGGGAGGTTGAATTTGAAATCAAGCTGCAGCCAGAAGCTAGTCCAATATCCATACCTCCTTACAGAATGCCAATCACAGAGATGAATGAGCTCGAGAAACAACTTGATGAACTTCTTGAAAAAGGGTTCATAAGGCCAAGTGTCTCACCATGGCGAGCTCCTGTTCTCTTTGTGAAAAAGAAGGATGGATCTTTAAGACTATGCATTAACTACAGGAAGCTTAATGCAGTGACTATCAAGAACAAGTATCCACTCCCTAGGATTGAGGATCTATTTGATCAACTCAAGGGAGCTAAGATCTTCCCCAAGATAGATTTGAGATCTGGATACTTCCAGTTGAGAGTAAAGGAAAAGGACAATCCTAAGATTGCATTGAGGACCAGATATGGGCATTATGAGTACATAGTCATGCCGTTTGGTTTGACTAATGCCCCGGTTGCTTTCATGGACCTGATGAACAGGGTGTTCAGACCACATTCAGACAAATTTGTGGTTGTGTTCATTGATGACATCCTAGTGTATTCCAAGGATGAAAATGAACATGAACATCATCTAAAGATTGTCATAAAGACTCTGTTGCAGCATCAGCTTTACTCTAAGTTATCCAACTGTGAATTGTAGATAAGAGAAATGTCTTTCCTAGGACACATTATAGATGCACAAGGCCTTAAGGCAGACCCTGAAAAGGTCAAGGCAGTGCAAGAGTGGGAAAGACCAAAGACTATAAAGGATATCAGAAGAGAAAAAAGGTTCCTTGTATGAATCCTTTGCCTACAAGCAAGGATTACTGTACTTCAAGGACCAAATCTATGTGCCTAAAGGACCACAACCTATGTAAACAAAAGAAGGAGAGATTTGGATTTTGAGGTTAGTGACAATGTTTGGCTGAAAGTTGCACCAACCAAAGGAAATGTTAGATTTGGTAGAAGAACCAAGTTAGCTCCAAGATACATCGGTCCTTATGAGATCTTGGACAGAGTTAGCAAGGTAGCATACAGGTTAGCTCTACCACCAAGCATGTCAAGTGTTCATAATTTTTTTCACATCAATATGCTTAAAAAGTGTCTATTGGACACAAAGCATGCTATTGTAGTGGAAGACATACAGTTGGAACCTAACTTGACATATGAAGAGAAACCTATAGCTATCTTAGCCAAGGATACCAGAAGGTTAAGAAACAAACATATTCCCATCGGTAAAGTTCAGTGGTCACACCACTCTGAAACAGAAGCAACTTGGGAAACTGAAAAAGACCTTATGGAAAGGTATCTTGAAGAATACCTGAAGCTAAAGGCTATTTTGCAGGACCAAAACTTTTAAGGGGGGGAGGATTGCTACCACCTCACAAAATGGGAGAATTACAAGTGTGTCATAATGGCTAAAAACCATTATATTGTGTAATTCTCACCATAGTGATTGTAGTGTGGGGGTAAAAGGTATGATCAACACCTCTTTAAAAGTCTTCCAGGTTAGTAATTTGGCCCCCAAGAAAAGCCTTAAGGATTGCTTGTTTGTCAAGCAACCTATGGACTTTTTTGTAAGATTTTGGAAATTCGAGTACTCAATTGCAAAAGTTTCACAGAAGAGATTTGGAGACCTATGGGAACGATATGAATGGTATGAAAGTGCTGTTGGATGACCAAATTGATCATGGAAGACAAGTTTGGACAAAGGAAACACTAAAGCCAATAAGGACATAAATGTCCTAGTGTAAACCTTAAGGTGTTCAAGCTTTTGACTTAAGTCTAAAGGTGGAATTGTGAGGTTATCCCACCATGGGAGAGGCAGCCAAGACTTTATAATTAGTCAAAAATGTTGGGCACATGTGTACCAATGATTTTAAGACAAAGAAACCATAATTAGTGAGAATGAAAATGACATAAAGCAAGGTTAAGCTTGTTAAGTGTGTTTTGGTGCCCTTAAGCCCATTTAAGGCCATTTAAGTGGCCAAATCACTTATCCCTCTCTCATTTTCGTCCTCACCCAGCCCAAGAACACAGCCATACTTCCTCCATAGCCACCACACCTTCAAACCTGCAATTGATTGAAATTGAAGGCAAAAGGAAGCAATTGGAAGCAAACTAGAGCTATTTCTTGCATACTTCAAGGATCAAGCTTGTTTTTTGGCCTACCCACTTTGGTAAGGGTTCTCTTGATCTCATGGACTGTTTTTTGCAATTTTCAAACATCCATGGAGCTAGGGATAAACTTGGAAGAGAGCCATGAGCTTGATGAACCAAGCTTAATGAGGGGAGTGCACTTATTGAAGGTTTTGTGACCTAGTGTGAAGTGCACAATGATGGCACTAAAATGAGGGTTTCTAAAGCCCAAAGCTAGTACTAACTACTGTTAAAATCCTCCTAAGACCAAGCATTAGCTTGAAGAGGGCTGCCATAGTGATTTGGTTTTGTTTATTATGTGTTTTATGGACTAACCTATGCTTATTGTTGCTGCTGCCACATTTCATGTGTTTGATGTTTGTGTTTGGCTGCTTAATTTGGTTGCCATATCTTGTATATATGCATTGTGGTTTTTTTTTTAGTGTATTTTGATGCAGGTTTTAATGATGGTTGCATTGCCTATTGAATCCAAGTGCTACCCTTACTAAGTTTCTCAATGAAACTTAGTCCCCTCAATTCTGTCATTTCAGGTCCAGCTGAAAGATCACCTTCAAACTAACCATTTTCGTTTCCGTTTTAATCTGAAATTTCAGGTACAAGAACTTCCATATTTCTAGTTATGATCTGGAAAGTTTGGTGATTTTAGGAGCACATTTCATATTTTTAATGGTGGTACTTATTGTGTTGTGCAGCAGCTGTCCAGCATCCTGTTTTTGGAGTCCATTGTGTCTCAGGACCTCCTGTAACCTAGGGTGCGTATTTAGCTGAGATAAGACCATATTGTAGTGCATGTATGCTTGTGCACGTAGTGTATGTAAAATGAGACAAGTATGTGAACATTTGAGTAATGTTTTGGGTATGTAAGTGATGTGGTGCAAAGCTGCCTAAGTGTTAGTAATGGGCTGCTTACTTGTAAATTCTGTTTTGACCACATAAAGTTGTTAAAATAAATGCAATGTAATTCCTATGTATAATGGACATATATGGGATAGCCTTGGAGGCTTTTTCCTTGTGAATGAAGTGTTTGCATGGTTTGGAAAAATTGTATGGGCAAAATGGTCCAAAAGTTGCCAGAATTTTGACTCTGGACATAAAGTTTAATATCTCCCTGTGTAGAATGAATCTTGGTATGAAATTTTGACCACACCTAGAGGACATCTAGAGGGTTAACTGGGATTTTTAATTTCTGGATTTACAGCCCTGTATCCAAAGATATGATGTTGCAAAATTGGCTGAGTTACTGTTCATAGGTGAGCTATTGATGTAAAACAAAATTCCTTGTTTTTGTCTAAGTCTCTACTTGATAATGGAGCAAAGAAAACAGGGGGCTATGTGGATAGAATGATACAGTTGTTAGTGGAAGTTACAAGTACAGTAGCTGGCCACTAGAACTTAACACGATTGCCTAAGGTGTGGAAGCCAAAACTAAGACTTATGCTAGTGTTTTCTTTCTGAGCTTCCATATTGTTCATAAATGTAAATATGTGTGTTATGGTTAGACCAATATGCATGTATTTACATAGTGCTCAAGAGGGTCACTTAGGTATATACACTAGGGGTTTTGTTCTGTTGACCTGCAGGACACACCAAACCTGGGAGTTTAAATGCACAGTTTTGGCACCATAACTAGACTACCCTGGAGTGGGTAACGCCCTTGGTGTTTTTGAGTTGTTCACCCCTTTTTTACTTTTCTGCAACAGGTCGGTGGGTTGTCACTTTTTGTAATCAGGTGCGTCACTTTGGATATAATTGCCTAGGTTTTCATGCTGTTAGAAGGCATGCCCTCATTTCCTCCATTGGATGACACATGGCACGCATTGATGGGGGATAGTTGCATCGGTTACACCAACCACATCTTTTCACCTTCAAGGGGTAATTGTGGCGACGATTCTCCTTCGTGGGATTGTTGTGGCAACAATTCGCCTACCCCCTTCAGTCTATATAAACCCTCCTTCCCCTCATAGCTGTCACTTGTTTCTTTTGCTTCTGTCCTTCTCTCGTTTGCTCTCAAGCTTTTCTTTCTTTTCTGCGGTGGTGTAAGCGGCGGAGCGATTTCCAGTGAACTTTTACAACAGCATCTACCAATCCTGACTTTGGCAAAAGCTTTGGTGGGTTTTCCTTTCTAAGGTCCTTCAGTTTCTTCCGTTTCTATTTTTTCCAGTGTCCAAAGTTGTTTTCTTTTCCTGAAGTCCTTCAATTTTTTGGATTTCTAGCCTTTTTTGCTTTCCCGAAGTCGTCCCATTCTTACGAAGTTACTTTCTTCCCTGAATATGTCTTCTCTGACCCCACTTTTGGCTGTTCGTCCTCTTCCCGAGAGTTGGGCTTCTCTCGACTCTCATCTGTGCTACACCACTTCGGAGAAAATGGAGAACTGGGCAGCTAAATTCTACCTCCCGTCTTACGCTGTGACTAGGCTACCTACTGCAGGTCTGCTTAGTTACATGTATCATTCGGACGAGGTTACTATTTTCTGAGCCCAACTGAAGGCCAAACTTCAGTTTTCCCCGCCGAAGATGATTTACAACTTTTGCCAATTCCATGGCATAGCCGTGAATCAGCTTCCTCCCAACTCCTATTCTTGCTTCAATGCTTTTCTCTACATGTGTGTGGTTTTCAAGATAGAACCCCACTTCATCATCTTTATGCAGTATTACAAGCTCTATCCGGTCCCAAAGGGTGGCTTCTATTTCTTGCTACCTCGGGGATCTGGGAGCAAAAAATACATGTTCACCGTCACCACCAAGGATAGCTAACGAGGGTGGCAAAATAAATTCTTCTTCCTCAAGGTGGACAAGGTGTGGTCGTATGTACCAACTCGATGGGCCCACGTGCCGCTAGAGACGAATGTTATTGATCCCAAGAAGTTGCTAAATCTTGAGTTAGCAGCGAGGTTTGAGGACTTTGACAGCCATATCCGAGCTGTCACCGACTGGGATGCCAAGGTCTCGTCGCGCTCTTTGTATCCCTTTCCCATCAAGTGGAACCTCATGATTGAAGAGGTTCTTCGGGAGTTAGGGGTGATCAAGGAGCACAAAACCGACCTCGGTATGCCAGCGCCTGCCATCGACAAGAAGAAGGCGTGGTTGGTGATGCTCCTTCGGAAGGAGCTCACATACGAAGCCCTCGTTGAGAGTAAGTCGCTTTCCAAATTTTGCTATAAGTACCCCTTTGGACTTACACTAATATTTTCTTCCTTTTTCAGAGATGCGCAACCAGTCAACTGCCTTTTTCAAATCCCTCTTCCTCAGTCAAGCTGAGAAGGGGGAACAGAAGAAGAAGGCTGCCCCAAAGAGGCAAAACACATCTGGAGAAGGGCCATCTTCGGCCAAGAAATTGAAGAAGGACCTTCTTCCCCCCCTCTGGAGGATGTTACAGAGGTCGGAGACCAACCTTCGGTCCACGTCGACCCGCCATCGAAGCTGGCCGTCAGCTCCACTCCCCGGAGTCCTATCACTTCGGTGGACACCTTGGGCACTTCAGCAGGAGGCCCATCTGTTGAAGAGCTCAAGGGGCGAACATGAGGGAAGAGCAAACATGTCCCTTCCGAGGTGGAGGAAGTCCATGACTATGACGAGGACATCGCTGAGGTTCCACCAAGTTTGCCCCTTAGCCATTTTTCTATAAATTTAGACATCTTTAGCATTTTTGACCTTTTAGACGTATGGCTAAGGGATAATGTACTGATGGAACTTCGGCATGATTTTGCAGAGGAACTAGCTCCCTCGGCGTGGATGGTGGAGCACGCCCAGAACCAGGCCCTTTGGGACTCCCATATCCCGAAGGATAAAGTTCGGAGGGAGCCTTTTTGGTCTTTCACGGAGGACATGAACTTGTTCTCCGAGGACAGCCAGCAAATGCCTCCCTAAGTAGCGAGGGGCGTGCTCACCCAAGCCACTTCAAATCTCTGGCGAAGGAATGCCCAAACGAGGAGGTCCTCACCGCAAGGATATCGGAACACGCTGCCTAGGTGAGCCTCTTGGGACTTTAGCAAATTTTCTAGGCTTTTGTAGCCTTTTGACCCTGACGCAAAGTCTTTCCTTTCTAAAGCTCTTGGCTTATAGTGGATATTTCCGAGCATGGGTAGCAAAGCAGTCTTCGATCTTATCTCGAACCAAAGTGCACTTGGAGAAAGCCAAGCTATTCTACGCCGGCTCAGTTGTCAAGTACACCGAGCTGAACAAGATAGCCAAGAAGGAGGTGGCCAAGGTTTAGGAGGAGTTCGTAAAGAGTCAGGAGGAGGTCTCTCAAGAATTCTCCCAGAAGGTGTCTGACCTCGATGTGAAGGTCATCGCGCTATCTTCAAAGAACGAGGCCTACCAAAAGGAGAAGGAGGAGGTTGCAGACAACACTGAACTCCAAGCCGAGGTCGACGCTCTAAAGAAGGAGACGAAGAAGAAGAAGAAGACAAAGAAGGTGGAGAAGGAGGTTGCTGAGTTGAGGGATGAGCTGAACGACTTGGGTATTAAGAAGGACAAAGCTGATCATGCAACTAAGGTTGCATTCCAAGACAACTTCTATTTGGCTTGGCACCAAGTCCTGGTGAAGTAACCCGACCTCAACCTCTCTTTTCTTGTTGGCCTGGAGATTCCTGGGGGGCCTCATTGGGCATGGTCAAAGATTGAATATCTTAATCTTCCCTTTCCTCCTTCGGCGCCGAAGGTCGCGACAAAGGAGGTTGGCGATGGGATGACTCAAGATGACGAGGTCCCTTAGGCGTCCAGGACTTTGCCTTTTTCTTCTTTTTTGTAATCTTCTTCTTGTAATCCTCCTCCTTGTTGTAATAAGGCTCAATTTAATAAAATTCCTTCTTTCCTCCAGAATTTGGCTAAGTCTCAAAACATGTTTCTTCTATACCATCTTTGGTACCGAGGGTTAGCTTGACCATTTTTGGCATAAGTCCCTTAAGAAAATAGTAAGTAATCTCTATGCTTGTTATTCGGATAAACGCCTTCAGTGTATATAGGACCAGTTTCGAATAACATTCTTTGGCAAAACTTTACCTATTTATGCAGCCGTATTCCGTCTAAAACCTATTGAGAGAAAATGTATTGTTTTTTGTACATAGGCTCTTACACCTTGCTCGGTTGGGCTCCCTTGGTGGGACTAATTTCCTTAGAAAAAATTCTAAGTATAGAATTTTTTAAAGACATATGAATGCCATGTATTCCTCAGCTTTCCACTTTTGGTATCGCCAAGTTTGTATACTCCAGGCCGAACTTCATCGAGAACCAAATAAGGCCCTTCCTAGTTTGACCGAAATACTCCGTGGGATGGTCTTTGGGGCCCAACCTCAGCCTTTCGGAGGACAAGGTCCCCCTTCCTAATTCCCTTTCACCTGACATGCAAGTTCACAATTATGGCTACCCTTTGATAAAACGTCTTTCTTCTAAGCTCAGCCACTTCTTTGTGTTCGTCAATTAAGTCCAGCTTGGTTATCAATCCAAGGTTATTTCCTTCCTCATCGAACACTTGCACCCTAACTGATGGCTGAACCACTTTGATAGGAATAATGGCCTCCGTGCCGAAGATAAGTGAGAAAGTTGTCTCACTTGTGGCCCTTTGGGGTGTTGCCCGATAGCTCCATAGCACGCTAGGAAGTTTTCCTGGCCATTTTCCTTTTTCTTGCTTCAATCTCTTTTTCAAACCATCTTTTATGGTTATGTTGGACACCTCTACCTGTCCGTTGCTCTAAGGATGAACTACTAGGGCGAAGTGCATTTTTATCCTGAGGTCGGTAATGAATTCTTAGAATCCATTTTCAATAAACTAGGAACCATTGTTGGCCACTATCACCCTCTGTATTACCCACTCCGGGGTAGTCCAGTTATGGTGCCAAAACTGTGCATTTAGACTCCCAGGATTGGTAATGTTCTGTAGGCCATCAGAACACTACCCTTAGTGTGCATACCCAAGTGGCCCTCTTGGGCACTATGTAAATACATGCATATTGGTCCAACCATCACGCACATATTCACATTTCATGCACACCATGGCAGAAAAGAAGGAAAACACTAGCACAAGTCTTAGTTTTGGCTTCCACACATTAGGCAATCTTGTTAAGTTCTAGTGGCCAGCTACTGCACCTGTAACTTCCACTAATAAACTGTATCATTTTAGCCAAATAGAGCCATGTTTTATTTGTTCCATTATCAATTAGAGACATATAGAAAACCAACGAATTTTGTTTTACATCAATATCCCACCTATGGGCCAAGTTATGGATTTTTGAAGTTGGTTACAAAATTCTGACCAAATGAACAGTAACTCAGCTAACTTTGCAACGTCATATGTTTGGCTAAAGGGCTCTAAATCCATAAATTCCAAATCCCAGTTAACCCTCTAGATGTCCTATATCTGTGGTCAAAATTTCATACCAAGATTCATTCTACACAGGGAGATATTAAACTTTAGGTCCAGAGTCAAAATTCTGGCAACTTTTGGACCATTTTGCCCATACAATTTTTCCAAACCATGCAAACACTTCATTCACATGGGGAAAGCCCTCCAAGGCTATCCCATATATGTCCATTACACATATGAATTATATTCCCTTCCTTTTAACAACTTTATGTGGTCAAAACAGAATTTACAAGTAAGCAGCCCATCATTCACACTTAGGCAGCTTTGCACCACATCACTTACATAGCCAAAACATTACTCAAATGTTCTCATACTTGTCTCATTTTACACACACTACATGTACATGCACACATGCACTACAATATGATCTTAACTCAGCTAAATACGCTCCCTAGGTTACAGAAGGTCCTGAGACACAATGGACCCCAAAAACAGGATGCTGGACAGCTGCTGCACAACACAATAAGTACCACCATTAAAAATACCAAATGTGCTCCTAAAATCACCAAAATTTCTAGATCACAACTAGACATATGGAAGTTCATGTACCTGAAATTTCAGATCAAAACTAAAACTACAAAGGTTAGTTTGAAGGTGATCTTTCTGCTGGACCTGAAATGACAGAATTGAGGGGAGTAAGTTTCATTGAGAAACTTAGTAAGGGTAACACTTGGTTTCTTAAGGTAATGTGATCCTAATTAAAACATGCATCCAAAGACACCAAAACACAAAAACCACAATGCATATATACAAGATATAGCAACCAAATGCAGCAGCCAAACACAAACAACAAACACATGAAATGCAGCAACAACATATACCATAGGTTAGTCCATAAAACATGCAATAAACTTAAATAAATCACTATGGCAGCCCTCCTCAAGCTAATGCTTGGCCTTAGGAGGATTTTAACAGTAGTTAGTACTAACTTTGGGCTCTAGAAACCCTTCTTTCTTACTGCCATCTTTAGCATGGTAACACTAAGGCCGAAACCTTGCCATGCTTCTTTTCCCTTAACCCATACTTGGTTCCTAGAGCTTTTTGCTCTCTTCCAAGCATGGTCTTAGCTTCATGGATGTTTGGAAATACAGTAAACAATCCAGGAAACTTTAGAAAACTCTTATTTCTTGGCCATCTTTGTACACTCAACAGTAGGTCACAAAACCTTCAATAAGTGCACTCCCCTCACTAAGCTTGGTTCATCAAGCTCATGGCTCTCTTCCAAGCTTAGCCCTTGCTCCATGGATGTTTGAAAATTACAGAAAACAACCCATGAGAGTAAGAGAACCCTTACCTTGATGGGTATGCTGAAATTGGAGCTTGATCCTAGGTGCACTCAAGCAATAGCACCAAATAGCTTCCAATTGTGCTTCCTTGACTTCAATTGCAAGTAGTTTTAAGTTTGAAGGTATGGTGGCTATGGAAGAAGTGTGGGGGTGGAGATGCTGCGTTTTTTCTACTGTAAGAGACCAAATGTGGGAGATAAAGACAAAGATAACCACTTATAAAGACTTTAGTGCACAAAACACACTTAATAGCCTTAATTAAGCTTTATGTCATTTTCCTTGCTACAAGACCATGGCTTCTTAGTCTTAATTTCTTGGCCCACATTTGACTTTCTTGCCATGCTTTGGCCAGCCATCCCTTGAGTGGGATAAGTGATTTGGCCACTTAAATGGCCCTTAAATGAGCTTAAGGGCACAAAAGACACTTAACAAGCTTAACCTTGCTTTATGTCATTTTCCTTCTCATTAATTATGGTCTCTTTGTCTTAAACTCATTGGTACACATGTGCCCACCATTGTTGACTAATTATCAAGTCTTGGCTGCCTCCCCCATGGTGGGATAACCCCAAAATTCCACCCTTAGACTTAAGTCAAAAGCTTGAACATCTTAAGGTTTACACTAGGACATTTAGGTCCTTATTGCCTTTAGTGTTTCCTTTGTTCAAACTTGTCTTCCATGAGTGATTTGGTCTTCCAATAGCACTTTCATACCATTTATATCCTTCCCATAACCCTCCAAGTCTCTTTCTTGAGAGTTTTGTAATTGAGTACCCGAATTTCCAAAACCTTACAAAAAAGTCCATAGGTTGCTTGACAAACAAGCAATCCTTAAGGGTTTTCTTGGGGGCCAAGTTACCAACTTGGAACACTTTTAAGGAGGTGTTGATCATGCCTTTTACCCCCCATACTTCAACCACGATGGTGAGAATTACACAATATAATGGTTTTTAGCCATTATGACACACTTGTAATTCTCTCATTTTGTGAGGTGGTAACACTCGGTATGCCAAATCTACATATGATGTTCTTCCAGATGAATTTCTATATATCTTTCACCGAAATGGTTGCCAGGGGCTCTGCCTCAATCCACTTAGTGAAGTAATCTACTGTGACTACGTAGAACTTCAGTCCTTTAGGTGCTATTGGGAGAGGCCCAATGAGGTCAACACCCTATACTGCGGAGGGGCAGGGGTAGTTAGCTGAAGTTATCATTTCTGAGGGTAGCCTCTGGATGTTGGCATGTCTTTGGCAATTGTCACATTTCTAGACAAATTGCCTTGCGTCCTTCCTTAAGGTCGGCCAGAAGTATCCCTGGTGGAGTAGTACTCCTGCCAGAGCATCAGTTCCAACGTGGGAACCATAAGCCCCCTCATGGACTTCTTTGAGGAGTGTCTCAATGTCCTCTTTGCCAACACACCTCTATAATGGACATGCTTGCCCTTGTCGGTATAACTCCTCTCTGATTAGGAAAAATCGTTCGGAATGTCTTCGCACTCTTGCCACTTCATGAAGGTCTTTGAGAAGCTCCAAAGTTGTAAGATACTTTTTATGGGATTTTTCCATCCTCTCTCCGAGGTTGCTATGCTCATTATTGCTATGCTAGGGTGACTTAGCACTTCGGTGGACTTTTTTGACTTGGCCAAAATATCTGCTTCAGTATTATTTTGACGAGGCACATTCTCTATGTGTACCGCGTCAAACTCTTGGATGAGCTTTGTCGCGAGGTCATGATACTTTGCCAAGGTTGGGTCCTTTGCACCGTAGTCCCCTGCCATATATCAGACTACGAGCTGAGAATCGCTGTGGGCCTTTAGGTTTCTCATACCAACTCCTCTGGTGAGGCACAAACCTGCTATGAAGGCTTCATATTCTGCCATGTTATTGGTGATGTTAAATCCGAATTTGATGGCTTTCATGGCATCCATACCTTCGGGCCCACGGAGAATTACTCCAGCTCCTTGTTGTTCGGACCCGGAGGCCCCGTCAACAAACAGAGTCCACTCAGGCTCATTCTTACTGAGGTTAGGTTGATTGTCTTTGGCAATGGGTACTTCGGCGATAAAGTTTGCCAATGCCTGTGCTTTTATTGCCTTCTTGGCTCGTAGGTGATGTCATACTCACTAGGCTCAATGCACCACTTTGATAGCCTTCCCGAGTGGTCTACCTTCTTCATGATATCCCGAAGAGGTAAGTTACTCCAGATGATAATGGGGTGCCCTTGGAAATAGGGTCACAACCTTCTGCTTGCAAGTACTAGGGCATAAATAGCCTTTTGTAGCAAAGGGTACTTGGCTTTGGCACCATGCAGAGACTTGCTCACATAATATACCGGCCATTGCTTTGCCCCCTCTTCCTTCACCAGGACCGAACTTACTGCTTTTTCAGTGATGGCGAGGTAGAGTATGAGGGGTTCTCGTTAACGTGGCTGCCGAAGTGTCGGCAAACAAGTTAGGTAGACTTTAAGCTCTTCCCAGGCCTTTTGGCAGTCTTGATTCCAAAAGTGCACCTCGGTTCTGAGGTCTCCCCCACTTTTTTCTACTTTAGTGAGGACCTTGAAGAACAGTCAGCAGCGATCCCCATACCTGGAGATGAATCTGCTGAGGGACGTGATTCTCCTTGTGAATCTTTGCACATCTTTGGTTGTCTTGGGTGTTTGGAATCCTAACAAGGCGTTGACCTTTTCTGGATTAACGTCGATACCTCTCTCTGATACAATAAATCTGAGAAACTTACCAGCATTCACCCCGAACACGCATTTTTTAAGGTTGAGACAAATTCTGAATTTCCTCAGCTGGTGGAATGTCTCTACTAAGTCTGTGATATGACTATCAAGCAATTTTCTCTTAACTATCATGTAATCAATGTAGACTTCCATGTTTATCCCAATTTAGGAATCGAAGACCCTATTCGTCAACCTCTAGTACGTGGCCCCTGCATTCTTAAGCCCGAAAGGCATTCTAATGTAGCAATATGTACCAGCTTCAGTGATGAAGGCAGTTTTTTCCTCATCTTTGGGGTCCATCTTGATTTGATGGTACTTGCTAAATGCATTGAGGAAGCTAAGGAGACCGTATTCGGCAGTTGAGTCCACCAACTGGTTTATCGGGGGCAAAGGATATGAATCCTTAGGGCAAGTATCGTTCACATTTCGGAAGTCGATGCACATTCGGAGTTTGTCACTCCCTTGTTTCATGGCGATGACCACATTACTAAGCCATTCGGGATATTTGACTTCCCTTATTACGTCTGCCTCCAACAACCTTTGGATCTCGGACTTAATGAAGTTGTTCTTGTGTGCCAAAAGGCTTCTCTTTTTTTGGCGAACAGGCTTCACGTCAGGGCGTATTTTAAGACTATGCTAGATTATGCGAGGCTCCACCCTAGGCATATCCTTCGATGAGTAGGCAAATAGATCTTTGTTCATTAAAAGGAAAGATACAAGCTTTAGCTTGTTACCTTCGGCCAAATGTTTCCCAATGCGGGTATTTCGGCCCTGGACAAGCTCCATATTCTCTGTTTCAATTTTGTCCGAGTCACTTCGCTCTCCTTCTGTAGCCTCTTTGGTGGCTGTACCCTTATCTTTCGAGGTTTGTGTATGCACCTTCACCAGGCTCTGCCTCGCCTTCACAAAGACCTTCCAGACTTCAGCTTGATCAATGAATATTTCCATGTCCCCATCCTTCATCCCGAAGGTGACTGTTAGATACTTCACATCTGGTCGGATGTGAAAGTTCCCTTGAGTTTGCCTTCCAAGGATGGCATTATACGAAGAGGGGACATCGATGACGATGAACCTGGTCATGTTGGAGGCAAAGAACTCTCCATTGTTTTGGACCAAAGTTCCCCTTAGCATTAGAGGTATGTTGATCCACCCAAGGACAAGGAGTTCGGAAAGACCTACCCCAAAGGTGGGAGATGTAAGAGGTTTCAAGTCAGTCTTCGCTATGCCCAACCTTGGCAATAGATGGGAGAATAAGACATCTGTGTTGGATCCATCATCCAGGAGCACCCTCTTTACATCCCGGCTCCCAATCCTTGCCATGATAAGAAGCAGTTCAACGTGTAGAAACACTATGGTAGACCCATCTTTTCGAAAAAGCTTGTTCGATGGGTTGCCGAATTTCATCACCGAGATCTCCCTGGCTTTCTTTTTCCTTTCTACTTAAGGCAACCCTGTGGTGATCATCTAGATTACTCCTGTTGGGGGTGGGGGATTTTTCTTGGGACTCCGGTTCCGACAATGGTCGGAGTCGTAGTCTTCATCTTCCTTTCTTTACTCCTCCCTCCTTCCCCTGGGATAGGGTATCCGCAGGTACCAACTCAGCTGACCCTGGTTGATCAGGGACTCGATGTATTTCCTGAGTCGGAAGCAGTCCTCAGTGTCATGGCCAAATACTCAATTGAGCTTAAAAAATATTACTAGCAATATCACTCTTTTGCTTGGGTGTCAGAGATTCCCCCCATGGAAAACATTTAAGGATTCCTTTCACCCCTTTCTTTGGTGTCAGGGCCCATCTCACCCCTACCCTAAACCTTCTTAAGAGGCTTGAGACTAACTAGTTGTTTTCAACCACCAAATTGGATTATTTGTTACCTAGTTAATTTCATAGGGTGAATTAGACTCTAACTCCTAGGATTCCTAGCCCCAATTTATTGTTTCCCTGGTTACGAGCCTTAAGCTTTTGAAGAACTAATAGGTTTTAGTTAGCTTTACTCAATTAATGCAACTTTAACCAGTTGAAATTACTTAGCTGGTTTATGAAGGGATATGGGGTGCATAAGCATTAGTGTGTGTCTTTATGCCTTTAAAGGTTTATTAGGGCCTACCTAATGGCAACTATACACACACACCCTGTAGGCTTTTGGAAGACAAGCAAGCACAGCGGAATGTAACCGAAACCCTCAAGGATCCAAGTGTAACAGGGTAAATTGGGAGCTCAAAATTTTATACCTAGCTTGGTTGAGATCTTTCACCCAATTGTTGAGTTGAATCATGAAACTTGAATAGTTGACATGTTCAAGCTCTCTATGGTATCCACACGAGCCTCTCAAGATCACCACACCTCCATCACATCCTGGTAATTGTGTTCCTCTTGCGCTTATAGTGCTACCTTGCGTCCTCCAAGGAATGGAAAGAAAAGAGTATGGCTGGAAATTTTAAAACTTTTTTGATTTCATCCTTAATGAGGCTAGGGCAAAATCAGTGAATTTCTCACTATATGATGTATTTATAGTGAGAGTCAACTCCCAAGCCTAATGGCATTCAAAGCCTTAATACAGTTAGGTTTAATTTTAGTCTTATTAATGGCTCAACTTTTGGGCCAATCATTAATACAAAATTATCATGAAACCAAGACTTAACAATTCGGCCCATGCACTCAAATAATCCAATTGGTTCTATGTGTGCAACCCAATAGGCTCCTATCACTTTGGAAATGATGTTAAATCACATTTATGATCATAACAATGAGCGGTGTCAAACAACACATCATTGCCACCGAATTGACAAGATTGTCAGTGATTCGACTAAACCTTTATGATCATTATCCATATATGACATTGTCCCTTTCTCCAAGGCATCTAGACCAAGCACAAGACATGGAATGTGTCACTCTCATATAGCCCAATTTATGGTTTCTTGAGTATCGAGTAGACTAACTTAAACTAATGACATTGATATCATATATCAACTCATCCGAGCATGGCCATGAATTTTATTAGTCTCACTTTATCAAGGGGCCCGAAGATATCACTCTCATTACATATGAAAGACAAATTCGATCTTGTTCATACAAAACCCTCCTCATGATATGTGACATAACCAATGACCTTCTTCAAGTTCACTAACTTACGAGCAACAAAGGGAAGTATCAAAGTATGTGACTCACATCTAGGGAACCTAGATTGTAAGGCTCATCCCTTAGTGCTTGGCCTAGGCCAAGAAAATAAAAGAAATACAAAGGAAATGTTATGAAAACATAAGCGACTCGTTTGAGCATCTGAATAATCATTTATGTGCTAATCTGAGAACTTTCGGGTTCTAAATGCACAAAGAAAAATGGCCATGAGGCTTATGGCGAGAAAATGAATGTGAAGGACTTGAATGCAATCATGAGAAGTGATTCAGGTGCACAACCGAGAAGTTTCGGGTTCAAAGTGCACATATGAATTGGCTATGTGATTAAGGCCGAGAAACAAAGCTTTAGTGCCAAATTGAACAGGTAACGGAGTGACTAATATGAAATTATGAAGCTTTAACGGGCTAAAGGAGCCATGCAAATTAGTGTGAGGTCGAGAAGGATATTAGACCATTTTTAGTGCCATTTGGCAAGCATCCGGTTAATGCATGCTCCCACCCAAATTAAGCCATTATTTCGGTCAACGATGCCTAAGTTTTGGGTTTAGCCGAGTCTTGGAGAAACGTAAGTGTTCTTGAGGAGTTCTTGCCGATTCGGTGCCAAATTATTGATGAATTAAAGCTTGAAGGAGGATTCAAGCTTGGAAATTCTTGTTGTTGGCAATAGGTGACCTCACACACCCATAGACAAGCTTGGTCTTGAAGGATTCTAGCACAACTGAGAACATTCAAGCTCAAATTTGATGTAGGACTCATGATTCTACTTAGATTCTTGGTAATTCATCCATGATCAAGTAGTTAATGCAACTAAGTGATGGTTACATATTGCTAAAAGATCTTGTTTGCTTGATGCGCATATTGAGGAGTTTCGGTCTCATGATCTTTGACTAGCTTGTCGAGTTAATGGCATGTGATAGGATTGTTAGTGAGTGAGGCTAGCTTGCTAACAAATTTAGAGCTCTAATGGACTGGTGAATGAGTTTATGAAGATTTATGTGCAATAATGCACCTAAACACGTGCTAGGGCTTCGACCGAATGTAAATGCTGGTGTGTGTGTGTGTGTATTGTGTGCTTGATTGTTTGTTTGCGTGTGCTAACCAAGTATAGTTAGTGATTATGTTATAGATGTCTCGAATAACATGGAATGTATGTTGTATATCTAGTATTTTGGCATTTTATTTTATTTTTGTAGGATTGGTGAGCAAGAGGGAGGTTAACTCTCGGACTTAACTAAATAGACTCAATATGAGTTAGTTTAAATAATGAATCCTACTAAGTAATGTACTCATGCCCATAAACATTTGTATTTTAGGAAAAGATATAGAGCTTAAGTGGATTTGTTTGTGCTCTAGCTGTACCTTTGTGCTCGAGGTATGTGCCAACTTGTTCTTGGCTTGAATTGAATCAATACATATACAAGTCTTGTGTCTATAGTTTCAGCTGAAACTTATGTTCCAAGTTTTGCAAGCTTGGTTAATGTGGGATACATCTAGGTTCGCAAGATGGATATATGGACAATTTCTTTGGTTGTGGTTTTCACATTCATGACAATGAACATGGCTATTGGACTAGTGCTACAGTGTGTGCTTCTCTATGGTACACTTAGGGTACTCTTTGAAGAGTAAGGTCCTTGGGTTGTAAGGCATAATTTGGTGAGTTTGGACAATGGGGCAAATCTGGGCATGTGGCGAAGTTAGGTGTACTTTTTGGACTACTTTTCTGTACATGTATGTGATGGGTTTCGGGAGCCAAACAGTGCATCAGAATTTAACCGAAACCCTCCAGGATCCAAGTGAAACGGGGTAAACCGGGTGTTCGAAAATTTTCATACCTAATTTTCGGTTGAGATCTCTCACTCAACTGTAGAGTCGAATCACGAAACCTGAACAATTGACATGTTCAGGCTCTCTATGGTCCACACGAGCCTCTCGGGATCACCACGCTTCCACCACATCCCGGCAAATGCGTTTCTCTTGCGCTCGCAGTGCTAGCTTGCGTCCTCTAAGGAATTGCAAGAGAAGAGTGTGGTTATCCTTTTTGGAGGCTAAGGCAAGGAGACCTGTGAATTTCTCACTTAAAAGTTGTATTTATAGTGAGACTCAACTTCTAGGCCTATTGGGTTTCAAAGCCCTAATCCAATTAAGATTTAATTTCAGGCTTAATAATGGCTCAACTCTTTGGCCCATTATTAATACGAAATTAAAGTGAAACCATAACCCAAATAATTAGCCCATGCACTCTAATGATCCAAATAGCTATATGTGTGCGACCCAATAGGCTCTTGCCATGTTGGCAATGATCATAAATAACATTTATGATCATAAGCAATGAGCGGTGTCTAGCAACACATCATTGCTACCCAAGTGACAAGATTGTCAATGATTCAACTAAACTTTTATGATCATCATTAATATATGCCATTGTCCCTTTGTCCAAGATATCAAGACTAAGCATGAGACATGGAATGTGTCACTCTCGTATAGCCCAATCTTTGGTTTCTTGATTACCGAGTAGACTAACTTAAGCTGATGACATTGATATCGTATATCAACTCATCCGAGCATGGCCATGCATTTTCTAAGTCTCACTCTATCAAGGGGCCCGAAGATATCACTCCCGTTACATAGAAGGGACAAATCCCATCTTGATCATACAAATCCCTCCACATGATATGTGACATACCCAATGACCTCCTTCAAGTTCACTCAGTTACGAGCAACAAAGGAAAGTATCAAAGTATGTGACTCACATGTAGGGAACCTTGATGATCTTAGGTCTAAAGACTACATATACCATGATCACTATGAGAATCACTTATGACACTCATATAACGATCCATGTAGTGTTCTCATGGTGGGTTGGTCCAGTACATAAGTTCTCCAACTTGTACCCATATGTAGACTACATATCTCATATTAGTCTCCACATATGCTAGTCGTTATGTATTATTGCAACCCGCTCCACAATATTACTATACCAGGGACGTTTAAGAATATCATTATTCTAGGGTTACAATTATGTTTGTTAAGTTACGCAGAAACAAATCAACAAACATAATTGTTGGATTAATGCCTTAATAAAATATCATGACTCAATGTGAAAAAATACAATCATCTCATGATTGGCTTTTGGGCACAACACTAACAGTATATGGTCTCGAGTTCACTTAGGTTTTGTTGTATCTTGTGTACTTTTGGATACCAAATTATGCTTGCATGATGTTGGTTTGGATGTGTATATGCTGGAGTCTTCTAAGCCAAGTTATGACATGTTCTTTTGCTGAATGATGTGTTGTGCTCCAAACCCCTTATGGAATTATTCTAGGGCGAGAGCTCATATGCATAATAAACTTAATTTTCAAACCTTATTGAATTGTGGGCTTCTATGTTGCCATGCATTTTAGCACACTTGAAAGTTCACACATCTAAACACTTAACTATACAATTGTGTGTCTTGCTTATATTGCAAGTTAACTATTATTGCCTTGCTAGACATGCAAGTTACAGATTTACAGCCTTGCTTGTATTGCAAATTATTCATTTGGGCCTTGCCTTGTGCTGCAAGAAATTAAATAGAACTTCCTATAAGCCTCCTAGGCCACCTCCCAGGCCTATAACTTAAGAAAAGAAGATCTAAAGCCCATTACAGAAAGTTGGCCGAATTAATTATGGTTATTAACACTTATAAGTAAACTTTTTGATAACTATCTGAGTAGTTGTTGGTGAGTGGAACTGAGTGTGCATGGGTTGGGGCCTGTGTGAGGTATGACAGGCTTTGTTTGGTATCAAAGCCATAGGTTGAATTACTTCTGATTAGTGGAGAGTTTAACCTAGACAGTCTACCACATAGGATTGGATTACATAAGACTTGTATTATTGGGCATATATGAATAGCTGCATCTTAAAGTGTAGGATGAGAACCAGAGGCAGGGAAAAAGAATCCCTAAGACAAGAGGAAGACACTGCAACCCATCATGAAGATGGAATGCATATAGATGAGCCTGAGAGATAGGTAGGTGCTATTGAGCATAATTTGGCTGAGGAACCAAATGCCAGGTTCCAAATACCTAGACCCAGTAGAGGAAGGTAGGAAAGACTGGAGATAATGATGGAGTCATTGCAGACCCCTGTAGCCCAATTGGTAGTAGGGATGTAAGCCTTGGCTAGAGGCCAAGCTCATTCCCAATGAAGCCCAGAACTAGTGAGGACAGGAGAGAATCTGGAAGCAGAGGGTAGACGAATGAGAAGAAGGCCTAGCAAAAAGATAGTGGATTGTGATCAGTCCAGTAAAGCTGGATGAAATCAAGAAGAAGAAGAGGCAGATAAGGATAGGAGGCATCCTAGAGCCAGAAGACTAAGATCTGAAGTTAGGCAAGAACCCAGGACAGAGAAGGAGGATGAGGAAAGCCTAGACATTGAAGAGCTGGATGCTTATATTTACTCAAGGAGGACTGAGCCTCCTACAGAAAGCACAACAAGAGGGAAAACCTCCAAAGATAGAACTATACGTACAAAAGTAAGAGAAGAGAAGTCTAGAAGGGGTGGACTTAAGGAGGGCTAGCTGGAGGGGTTCCTGGCACTAAAACCTCCAATTTTCAGAGGTGGATGTGACCTAGATGAAGCTGAGTTCTGGGTATATCAAGTAGAGAAGATTTTTGAGAGATTAGATGTATCATCCACTCAAAAAGTACTTTTAGCTACCTTTAGGCTAAAGGGAAATGCAGAGTTTTGGTGGAGGGCAGTGCAGAGGACATATCAGGAAAGAAATTAGAGGAGACCGCCAACTAGAAAAAGGTCCATGAGGTGGGCAGACTTTCTTCAGGTCTTCTACCAACAATATGTCAATAAGGCTCAAAAGGATAAGAAGTAGGTACAGTTTGATCAACTGGAGCAAGGAGACCTCAGTGTTTTGGAGTATGAGCAAAAATTTAACAATCTAATCAGATATGCCCTACAATATGAAGGGCAGGAAGAGTTAAAGACAAAAAGATTTCTAAGGGGTTTGAGACCTGAGTTGAGGCAAATCCTTAGGACAGTGGGGGCTAGAGATTATTATTCTGTGATGCAGAGTGCTCTAGCATTGGAGTAGGAATTTAAAGAACAAGCCAGGAGTGAACCTGGTAGTGGAAGTGGTTCCCAGAAATGAGCAAAAAAGAGGCCAAGAGAAGAAGTAGAGGGCAATGGAGGAAGAAAAGGGAGCAAGAAAAAGAGAGGGCCACAACAGTATGGTCCACAATGCCACACTTGTGGGAAATTTCATGGCAATAAGCCATGTTTCAACACTGCTACTGGTTGCCATAAGTGTAGGGCACCAGATCATTAGGTAAGAGATTGCCCAAAGAGAGGAGGAGAGAGGAAATTGCTAGGAAGGTTTAATCCAAAAGGGCAAGGTGGACAAATACCAATGTCCCAACTGAGGACCAATGTGCCCAATCCAGGAGGGAGGTAGGCACAAAGGCAACCTCAGGAGCATAGAAGGCCTAATGCACCCCCTGGTAGGGTGTTTCAGCTGGAGAATTCCAGGAATGTGCCAAAAGCACTTGAGGCCGAGATTGTTGGAGACAAAGAGACTAGTTTCCAAAGGAATAACAAGAGAGCCCTTAAAGGTATAATTTACCTTAATGGCCAGTTGGTATGTGCATTGTTTGATACTGGAGCTTCATTGTCTATGATTTCCAATAGCTTGGTTAAGACCATGAATTTAGAAGTAAAATATATGACCAATATGTACTTGGTTAAGACAATTGGCAATGAAGTTTTATTCACATACCATATGGTTGAAAATTGTGAAATCCAGATAGACAAGCTGAAACTGAGAGCATATCTCATAGTGCTAGATACATATGATTATGATGTGATTCTAGGCATGAATTGGCTAGGAAAGAAGAAAGTGGTAATTGATTGTCATGCTAGACAACTGATTATGCCTGGTTGTACACTATATGACTTGGATAAGTCACTAGAGTTAGCTATGGATTGTCAATTTGAAGTACAAAAACAAATAACTTTAGAAAGTGACTATGAATGCCTGGAACTGAATGACTAGGAAGTAGCAAATGAACTTAGGCAAATACCTATAGTTCAAGATTTTCCAGGGGTTTTCCTTACAGACCTACTTGGACTACCACCTATAAGGGAAGTAGAGTTTAAAATTAAATTGGTACCTGGAGTAGCACCAATGTCTATGGCTCCCTATAGAATGGCACTACCTGAAATGATTGAGCTGAGAAAGCAGTTAGATGAACTACTTGAGAAAGGGTTCATCAGACCTAGTGTGTCTCCTTGGGGGGCTCCTGTGTTATTTCTAAGGAAGAAAGATGTAACCCTCAGACTCTATATTGATTACAAAAAATTGAATGCATTAACCATAAAGAACAAATACCCTCTCCCAAGAAGAAAGGAGCAAAAATGTTCTCCAAAATATATCTAAGGTCTGGATATTTCCAATTAAGAGTTAGGGTGGAGGACATACCTAAACTGCTTTCAGAACTAGATATGGACATTTTGAGTTTACAGTAATGCCATTTGGGCTTACTAATGCACCTGCATTCTTTATGGACCTAATACAGAGGGTGTTTAGAGCACACCGAGACTACTTTGTGGTGGTGTTTATTGATGATATCTTGGTATATTCCAAGGATGAGGAAACTCATAAGGAACACCTGAAAATGGTACTTGGCTGGCTCCAAGAAAATAAGCTTCGTGGAAAGCTGAGTAAATGCAAGTTTTCGACACAATAAATTGGATTTCTGGGTCATATAATAAATGATCAAGGGTTGGCTGTAGATCCAGAAAAGATAAAGTCAATCCTGGATTGGAGGCAGCCCCCAGAATGTGAGGGAGGTAGGGAGCTTCCTAGGGTTAGCTAGATATTACAGAAGGTTTGTACCTAAGTTTTCTGTGATAGCAGCACCCATGACCCAGTTGACCAGGAAGAACCAGAAGTTTATCTGGGAAACTAAATATGATGAGAGCTTCCAAGAGCTTAAAAGGAGACTGACCATAGCTCATGTGCTAGTTCTACCAAACCCTGAAAAGGAATATGAGGTGTATACTGATGCATCTCATGTAGGACTAGGATGTGTCCTGATGCAAGAAAAGCAGGCCATTGCTTTCAGGTCTAGAAAATTAAGACCACATGAGAAAAAGTATCCAGTGCATGACCTGGAATTGGCAACAGTGGTCTTTGCCCTCAAGAAATGGAGACATTACCTTCTTAGTAATAGATTTCAAGTTTTTACAGACCACGAAAGTCTTAAATACCTTTTTACTCAAAAAGATTTGAATATGAGACAAGGAAGGTGGTTGGAATATGATGGCGATGGGGTGCCATCAGGATCTCCACTGTGCACCGTGGAGACTGCAGCAGGGACTTCCGGGGGTGCAGATGAACCCAGGGAGAGGGTGCTCTGTGTGGGTCACCCGGGATGGCCGGCAGCGTCTTTGTATCATGGTCGGAGGGCTAGCCTGAAACACTCAGAAAAAAAAGGGGTTAGGAGGTCCTCAGAGTCTTTTTCCAGGGAGGAGCCTCCGACGCCCAAGTCAGTGCTTAGCAGAGGTGGAGAAAGAGTAGTAAGCACCAGGGGTTCTTGCCAGTCGTGTCTTCTTTTGAGGGCTGAGGAGATGAGCGTGAAGCCCCTTGCCTCAGAATATTTTTGCGGAGAGAGGAGAGAGATCCCCCCTGTCTGAGACCATTCCCTGGCATATATAGGAGGGGGTGAACCCTTCAGATCGTAACACGTATATGGATGGATGGTATTCGTATCTCTGGGCGTGGGGTCCCCTAGCCGCCTGCAGGCTCCTCGGGCCACAAACTACGTCAGGCGCAGCCCTAAATGACCAGACGTAGGTAGGGGTGGCGCGCCAGAGTGCATATGAGGGTGGTGTGCAGGGTGTCTGGGCAGAAATGTCAAAGACTCCTTGATGGCTCCTACCGTACCTCCGAGGTCCCCTTGGTTGATGTCTTCCTTCGGAGTGAGGTGCCTTCTCCTGGAGTCACACCGGTACTTCAGGGTATTTACGGGTGCCGAAGTTGATCCCTTCAGGGGGCTTTCGCTTGCAGAAGGTGGCTTGGCACTTCTCCCGAAGCCAGTTCGGTCGCCCTCCTGATGAAGGCGATGCGGTAGTTTCCCGAGGTTAGAATTAGCGAACTACCGAGGTTGCATGCCTTAGGTGTTTGGCTCCCTTCTTCCTGGGGTCCTTAGGTGTTTGGGGCAACAGCACTTCGGCTATCAGAATACTTGAAAGACTTTGACTATGTAATTGAGTATGCAACTGGGAAAGCCAATGTAGTGGCTGATGCCCTGAGCAGGAGTTATACTGGAATGCCCAGGGGTGGAGAAACTGAGCATAAGGCCACGAGCCTGAGCCTTACTTGCTTGGCAAGTCAATGGATAACTAGGGAAAGTGAGTAGCTGAATGTACTCACTATTACCCTAGAATGGAAAGAACATATTAAAGAAGCCCAAGCTGGTGATGAGAACATGGGACTAGTGTCTGGACAGAGGAAGGGAGAACTTTTTCAGGGATTCTCCTACAAGTAAGGGATGCTATACTTCCATAATAGGTTATATGTGCCTGAAAAGGATGACCTAAGATTTCAAATTCTAGAAGATGCACACTCTAGTAAGTTGACTATGCATCTAGTGGCCACAAAGATGTATCATACCCTTAGAGCTTACTTTTGGTGGCCATATATGAAGAGAGACATTAGTGCTCATGTAGCCCAATGTAAAGTGTGCCAACAAGTAAAAGTTGAGCATCAGAAGCTAGGAGGGAAGCTTTAGAGCTTACCCATACCTGAAAGGAAATGGGGATCCATATCAATGAACTTTGTAATGGGAATGCCACTAACTAAAAGAAAGCATGATGCCATATGGGTCATTGTAGATAGACTGACCAAGGCAGCTCATTTCCTTCCCATGAATCTCACGGATTCTTTGGATAAACTGGCACAACTCTACATATAAGAGATAGTGAGATTCCATGGAGTGCCTGATGACATAGTCTCAAACAGGGATCCTAGGTTTGTTTCTAGGTTTTGGAAATCTTTACATCAAGCACTGGGAACTCAACTTAAGTTCAGTTCCACTTACCATCCACAGACGGATAGACAAATGGAAAGAACAATACAGACTCTAGAAGACATGTTGAGATGTTGTGTAATAGACTTCCAAGGTGAGTGGGATGTACATCTCCCACTAGTAGAATTCTCCTATAATAATGGCTATCACTCAGTGATAGGAATGACTCCATATGAAGCCTTATATGGCAGGAGATGTATTATTCCTCATTACTCCCATCAGCCAGAAGATAAACTGGAGTTGGGGCCAGACATTATTAAGGAGACTATAAAGAAAATAAAATTGATCCAAGCTAAGATCAAGGCTACAAATGATAGGCAGCAGTTTGATGCCAACCTGAAAATGAGTAGAGACCTGGAATTCTAGGAGGGGGATTGGGCGTGGCTTAAAGTTTCTACCATGAAAGGAGCAATCAAATTTAGGGAAAAAGGAAAGATAGCACCCAGATATATAAGGCCATACCAAGTGCTGGCCAGAGTTAGGAATGTGGCATATCAATTGGATTTGCCACCAGAACTTGGTAACATACATGATGTGTTTCATGTAAGTCTACTTAAGAAATATGTTCCAAGTTCTAAACAGGTAGAGATCCCCACTAATGTACTGGTAGCACCAAATCTTTCATATAAAGATAGGCCAATTTAGTTCTTAGCAAAAGATACTAGGAAATTTAGAAGCAGGTGGATCTCTATGATTAAAGTTCAGTGGACTAGACATACCAATGAAGAGGCAACCTAGGAAGTGGAACAAGAAATTGCCAATAAGTACCCTCAGTTATACTTTAGATTAGTGAAGAATTTGGAGGACCAAATTCCTTAAGGAATGAGGAATTGTAAGGCTCATCGCTCAGTGCTTGGCCTAGGCCAAGAAAATAGAAGAAATACAAAGGAAATGTTATGAAAACATAAGGGACTCATTTGAGCATCTGAATAATAATGTATGTGCTAATCTGAGAACTTTAGGGTTCTAAATGCACAAAGAAAAATGGCCATGATGGTTATGGTGAGAAAATGAACGTGAGGAACTTGAATGAAATCATGAGAAGTGATGAGGATGCACAACCAAGAAGTTTCATGTTCAAATTGTACATATGAATTGGCTATGTGATTAAGGTCGAGAAACAAAGCTTTAGTGCCAAATTGTACAGGTAACCGAGTGACTAATATGAAACTATGAAGCTTTAACAGGTTAAAGGAGCCATGCAAATTAGTGTGAGTCCGAGAAGGATATTAGACCATTTTTAGTGCCATTTGGAAAGCATCTGGTTAATGCATGCTCCCACCTAAATTAAGCCATTATTTCGGTCACCAACGCCTAAGTTTTGGGTTTAGCCGAGTCTTGGAGAAATGTAAGTCTTCTTGAGGAGTTCTTGCCGATTCGGTGCCAAATTGTTGATGAATTAAAGCTTGAAGGAGGATTCAAGCTTGGAAATTCTTGTTGTTGGCAATAGGCGACCTCACACACCCATATACAAGCTCGGTCTGGAAGCATTCTAGCACAACCGAGAACATTCAAGCTCGAATTTGAGGTAGGACTCATGATTCTACTTGGATTTTTGGTAATTCTTCCATGATCAAGTAATTAAAGCAACTAAGTGATGGTTACATATTGCTAAATGATCTTAGTTTGCTTGATGCGCATATTGAGGAGTTTCGGTCTCATGATCTTTGACTAGCTTGTCGAGTTAATGGCATGTGTTAGGATTCTTAGTGAGTGAGGCTAGCTTGCTAATGAATTCAGAGCTCTAGTGGACTGGTGAATGAGTTTATGAAGATTTGTGTGCAATGATGCACATGAACACATGCTAGGGCTTCGGCCGAATGGAAATGGTGGTGTGTGTGTGTGTGTATAGTGTGTGCTTGATTGTTTGTTTGTGTGTGCTAACTAAGTATAGTTATTGATTATGTTATAGATGTCTCAGAAAACATGGAATGTATGTTGTATATCTAGTTTTTTGGCATTTTATTAAATGTGTAATTTTGGCACCATAACTGGTCTACGCCGGAGTGGGTAACATATATGCATTGTGTTTCTTGTGTTTTAGTGTCTTTGAATTCAGGTAATTTCAAGGCTATTATGATTTTAAGCACCTAAGTGTGCTCCTTACTAATGTTCCAAGTGAAACTTACCTTCCCTCAAATCTGTCCATTTTAGGTGTTGCAGATAGATCTCATTCAAACTGACCTTTTGCATCTGAGTTTTGATCTAAAATTTTTGGTAGACAAAATTCCATATATCTAGTTGTGATCTGGAATTTTTGGTTATTTTGGAAGCACATTTTTTATTTTTAGTGATGGTGCTTACTGTGTTATGGAGTAGCTGTCCAGTATCTTGTTTTTGGAGTACATTGTTTCTAAACCTCTCTTGTAACTAGGGTGCGTGTTTTAGCTGAGTTAAGAATATTATGTAGTGGATATTTGCATGTACATGTAAGGCATGTAAATTTTAGACAAGTATTTTAACAATTATGGACTATTTTGCTATGCATGTTGATGGTATCCATAGGTTGCCTAGGTGCGCAAGATGGACTGCTTGTTTACGAATTTTGTATTGGCTATGCAAAGATGCTAGCTGTAAGCGAATTTCATTCCTAGGTGTCTTGGAAATATATGGAATAGCCTTGAGGGGCTTACCCCTTGTGAATGAAGTGTTTGCATGCTTATAAAATTTCGTATGGGCAAAATGGTCATAAAGTGACTAGAATTTTGACCCTTGACTCTACATACTATAACTCCCTGTGTAGAATGAATCTTGGTATAAAATTTGAACACACTAGATCACATCTAGAAGTTTGAATGGGATTTGGAATTTTTGCATTTCGAACCCTGTAGCCAAAGATATGATGTTGCAAAGTTGGTTAAGTTACAGTTCATTTGGTTAGAATTGTGTAACAAGCTGCAAAAATCTATAACTTGGTCCATAGGTGGGCTATTGATGTAAAACCAATTTCCCTAGTTTTTTTAAAGACTTTAATTTATAATGGGATTAAGAAAACATAGGGGTACATGGCTATATTAATATACTTTTTTCGGGGAAGATTGGGGTGCAGTGGCTGGACACATGTATCTAGTAAGATTGTATAACATGTGGTAGCCCAGATTATCACTTGTCGCAGTGTTTTCCCTCCTTGATGCCATAGTGTGTATAAAATGTGAATATGTGTGTAATCGTTGGACCAACGTGCATGTATTTACATAGTGCCCAAGAGGGCCACTTCAGTATGTACACTATGGGTATGTTCTGATGGCCTACCAAACATACCAAACCTGGGAGTTTAATTCACAATTTTGGCACCATAGCTGGATTACCCCAAAGTGGGTAACAGATGTTCTGAAGCCTCCCCCTTAGGCCTCTAACAGGCATTTAAGTAAAAAAGGTCAAGATGGGGGTGCCTCTCCAGAGCTTGGTGGCAAGCAAGGTAGAACCTATCATGAAGTCTGGAGATGGCGATATTGGTGATCTTTGGCAGCTCTTACCCTATACATTTTTGTTTCTAGCTCTAGGTCCTAAATCCTTAACCTGCCTTCATTCACCCCCTTCTAAAGGTTCTTCCTATCTTTTGAGTATCACTTCACAATTTGGTCAAGATCATCATCGTTGATCTTTATGATGTCATGATTGATGGACACAAGGGAGAGTTGTTGACCGAGGTCCTTGATTGTAGAGCTGGCTTCCTTGGCTATAGCCTTCACTTGTTTGGTGACTAGTTTCCTCAATTCTTCAAGCTCGGTTGTGGCCATGTACTTCAGGTCACGAAACTTGAAGGTGATGTCAGCAATGGCCCCATTTGCCTTAGCTAGACTCATCTTCACATTATTTTGAATCTCTATCTGTTTCAAGACAAAATCCTTGAAGTACTAGGAAATGATGAAGAATTGGTGCAAAATAATAAAAATAATGTGATAGCCGAAGTGCTATCGCCCCGGTCACCTAAGGACCCCAGAAATGAGGGAATCAGACACCTGAGGAACACGATCTTGGCAGCCCGCCAATACTAACCTCGGAAAACTAGCGTATCACCTCCCTCGAGAAGGCGATCGAACTAGCTTCGGGGGAGAAGGACCAATCACCTTCTACAAGAGAAAGCCCCCCGAAGGAGTAACTTCGAAGCTAGGGAATTCCCAGAAGTACCAGTATGACTCCGGGAAAAGGCCCCTCACTCCGAAGTGAGACATCAACCAAAGGGAACTCGGAGGTATGGCAGGAGCCATTAAGGAGTCTCTAACATTACGCCCGCACACCCTGCACGCCGCCCTCATATGCACTCTGACGCGCCGCCACTGCCTACATCTTGTCATCTAAGGCTATTTTTGCCTTAGCTCGTTGCCCGAGGAGCCTGCAGGCGGCTAGGGGCCCCCACACGCAGAAGTACGGATGGTATCCATTCGTACACGTGTCACAATCTGCAGGGCTCACCTCCTCTTATATATATCAGGGGAATGGTCTCAAGTGGGGGCTCTCACTCTCTTCTTTCCACCCTCAAGAAGACACGGCAGGCAAGAGCCTTTTGCCTTTACTACTCCTTCTCCACCCCCTAAAGCGCCGACTTGGGCGTCAGAGCCTCCTCCCCGAAAAATCATTCCGGGGACCTCCTAACCCTTATTTTCTGAGCGTTTCAGGCAGGTACTCCTTAGGAATCCCTTTAATGGGGCGCTCTCCCATACCGGAAGTCCTTCTTGGCCTCGCCATCTCACGTGATGAAGATGCCGCCGGCCATTATTTGGCGCCGTCTGTGGGAAATCACTCCCAGGTCATCGTTGTTGAAACTCGGTGTTCTAAGGACAAGGGACTTCCAAGGTCCCCATCCGCGCCAGAGGTTCAACCGGAAACCAAACAACTGCAGCAGGGATTTCCCTGCTCAAGGATGAACGTGCTTTGACTATTACCGTGGGCTTCCTGCACGAGTTCCCACACTCAGTCGTGGCCGAAATGACGCAGTAGTGAGACCAAAGATGGCCATAGCCAAGTCTGGGCCGAGGGTCCTCCTCACCAGCACCTCGTCTGGAGAAGAGTCCCACATTAATTCATAGGAGTTCAGAAAGCAGAGATTAGCGAGACGAGTCCTCGACGGGAAGCATACCTCTTGTAATGCAACCGGACGGGGAAATAGGGTCAAAATGATTCAGAGCTCCTCGTCGAATGAGTTCTTCACCCGAAGAAAAGTCACCATCTCCTCGGCAACGAGGTCAAATACCCATTGCTCCAAAACGCCCTCTACGCCTTGGTACTCGCAGGCAGAAGGTTGCGACCCTACTTCCAAGGACACGCTATCACTGTCCGAACTAGCCTACCTCTGTACAATGCCATGAAAAGTGTAGAGCATTTGGAAAGATTATCAAAATGCTGCATCGAACCCGGAGAGTACGATAACGCGTACGAACTGAGAAGGGCAATGAAGGCCCAGGCACTGGCAGACTTCATTGCTGAAATCCCAGAAATAGAAAATGCTGAAACCAATGAGGAAGACCGAGCAAAGGTAGATCCAGAGTGGAAACTCCTTGTTGATGGAACCTCGAGCGCAGAACATCAAGGCGCTGGAGTAATCCTTCGGGGGCCCGAGGGCAAGAAGGCCACTAAAGCAATCAAATTTGGTTACCAAAGTGTTGGGCCATCCAAGCATGGCAACGCTAAGTATAGTAACCTCGGACAAAGGGTGGAAAGATCCTACAAAGAGGTATCTCGCAACCAAAGAGTCCCGAAAATCCTCATCAAGCAGCGCGAAGACGTTCCGGGCGATATCTCCTAATTGAGGAGGAATCATACCAGCAAGGGTACGCAAGTCCGTTACAGAGATGTATCGGTAAAAAGGGTGCAAGACAATTTGTCCAGGAAGTGTGATAATGGCCAAAGACACGCCAGCACCCAAAGGTTGTGTTTGGAGTAGATAACCCCGGCAGATCACCCTTGCCCCTTCGCAGTATGGGGCATAGACCTCATCCGGCCTCTCCCGATAGCGCCTGGAGGAGTGAAGTTCTGCGTAATAGCAGCAGACTACTTCACTAAGTAGGTGGAGGCAGAGCCCCTGGCAACTATTTTGGCAAAGGATATACAAAAGTTATTCTGGAAGAACATGATATGCAGATTTGGCATAACAACGGTGACAGTGGCCGATAATGGTTCCCAGTTTATGGACAAGGGATTCCAAGAATTCGTCACCAACTTCGGAATTAAAATGCACTTCGCCCCGCTAGCTTAGCCCTAGAGCAACAGACAAGTAGAGGTAGCCAGCAGAACTACAAAAGAAGGACTGGAAAAGAGGTTGGGGGAAGCAAAGGGAGAGTGGCCAGGAGAACTTCCTAATGTACTGTGGAGTCATTAGACAAACACCGCCACGGGGGAGACACCTTTCTCATTTATCTCCAGTATAGAGGCCAGTATCCCTATTGAAGTAGTACGGCCACCAGTTAGAATACTAGTGTTCAATGAAAGAGGGAACAACCTTAGGTTGAGAACTAAGCTCGACCTAGTTGACGAACACAGAGAAGTGGCTGTGCTCGGAAGAGAGGCCTTTTAGCAAGGGGTGGCCATGAGCGCAAACCTGTGTGTTAGACCAAAAGGAATTAGGAAAGGAGACCTCATCTTCCGAAAGGCTGAGTTTGAACCCCGAAAACCGCCCCATGGGGTACTTCGGCCAAACTGGAAAGGGCCTTACTTGGTCCTAAACAAGGTCCGAAAGAGAGTATACAGGTTTGGTGACACCGAAGGGGGAGAACTGAAAAATACATGGCACTCGGATGCCTTAAAAGAAATTCTATACTCATAATTTTAGGTGAGAAATTCTACAAGTTAGAAAGTTTTTCTAAGTACAGAAGTTTTCCCCTATTTGAGAGTACTCGCCGAACAAAGTTGGAGCACGCACTCCCGAAAGTCACGTTTTCCTTCTAAAGTTGACTGGGTTATATGCCCAAAAAAGGTGAAGTCTATCGAGTATGGCCGACGAGGGCAGGCTAAAAGGGGTCTAAGGGAACTTCACCCACAACGAACGTTTACCCGAAGGTTGGCCGATGAAACGAGAAAAGTATACCTTTCTGAAGTCCCCTGACCGAAAGTGGTGAAGACAACTGGGAAACAGAAATTGCTCAAAAGACTTAACCAAATTGTGAAGGAAAATTTATTGAAGAAGGTCTTGGAACAAGGAGAAGGTTACAAGAAGAAAAATACAAAGAAAAGAAGGAAGCAAAGGCCCTAGAATACAAAGAAAAGAAGAAAAATACAAAGAAAAGAAGAAAGCAAAGACCCTGGCGTCGTGGGAAGCTCCGGCTCCTGTGTCTTTGGCCGCTGCCTTCGGTGTAGGAGGAGGGCCAAACGGCAGGTTGAGGAGCTCGATCTTCGACCAAGTCCACCGAGTCCCCTCGGGAATATCTAGGGTAGCCAAGAAGGAAAGGTCAAGGTCCGGATATTCCTTCAGAACTTGGTGATGAGCTAGGTACAAGCCGTCTTGAAAGGCAACCTTGGTCACCTAAACGGCCTTGTCTTTCTTGACGTCAAAGTCATTAACCTCGTTATGAAGATCTCCAACCTCATTCTCCAGCTCCTTTATCTTCTTCTTATTCTTTGAATCCTTCTTCAGTGAGTCAACCTTGGATTGAAGTTCAGCGTTGTCAGCAAGAACCTTCGTTAGGAAAGCCGCCTCTTCTTCCTTCTCATTCTGAATGGCCTCGTTGGCTGAGGATAAGCTCACAACCTTCTCACCAAGGTTGGACATCTTCTTGGAGAAATCCTTCAAGAGCTCCTCTTGGCCTTTCAAGAATTCCTCCCGAAGCTTGGCAACCCTCTCATTGGCTATTCGGCTCAACTCGGTGTTCATCACAACCGAGTTAGCGCAGAAGACCTTTGCCTTCGCTAATTTATTTTTGGCCCAAGCTTGGACTGAAGACTGCTTTGCTGCCCAAGCTCGAAGGTATCCACTATACCCCAGGAGCTACAAAAAAAAAAAGGTACTTACTGAAATTGACACAAGGAAAGCCAAAACACTTAGACAAAAAAGTGGGAGGGAGAATGAAGAAGCCTGAAGAACTACCTGGGCGGCATGCTCGGAGACCCTAGCGACAAGGGCATCCTCGGAGGCATACTCCTCGGCAACTGCCTTGAAGGAAGCCTGAGTGAACACGCCCCTCGCCATCTGGGGAGCCATTTCCCGGCAATCCTCAGAGAATACATTCATGTCCTCCATGAAATACCAGAACGGCTCCCTTGGAACCTTGTCCTTCGGGATGTGGGAATCCCGAAGATCCCGCCTCCAGGCATGCTCAACCATCCAAGCTGAGGGTGCCAGATCCACTGCAAAGTTAAAAGCGTAAGTCAGACAAGGCTCCTTAACTATGCAAGTTATGAGGATATGAGTACTAAAAAGGAGTAGGAGACGAACCAGGCGTAACCTCAGCAACATCGTCACCGGAGTCTCGGACCTCCTCCATGTCGGAAGGAATATGCTTCCCTTTGTCTCTTCGGCATTTTTCCAACTCCTCAGCAGAGGAACCCCCTACCAAAGAGCCCAAAAGATCCACTGACGTGGTGGGACTCAAAGCAGCAGCAACAGTAACCACCCCGGTAGGAACCTCGGCGGTAGTATCAGGCTCAGGGGGAGTTTCAGGCTTGGTGGAAGTTGGAATGTCACCGCCGACCTCCGCCTTATCCTCCGGGGGTGGAAGAAGGGTGTCCTGCTTCACCTTCTTGGCCGAAGACGGTCCGTTCCCAATAGTCTTGCGCCTCATGAAGACGCTTTTCCTCGTTTGTTCCCCCTTTTTGGCCTGACCAAGGAAGAGAGACTTATAGTAGGCAGCAGACTCGTCGTCCATCTCTAAAAAAGAATGAAAACATCAGTGTGAGTCTGGACAGATACTTATACTGAAAAATTCGAAAGAAAACTCACTTTCAAAAAAGGCTGCGTAAGTGAGCACCCCCCGATGGAGCTTCACTAGCCAAGACTCCTTCCCCTCGATGGCAGGAGCTGGCATGCCGAGATCCATCTTATGCTCCTTAACTACCCCCAACTCCCAAAGGACCTCCTCGGTCATGAGCTTCCACATGATGGGGAAGGGGTAGAGGGAGCGTGGAAGGACCTCGGCATCCTAGTCCGCGACAGCACGGATACATCTGTCGAAGTCCGCAAACCTCGCTGCCAACTCGGGAGTACTTCTTGGGATCAACGACATCCGTCTCCAGGTTCCCCCAAGCCCACTTAGTCGGAACATGCGACCAGGCCTCCGCCACCTTTTGGAAGAAGAACTTCCTTTTCCACCCTCGCCAACTATCTTTGGTAGCGAAGGTGAACATGAATTTTTTGCTCCCAGATCCCTGAGGTAGAATGAAATAAAAGCCACCCTTCGGGACCGGATAGAGCTTGTAATATTGCATGAACAGGATAAAATGGGGTTCTACCCCAAAGACCCCGCACATGCAGAGAAAGGCGTTGAAATAGCAGTATGAGTTGGGAGGAAGCTGATTCACAGCTATGCCATGGAATTGGCAAAAGTCACAAATCATCTTCGCAGGGGGAAACTGAAATCCGGCCTTCAGTTGGGCTCGGAAAATGGTAACCTCGTCGTCGCGGTTCATAAAGTTAAAGTGACTGAGGGGGGTAACCTTGTGGTGGCGTAGGAGGGAAGGAAAAATTTGGTTGTCCACTTCTCTAATTTCTCAAAAGTAGAGCAACAAGGATGAGACATAAGAGGTTGCCAGCTCTCGGGGATAGGCGAAGACATAGTTGGCCAAAAAAGAGACTTCGGAAAGAAGAAAAATGACTTCGGGAAGCTAGAAGAAAAGCAGAAACCGAAAGATCTCTAGAGTCACAATCCACCAAAAGTCTTGCCGAAATCAGGGTTTGTGGATGCCGTCGTGAAAGGTGGCCGGAAGTGGCGCTGCCGTTAACACCGCCGTAAAAAAGGAAGAAAAGGCACGAAAGCAGACGAGAGCAAGGAAAAACAAATGAAGAGTATGACGGAATGGGCTTATATAGACCAAGGAAGTGTAGCCGGAGGGGCGTCATAATTGCTTCGCGAAGGCGAAGAGTAGCCATAATTGCCCTTCGCGTGTGAAAAGATGTGCCCACCGTAACCGGCATGATTAACCCCAACCAGCACCTGCCACGTGTTGCCCGTCACGAGAAACTAGGATGCATTTTCTGACATCCCAAAAACCCAGGTGCGCTGCTCCAGACTGACACGCCTAGTTTCAAGATGCGACAGTCTACCAACCTATGGCAGGAAAAGTAAAGAAGTTGGGTATCTCGAGAACACCAAAGGGCAGATAGGTAACACCTATCTGGACAAGGCTTATCCCCAAGGTGGCGAAGTGCTTCCCCTACGAATGTCACACTCCGAGTCCTGAAAAGCGCCCCCAAACGGACCACTAGCCGAAGCTTCCACTCCAGCTTTCCAAGGGGGGGCATGTAATAGCCGAACTGCTATCGCCCGGGTAACCTAGGACCCCGAAAAGGAGGGAATCAGACACCTGAGGTACACAATCTTGGCAGCCTGCCAATACCAACCTCGAAAAACTAGCGTTTCACCTCCCTCGGGAAGGCGACCGAACCAGCTTCGGGGGAGAAGGACCAGTCCCCTTCTGCAGGAGAAACCCCCCGAAGGAGTAACTTCGGAGCTAGGGTATTCCCCGAAGTACCAGTATGACTCCGGGAAAAGGCCCCTCACTCCGAAGTGAGATATCAACCAAAGAGACCTCGGAGATACGACAGGAGCCAATAAGGAGTCTCTGACATTACGCCCGCACACCCTGCACACCGCCCTCATATGCACTCTGACGCGCTGCCACTGCCTACGTCTTGTCATCTAGGGCTATGCTTGCCTCAGCTCGTAGCCCGAGGAGACTGCAGGCGGCTAGGGGCCCCCACACGCAGAAGTACGGATGGTATCCATCCGTACACGCGTCACAATCTGCAGGGCTCACCTCCTCTTATATATATCAGGGGAATGGTCGGCTCTCATTCTCTTCTTTCCACCCTCAAAAAGACACGGCAAACAAGAGCCTTTTGCCTTTACTACTCCCTCTCCACCCCCCAAAGCACTGACTTGGGCGTCGGAGGCTCCTCCCCGGAAAATCACTCCGGGGACCTCCTAACCCCTATTTTCTGAGTGTTTCAGGCAGGTACTCCTGAGGAATCCCTTCAACGGGGCGCTCTCCCATACTGGAAGTCCTTCTCGGCCTCACCGTCTCACGTGACAAAGATGCCGCCGGCCATTAGAAAGAATGGCCTTGGGTTGTAGAAAGTCAAGCAAAAAAGCTGGCAATAAGGGGAACTGAAAGCTAAAAGGACAGTCATTGGTGGAGAAGTTTGTTAGTGCCGCCGCATTATGCTCCTTATTTGGGAAGTCCTTTGTAAATTTCTGAAAGGTCGGGTTGGTGGTCACCTCCGAGTAAAACTATAGAATTATCCTCTTAGAGATGTCATGATTGAAGAGGGGCATATCCTCGATCACATCCCAAACAGGTGACCTTGGGACATCCCCCATTGGCAGGCATGTATTGCTAGTGCCGCGGCAACCCTCGTGCTTTCTCATCAACTCAAGCACCAAAGCCTCCTCTAGATGGTCATAGTGAAGTTCGTTTATAGCGTCAGTTCCCAACCAATCTTTGATCTAGTCACAATCCGAAAAATAACTGAGAAAAATGGGAGTGGAAGTGACCAAACCCTGGGGGGAAGCTTCGACTTGCTTGTAGGTGCCCTTATTGTCCAAAATCTCAACAACGTCCTTAACCACCACCTTGAACACCTTGGCTTCCTTCCTCTCGCTCTGTTTCTTGGATGCTTGAGCAACCAAGGCCTTTTCAATCATGGCCCCCAACAGATCGTAGTGATGTCTAGACTTGGTGGAGGAATGGATACCTACATTTCAAGAATCTCCTCTTGCTCACCAGCCTCAGAATCCTCTATAAGAAGGATCCCAGAGTTAAATGGTACATTTCCATCAAGAGGCACCACTATGGTAGGAACATCAATTGATAAGGAAATGACATGGGTCTTCTTCTTAGGCGGATAGCTAGAGCTCTTCTTCCAAGGCTTACTCTTTGTTGCCTTCTTACCTTAATCCTTCTATGCCTTGGCCAGAAAAGCCTTCTAGTAGAACTCGGCACTAGATCGTCACCCATCTCTATTAAAAATAAGGCATTAGTGTGAGTCACCAAATAAGGTAAGTTGTAAAGGAACAACACTTATTAGAAATAAAGGCAGAGTAGAAAAGATCCCCCTGAAGTCGTTAGACTAAGATTGGGGGCATGAGGGGCTCCTCAGTATTGGCTTATAATTTGTGGCCTTTATGGCTTCTTTGACAGTCGACGTGGACTTGGCCAAAAGAAAGGGTATATGTGTAGGACGCACATCACTTCTGGTGACACTAGATCCCACTTGATGGGAAAAGGGAAAGGATCAACTTCCTCAACTAAGTCCCCTCAGTTTGCCGCTGCCTAAATGCAAGTGTCATAACCATGAAAGCTTCTTTTCAACTTCTTATCTTGGAGCATGGAGGTGTCATCCGAGTCCACCTCCAAACTTTTGGAAGCCCACTTGCCCGATATACCCCAGGACTCCGGTATGGTCATAAAATGTACTTATTCTACTAGGTGTGCCAACCATCTTGGGTGCCAAACATGAAAGAGTACTTCTTACTTCTGAACCTTATGGCATTTGCCTGAACACAGTGCTAATGCATAACTACATATTAAAATGAGCACAGGAGTCTGGAGGAAGCTGGTTGGCTATGATCCTGTGGAACACACAGAAGTCCTTGGCCATAGGATGAGGAGAATAATGAAGCCCAACCTTCAACTTGGTCTTGAAGATAGTAACATTGCCTTCGTGGGGCTGGTAGCTCATCTCCCCCTTGTTCGGCACCTTAACAGTGATATTGGTAGGAAGGGGTATTTTTTCCTCCATTTTGCAACCTTGTATAGTATCATGCAACTAGGATGAGCATCTAGAGACTCCCAGTTGCTATAAAAGTGATGGAAACCTTAACCGGTGATCTACTTCGGTAGAGCAAAACATGAGGGATCAGAAACAAGACCTACTTAAAGCTAGAAAACCTCACTGAAAGAGTGCCAAAAAACTAGGAGCACTAGGAGAGAAAAAAAAATAGGCGTGAGTAGAGAGCAAAGGATGGATTTCATGCTAAAAGGAAGGGGGCATATATAAGCCCCGAAGAAGTTTGACCAAACATCGCATTAAATGACTATTTGAAAAGATGAAAATGCCTTTCATCATATTTCAGGCACATGTGGCCGGCTGCGCTAGTCGCTGAATAACACGTGTACCTCAAAACCTATAATCAATGCAATGGTTCATGACATGACATAAAGTTGTCTACTTCCTAACCAACAGTAGGCATGCTGATTTAAGAGACATAATTGACACTCCTGAAATGAGGTAACATAACGGAGTTCTAGGAAGAGCAACTGTTGGCTCTGGGAATTACAAATGATGCACCTGAAGAAAGGAAGAGAAATGTCAAACCATATGACACTGAGGTAGTACATCCCTGATAAAATTGGGCATTCATTAGCTATTCAAGGGAAAGCATATGTTGGCCAAAGGCCATAGGCCTTTGTGTTCACCTAGGGTCAACATACAGGGTAGGTAGTCCAGCTAAATACTATGACCTTTGAGTCAAAAGAGCTTATCCTATTGTACTTTGGAGATTTGCCTAACCAATGGGCAAACAATACGCCTTGTCCCTGACGTATCCGAATTCAGACAAATACCATTATAAATATGCTCCCAAGCGCATGTGAAGTGCTCCTCAAGGGCTGTGTTAGAACAACTGGCTATTGAGATAGTTAGAATATGTAGATTATTGTCTTCTGCTCTAGCTAAACACGTGAAAGGCAGATCTAAGAGCTTTACCCTTAGTAGCAAGTATATAAGAAACCACTCCAAGTATGTGATAGGGGACTACTCTATTGTGCTTACTTGATACACCCAACTATATTACCTTCTTAATTGGGCATCGGAGAATACCCCATTCAGAAACAGTCAAGGGATTCCTTTCACCCACATTTCTAGTGTCTTTAGGGGATGGTAGCTGATCGAAGTGTCCACATTCACAATCACCGATGCAAACTTCAGATGATCGAGGTCCCATTGGACCACTTCTCACTATGAAGGGTCTTATGAACTACCTTATTTTAGAGTTCAAGCCTATTAGGAACTTCTTCACCTTCGTGACCTTATCCTTCTCTTTCTAAGGAGCATACCCTAGTAGATTCTTGGACGTTTGTTCATACTGTACCCCAAACGTATCATCTTGAACTAGGTGCTCAAACTCTAAGAACATCTTATCCCACACACCTTTATTCATAAGCTCACCTCTAAATAGGTCAATGAACTCTATCCATCTCATATCTTTACTTTTTTCCTTTATTCTTCTAGCATTGTGATCTTTATAACACCTGCTAGTCGCTCTCGACCATACTTTAGATCTTTTATTAGGTTTGAATGTAACCAAAGTAACTTATAGAAGTGTCATGGCATAATTTGAAACACCTTTTCTATTTAGTTTAGCCAATATTCAGCTTGTTCTCTATTTGCACAGCCATTAAGAGTGTGTGGCTTATGTCCATGAAATCTTTTAATCCATCTCATGCTTTCCTCAACTTGGTCTCTATACTTTCTACATCTCGTCTTTCTTCTGGACCTTCCTTTATACCTTCTCTCATCTCTGTGATTCCTTTAATCATGCCTTAATCTCAAGATATGCTCATTACACACTTCTACATTCTCATCATGCTATGTTATGTAGCATGCATGACATCTAGTAAACTAACTTTTGGTTTTATGTAATTTTGGGAAATGTAATCCTAATTTGCCAAATTTTTTACTGTAAATGTTATGTACATAATTAATGTTGTGGACACCTAAAGTAGAACATGGCATGTGAAGGACCAACTCACCCTTGCCCTAAACCTTTTCAAGAGGTTAACACTAATTGGTTGTTTTCAGTCACTCAGCGAATTTTCAAAAGGTGAATTGGACTTTAACTCCTAGGATTCTTCACCCTAGTTTGTTATTTTCCTAGGTGGGACACTTAAGCTTTTGAAGCTTTAGTGGGTTTTTCTAGGTTTTACCCAATTTATGGAATTCCAATCACTTGGGCTTACTTAGGCGTTTCTGCATGCATATGAAAGTGTGTCCTAGTATCTTTAAGGGTTCATTAAGGCCTGCCTAAAGCTAACGCACACACACACACACCCAAGCATGCATACATCACAATAGGTTAAAGACCACGCATGCCATTTTTCCACATACCATGCTTAATGTCTTATGGCCTTCTCCGGCCCAAAAATACATACAAGGAATATGTACATCCCAAAATTTGTAAGTAAGGACTACATGGCCCAAAACATATACATCAAATTTTGATGTACTAAGTGTTCTCATGCATGGTACATCTTTTAGTTCATACTGTCTCTAGGCTCACTGAGACTTTGACCTCTACTTTGACCTGGCACTTGGGCTATAAATCTCTTATAACCCTCCTGGTCCTAGCCCATACCAGGATTTAGATAAAAACAACAACTCCCACTACAGCCATTAGGGCCTACAATCACAACAATTGAACACAATCATCAGTTGAAATTGATGAACTATTCTAGCTTCTTTTTATAAGCCAAAACATACAAAGCATACCTCTTCATACATAGACCTCTCCTAAAGGTTCCTTCGCCCTTCAATCCTCCACTTCTTCGCCTAAAATGGGCAAAAGAAGGCATGAGTACATACGTATTGATTGAAGAACCCATACAGCACCTAGTGGCTTTTTCAATGTTTAAAACATTGTTATACTTAAAACATACAAGTTTCTTTAGTAACATGCATCCAAAGACATGGAAGACATAAAAAAAATAAGTGTAATATAATACATAATACAAATATATGTAATTAAAAGGGGTTAGAACACGCATGGAAACAGAGAAGTAGATATATGTAATACAGGGTTTTCTTAGTATAGCAAGCATGATTTCATGGGAGTTTCTTTATGTGATCACTTTGATTAAGTTTGTTTATCATAGAGCTCCAAGTGATTGATCAAGCCCAACTTAAATCCAACTTGAACGAAAACCCTGTGCTGGCCGAAAGCAAACTAGCTAGCTTACCAAAGTGCTTTATGCACACCTTGTCCATTATATAGCCTCTAGTGTCCTTTGGCCTAAGCCATCACCTAGGGCAGCTTCTGTTACCACCTCACAAAAATGGGAGAATTACAAGTGTGTCATAATGGCTAAAAACCATTATATTGGGTAATTCTCACCATAGTGATTGTAGTGTGGGGGGTAAAAGGTATGATCAACACCTCCTTAAAAGTGTTCCAAGTTGGTAACTTGGTCCCCAAGAAAAGCCTTAAGGATTGCTTGTTTGTCAAGCAACCTATGGACTTTTTTGTAAGGTTTTAGAAATTCGGGTACTCAATTGCAAAACTCTCAAGAAAGAGACTTGGAGAGTTATGGGAAGGATATAAATGGTATGAAAGTGCTATTGGAGGACGAAATTGCTCATGGAAGACAAGTTTGGACAAAGGAAACACTAAAGGCATTAAGGACCTAAATGTCCTAGTGTAAACCTTAAGGTGTTCAAGCTTTTGACTTAAGTCTAAATGTAGAATTGTGGGGTTATCCCACCATGGGGGAGGCAGCTAAGACTTGATAATTAGTCAAAAATGTTTGGCACATGTGTACTAATGAGTTTAAGATAAAGAAACCATAATTAGTAAGAAAGAAAATGACATAAAGCAAGGTTAAGGTGGTGTTTGGATGTGAAAATTTTTCTTATTTTTCTTTTCCAAATTTTATTTTGATAGAAGTTTGAGTGCATAGGTAGTTTTAATAATGTAGAAAACCTTGTTTTCTAAATTTTAGAAAACTCATGTTATAAAATAGAAATCTTTGTTTTATATGTTTTCTATTTTAACACATGAGTTTTCCAAAGCTTAGAAAATAGAGTTTTCCATATCCTTAAAACATGCCATACACTCAAATTTTCATCAAAGAAAATTTGAAAAAGAGAAATTGGAAAATTTTCTACAACTAAACGCCACCTAAGCTTGTTAAGTGTGTTTTGTGCCCTTAAGCTCATTTAAGGCCATTTAAGTGGCCAAATCACTTATCCCTCTCTCATTTTCGTCCTCCCCCAGCCCAAGAACACAGCCATACTTCCTCCATAGCCACCACACCTTCAAACTTGCAATTGATTCAAATTGAAGGCACAGGAAGCAATTGGAAGCAAACTAGAGCTATTTCTTGGATACCTCAAGGATCAAGCTTCATTTTCAGCCTAACCACTTTGGTAAGGGATCTCTTGCTATCATGAACTATCTTCTGCAATTTTCAAACATCCATGGAGCTAGGGCTAAGCTTGGAAGACAGCCATGAGCTTGATGAACCAAGCTTAGTGAGGGGAGTGCACTTATTGAAGGTTTTGTGACCTAGTGTGATGTTCACAAAGATGGCAGTAAAATGAGGGTTTCTAGAGCCCAAAGTTAGTACTAACTAGTGTTAAAATACTCCTACGAGCAAGCATTAGCCTGAGGAGGGCTGCCATAGTGATTTGATTATGTTTATTATGTGTTTTGTGGACTAACCTATGGTATATTGTTACTGCCGCATTTCATGTGTTTGGCTGCTGCATTTGGTTGCTATCTCTTGTATATATGCATTGTGGTTTTTGTGTTTTAGTGTCTTTGGATGCAGGTTTTAATGATGGTTACATTGCCTATTGAATCCAACTGCTACCCTTACTAAGTTTCTAAATGAAACTTACTCCCCTCAATTCTGTCATTTCCGGTCCAGCTGAAAGATTACATTCAAACTAACCTTGGTGGTTTGAGTTTTAATCTGAAATTTCACATATGTGAACTTCCATATGTCTAGTTCTGATCTGGAAATTTTGGTTATTTTAGGAGCACATTTGGTATTTTTAATGGTGCTACTTATTGTGTTGTGCAGCAGCTGTCCAGCATCCTGTTTTTGGAGTCCATTGTGTCTCAGGACCTCCTGTAACCTAGGGTGCGTATTTAGCTGAGTTAAGACCATATTGTAGTGCATGTATGTATGTACATGTAGTGTATGTAAAAAGAGACAAGTATGTGAACATTTGAGTAATGTTTTGGCTATGTAAGTGATGTGGTGCAAAGCTACCTAAGTGTGAATGATGGGCGGCTTACTTGTAAATTCTGTTTTGGCCACATAAAGTTGTTAAAAGAAAGGGAATATAATTCCTTTGGGTAATGGGCATATATGGGATAGCCTTGGAGGGTTTTCACCTTGTGAATGAAGTGTTTGCATGGTTTGGAAAAATTGTATGGGCAAAATGGTCCAAAAGTTCCCAGAATTTCAACTCTGGACCTAAAGTTTAATATCTCCCTTTGTCGAATGAATCTTGGTATGACATTTTGACCACACCTAGAGGACATCTATAGGGTTAAATGGGATTTTGAATTTATGGATTTAAAGCCCTGTAGCCAAAGATATGATTGCAAAGTTGGCTGAGTTAATGTTCATTTGGTCAGAATTTTGTAACCAACTTAAAAAATCCATAACTTGGTCCATAGGTGGGCTATTGATGTAAAAGGAAATTCCTTGGTTTGCTCTAAGTCTCTGCTTGATAATGGAGCAAACAAAACATGGGGGTATGAGGCTAGAATGATACAGTTTATTAGTGGAAGTTACAAGTGCAGTAGCTGGCCACTAGAACTTAACAAGATTGCCTAATGTGTGGAAGCCAAAACTAAGACTTGTGCTAGTGTTTTCCTTCTTAGCTGCCATAGTGTGCATAAATGTAAATATGTGTGTTATGGTTAGACCAATATACATGTATTTACATAGCGCTCAGGAGGGTCACTTGAGTATGTACACTAGGGGTGTTGTTCTGATGACCTACAGGATACACCAAACCTGGGAGTTTAAATGCACAGTTTTGGCACTATAACTGGACTACCCTGGAGTGGGTAATAGCTTTTCGCCTTCGAAGTGTAGTAGAAGAAGCCTCATATAGGTCCACACCTGTGGTCAAAATGGTAGCAAGGAAGCTTGATTACATGCGCTAAAACATAAGCATCAACATGGGCAACAACATGAGCTAGTCTTGCATTATCTAGTCTTGAATTTGATGCCCAGTAGCATCTTCATTGAATGACATGTTGGACCCCAGAGAAGACTTCTGGTGGGAGAGTATCTGAAACACTTAGAAGAACAAGGGTCAGGAGCTCCCCGGAGTGCGTTTCCGGGGAAGTAGCCTCCGACGCCCAAGTCAATATCTGAGAGTGGAAGAAAAGAGTAAAGAGTAGAGGGTAAAGAATATTCTCTGTGTTCTTACTAAGGTCCCTCCCAAGTATTTATAGGAGGGTGGAGGGAGGAGGCTGTTTGTCACATCTGGCCTAGATCATGACACATGTTCGGTCAAATCATATCTGTACCTTTGGAGGTAGGTGTCACCAACTGGCCGTAGGCCGTTCTGGCTAGAGGGTAGGGGCATGTGTGAGGTCTCTCTGTTAGAGGCTTCTTAACCATTCTTGTGGTATCCCCGTAAGACCCATTTGGCCCCTTCAAGAGGAGATTTTCCCTGAGGACTAGTGGGGAAGGCCCTTCGGTAAAGTAGGTCACCTTTGGGAGGCATTTTCCACTGTCAAGGATGGTAGATCTACTTTTCTAAGGTTGGTAAATTTGAAGGTGGTGAAAGACACCTTTTCCCGAAGTTGGTCATGTCACCTTTCCGAGGATGGTGTCGATGGTGTGCCCCAAGGTTAGGGCTATGTCCATACTAAGGGTGGTTTCCGGATAGCTGATCAGGAGATCTTTGAGGGCCATAGCCCTTCGGCTATCACATGCCCCCCTCGGAAAGCCAAAGTTGTGTATTTGGCGTTGAGCCTTTGAGAGTTTGGCATGGAGATCTTTCCTGGAGGTGACAATCGTGCCCGTTTGCATAGCTAACTTCTGACCAAAGTAACCTTCTTTGGAATGGGCACCTCTTCGGTTCAAGATGCCTTCTTTCAGCCGAAGCAGTTTCTTCAGCATCAAATAGGACTCCTTGATTTTGATTGAGCTATCGATGTTCCTGAAGTTGTATCTTCAGATGGGGAAAATATTCCCCCTCTAAGCTTTTTATCTTCTGTTGCCTACTAATGAATGGTCACGTCTTCTAACAAGGTAGTCGCATCACTTTGGGCTAGGCTTACATAGGTCTGCTAATGTCAGAAGGTGTGCCTGTGTTTCTCACATTGGCTGACATGTGTCACTAGGTACTGGCAAACGGTCACGTCTGTTACATTGATTACGTCCCTTCGCCTACAAAGGGTGATTATGGCGATGCTTCGCCTGCCTGCTTTGGTCTATATAAACCCTTCCTTCTTCAGAGTTTTCCACACTTCTCAATTTCCATTCTTTTTGCTCTCTTATTTCCTCTTGTCTGTCATCTTTTTTTCACTGTAGTGCTAGTGGCGGAGCGATTTTCGGTGAGTTAGGTGTGATATCTGAAGTTCCTACCTTTGTTCCGAACTAGGTGGGGTTCTTTCTAAAGTGCTTTTTTTTTTGTTTCAATTCTTTCCTCTTCATCTTCCCAAGGTTAGGGTCTTGTTTTCGAACATGTCTTCTTCCCAAATTGAAGCTCATCCCATTCTTGAGAGTTGGCTTCCTCTTAACTCTCATCCGAGTTGTGCCACTTCGGAGAAAGTGAGAAAGTGGTTGGCTAAATTTTTCCTCCCTTCCTACGCCGTCACCAGGCTTCTTAGTCCTAGTATGCCTAGCTATGCTCCTTGGGTGAACGAGATCACTATCTTCAGGGCACGATTGAAAGCGGGACTTCGGTATCCCCCTTTGAAGATGGTTTGTGACTTTTGCCAATTTCATGGCACTGCCGTTAACCAATTTCCCCTGAACTCCTACTCCTATTTCAGTGACTTCCTTTGCATGTGTGTGATTTTCAACATAGAGGCCCAATTCATCTTTTTCATGCAATATTATAAACTTCAACCCATTTCGAAGGGCGAGTTCTACTTTTTGCTCCTTCGGGGTTCTAGGAGCAAAAAATACATGTTCACCTTTAGGAGGAAAGATTGTTGGCGAGGGTGGCAGAAGAAGTCCTTCTTTCTGAAGGTGGACGACCGGTGGAAGGACATGCCATTTAAGTGGGCTTCGGGTGTCTTGGCCATCGATGTAGTTGACCTGAGGAAGCTCTTGACCTTAGGGCTAGAGTCTCATCTTGAGGAGTTTGATAGCGATACTCGGGCTGTAATGGATTGGGACCCCGAGGTCCCTCTGCGTTCTTTATACTCCTTCCCAATTAGATGGAGTTTCATGAGCAAAAAGGTCCTTCGGGATTTTGGGGTAGTTAAGGAACATGTTACCGATGAAGGTATGCCAATGCCCTTGGCTAATGGGAAGAAGGTATGGTTGGTGATGCTCCTTCGGGGAGAACTTATGTATTCGACACTGAAAGAGACTAAGCTCCTTTGCAATTTTGTTACTTACACCTTTCCGTACTTACATTGATGTTCTTCTTTTTGTAGAGATGGGTGATAAATCTGCAGCCTTCTACAAGAGTCTCTTCCTCGATCAGGCCGAGAAGGGCGAGCAGCAGAAGAATAAAGCACTGAAGAGGAAGAAGGCACAAGCCAGGCCATCTCCGGGGTCCAAGTTAAAGAAGACCAAAGAGGGCTTCTTTCTACCTCCATCCGAAGGTGAAGTGGAGGTGCTTGACCGAACTCCTATTTGGGCTGACCCATCCACAAAAACTACCATCTGCTCAACCCCTCTTAGTCTTAATGCAGCTGTCGAGATGTTGGGGACTTCAGTCGGGGAGCTTTCGGTCGAAGCATTAGAAGAACGCCGAAAGAAGAAGGGCAAAGGGGTTCCCGCTGAAGTCCTTGATGTCAGCGATACCGAGACTAATGATGCCAAACTCTCCACAAGTTTGTCCCTTAGTCATTCATCTATGAGCTTTGGCATTTTTGGTATTTTAGACCTTATAGATGAATGGCTAAGGTGTTACTACCCCCCAAAAATGGGAGAATTACAAGTGTGTCATAATGGCTAAAAACCATTATATTGTGTAAGTTTCACAATAGTGATTGAAGTATGGGGGGTAAAAGGTATGATCAAAACTTCCTCAAAAGTATTCCAAGTTGGTAACTTGGTCCTCAAGAAAAGCCTTAAAGATTGCTTGTTTGTCGAGCAACCTATGGACTTTTTGTAAGATTTTAGAAATTCAGGTACTCAATTGCAAAACTCTCAAGAAAAAGACTTGGAGAGTTATGGGAAGGATATGAATGGTATAAAAGTGTTATTGGAGTACCAAATTGCTCATGGAAGACAAGTTTGGACAAAGGAAACACTAAAGGCAATAAGGACCTAAATGTCTTAATGTAAACCTTAAGATGTTCAAGCTTTTGACTTAAGTCTAAGGGTGGAATTGTGGGGTTATCCCGCCATGGGGGACGCAACCATGACTTGATAATTGGTCAAAAATGTTAGGAACATGTGTACCAATGATTTTAAGACAAATAAACCATAATTAGTGAGAAACAAAATGATATAAAGCAAGGTTAGGCTTGTTAAGTGTGTTTTGTGCCCTTAAGCTCATTTAAGGCCATTTAAGTGGCCAAATCACTTATCCTCTCTTATTTTCATCCTCCCCCAGCCCAAGAACACAGCCATACTTCCTCCATAGCCACCACACCTTCAAACTTGCAATTGATTGAAATTGAAGGCAAGATGAAGCAATTGGAAGCAAACTATAGCTATTTCTTGGATACTTCAAGGATCAAGCTTGATTTTCAGCCTACCCAATTTATAAGGGTTCTCTTGCTCACATGGATTATTTTCTGTATTTTTAAGAAACCATGGAGCTAGGGCTAAGCTTGGAAGAGAGCCATGAGCTTGATGAACCAAGCTTAGTAAAGGGAGTGCACTTATTGAAGGTTTTGTGACCTAGTGTGAAGTGCACAAAGATGGCAATAAAATGAGGGTTTCTAGAGCCCAAAGTTAGTACTAACTACTGTTAAAATCTTCCGAAGGCCAAGCATTTACTTGAGGAGGGCTGCCATAGTGATTTGGTTATGTTTGTTACGTGTTTTGTGGACTAACCTATGGTTATTATTGCTGCTGCATTTCATGTGTTTGTTGGTTGTGAATGGTTGCTAAATATTGTATATTGATGAATTTAGTGGATATGGCTACGTGTATCTCATGAGACACAAGTCAGAATCCTTTGAAAAGTTCAAAGAATTCGAGAATGAAGTAGAAAATCAACTTGGGAAAATTATCAAAGTACTTCGATCAGATCGAGATGGAGACTACTTGGATTGAGAATTCCTTGACTATCTAAAGGATTGTGGTATAGTATCACAACTCACTCCACTGGGTACACCTCAATGGAATGGTGTATTTGAAAGGAGAAATTGAACTCTATTAGACATGGTTTGATCGATGATGAGTCAAGCTGACCTTCGAAACTCCTTTTAGGGACATGCTCCAGAGACAGCTGCATTTACACTAAACAAGTTCTATTTAAATCGGTTTAAAAGACACCACATGAGATATGGAGTAGGAGGCATCCTAGTTTGTCTTTTATGAAGATTTGGGGCTGTGATGCTTATGTGAAACACCAATCCTTTGACAAACTAGGGCCCAAATCTCATAAATGCCTCTTTGTTGGGTATCCCAAAGTAACAAAGGGTTACTATTTCTACAATCTTTTTGAGCAAAAAGTGTTTGTTGCTCAAAGTAGTGTCTTTCTAGAGAAAGAGTTTATCTCTAAAGGAACCAGTGGGAGGAAAGTAAAACTTGAAGAAATTCAAGAACAACAAGGGGACATCGATCCTGAAATGGAACTTGAACAAACACCATAAGATGTTGTGGTTTATGAGTCTGTTCCTATAGGAGAGAGCCCACATAAGTTTGGTAGCATTTGGCGTGAGCCCAGGAGATATGGATTTCTCATGACCTATATTGGTGATGTGAAGCTTATGGATTAGGATGAGCCCACAACCTACCAATCAGCTATGTTGGCACCTGACTCTAAGAAGTGGCTAGTGGCCATGAAATCTGAGATGGAATACATGTATGAAAACCAAGTATGGACTTTGGTTGATCCACCTGAAAGGGTAAAACCTATAGGGTGCAAATGGGTTTTCAAGAAGAAAACTGACATGGATGGTAATGTGATTACCTTTAAGGGACGATTGGTTGTAAAAGGTTTTAAGCAAATTCATGGTATTGACTATGATGAAACTTTTTCACTAGTTGCCATGCTTAAATCCATCCAAATTTTGTTGGCTATTGCTGCACACTATGATTATGAGATATGGCAAATGGATGTCAAAACTGCATTCCTAAATGGAAAGTCACTTAAGGATATGTACATGACACAGCTTGAGGGTTTTGTCACTCCTGAGAATGCCAATAAAGTGTGCAAGTTGCAAAGGTCCATTTATGGACTAAAGCAAACTTCTCAAAGTTGGAATCTTCATTTTGATGAAGCAATCAAAGAGTTTGGTTCTATCAAAAATGAAGATGAACCTTGTGTCTACAGGAAGTTTAGTGGGAGCACTGTTGTCTTCTTGGTGTTGTATGTAGATGACATACTACTCATTGGGAATGAAGTTCCTGAGCTATAGTCTGTAAAGACTTGGTTAAGGAAATGTTTCTCTATGAAGGACTTAGGTGAAGTAGCCTACGTGTTAGGCATCAGGATCTATAAAGATAGATCTAGAAACCTTTTTGGCCTAAGTCAAAGAACATACATTGACAAAGTGCTAAAAAGGTTTAGCATGCAAGATTCCAAGAAAGGATTCTTGCCCATGTCACATGGCATAACTCTTTCTAGATCTCAGTGTCCGAGTACACCTAAGGAGAGAAAGCACATGAGTGAGATTCCATATGCCTCAGCAATTGGATTTATCATGTATGCCATGATATGTACTTGTTTCGATGTCTCGTACACCTTGAGCATGACGGGCAGGTACAAATTAAACCCCGGTGAGAGTCACTGGATAGTTGTTAAGAACATCCTTAAGTACTTACAAAGGACTAAGGATGCATTCTTGGTCTTTGGAGGTGAATATGAGCTCGTTGATAGGGATTACATTGATGCTAGTTTCCAATCCGATAAGGATGATTTTAGATCACAATCTGATTATGTGTTTTGCATTGGTGGTAGTGCTATGAGTTAAAAGAGTTCAAAGCAAGAGATAGTAGCCAACTCTATAACAGAATTTGAGTACATTACCGCCTCTAATGCTGCGAAGGAGGTAGGTTGGATCAAGAAGTTCATCATTGAACTTAGAGTGGTTCCAAGCATTGCCGACCCGATAAAGCTCTATTGTGATAACAGTGGAGCAATCACACAGGCTAAGGAACCTTGATCCCACTAGCAATCCAAACACATACTCTGATGCTATCATCTCATTAGGGAGATCATTGAGATGGGTGATGTGCGGATATGCAGTACTTTGACAGGCAACAACATTGCTGATCCGCTGACAAAGCCCCTTACACAGCAGAAGCATGATAGCCATTCTAGGTCTCTTAGTATTAGATACATGGACGATTGGCTTTAGTGCAAGTGGGAGATTGTTATTGTTGTGCCCAAAAGCCAATCATGATATGATGGTATTGTTTCCACATGTTGTCACGATATTTTATTAAGGCATTAATCCATCAACTATGTTTGTTGTTTTTATTTCTACATAACGTAATAAACCCTAGAATAATGATATTTTCAAATGCCCTTGGTCTAGTATTATTGTGGAGTGGGTTACAATAATATATAACGACTAGCATATGTGGAGACTAATATGAGATATTTAGTCTACATATGGGTATAAGATGAAGAACTTGTTACTAGACCAACCTACCATGAGAACACTACATGGATCACTATATGAGTGTCATAAGTAATTCTTATAGTAATCATGGTATATGTAGTCGTTTGACCTAAGGTCATCAAGGTTCCCTACATGTGAGTCACATACTTTGATACTTCCCTTTCTTGCTTGTAATTGAGCGAACTTGAAGGAGTTCATTAAGTATGTCTCATATCATGTGAAGGGTTTTGTATGATCAAGATGGGATTTGTCCCTCCTATGTAATAGGAATGATAACTTGATGCTCCTTGATAGAGTTAGAATTAGAAAATGCATTACCGTGCTCGAATGAGTTGATATATGATATGAATGTCATCAGTTTAAGTTAGTTTACTCGGTAATCAAGAAATGAAAGATTGGGCTATACCAGAGTGGCACATTCCATGTCTCATGCGTAGTCTTGATATCTTGGACAAAGGGACAATGGCATATATGGGTAATGATCATAAAGGTTTAGATGAATCACGGACAATCTTGTCACTTGGGTAGCAATGATGTGTTACTAGACACCACTCCTTGCTTATGATCATAAATGTGATTTATGATCATTGCCAATGTGGTAAAAGCCTATTGGGTCGCACACATAGAGCTATTTGGGTTATTAAAGTGCATGGGCTAATTATTTCGGTTATGGTTTCATGATAATTTTGTGTTAATAATTGGCCCAAAAGTTAAGCCATTAGGAAGCCCGAAATTAAAGCCTAATTGGATTAGGGCTTTGAAACCCATTAGGCCTGGAAGTTGAGTGTCACTATAAATATAACTTTTGGTGAGAAATTCGCATCCTTGCCCGAGTCTCCCAAAAAGAGACAACCACACTCTTCTCTTGCTATTGCTTGGAGGACGCAAGCTAACACTACGAGCGCAAAAGAAACACATTTGCCTGGACGTCGTGGAAGCATGGTGATCTCGAGAGGCTCATGTGGATACCATATGGAGCTTGAACATGTCAACTGTTTAGGTTTTATGATTCGACTCTACAGTTGGGTGAGAGATCTCAACCAAAATTAGGTATGAAAATTTTTGAACACCCTATCTACCCCATTTCACTTGGATCCTAGAGGGTTTCGGTTGAATTCTGCTACACTTGTTTGGCTCCTGAAACCCTACACATGGCCCAAAACATATACACCAGAAGTTTGATGTACTAAATCTTATCATGCATGGTACATCATCTAGTTCAAACTTTATATAGGCTCATTGTGACCTTGACTTCTACTTTGACCTGGCACTGAGGCCATAGTTCTGTTGTTACCCTCTGGCTCCTAGCCCATACCAGGATTAAGAAAAATAAGGCAACTTCCACTGCAACCATCAAGGCCTAAAAAAACAACACAAAACACCATCATCAGTCTAATTTGATGAACCTCTCTATGCATAGACTTCTCCTAGAGGTTCCCTAGAGCTTCAGTCTTCCACTTCCTTACCTAAAATCGATAAAAGAGGGCACGTAGGTACTAATTAAAGAACCCATATAGCACCTAGTTCCTTTTCAATTTTTAAAACATTGCTATACTTAAACACCTCCAAGTTTCTCCAATGACCTGCATCCAAATACATAATACATAAATAAGTAAAAAAGGGGATGCCACACACACGGAAACATAGAATCACACAAACATACACACCACATACACATGGTTTTCTTAACATAGCAAGCATGATTTATTGGCAATTTCTTCATGTGATCACTTTGATCAGATTCAATTAACATAAAGCTCCATGTGATTGATCAAGCTTGGCTTAACTTGAACAAAACCCCATGCTAGCCAAAAGTAAACTAACTACCTTACCACAGTGCTTTATGCACACAGAGCCAATTAGATAGCCCCTAGGTTCCTTTGGCCTAATGTTACCCACTTTAGGGTAGTCCAGTTATGGTGCCAAAATTGTGCATATAAAACTCCCAGGATTGGTATGTTTTGTAGGCCATTAGAACAATACCCTTAGTGTGCAGAAGCAAGTGGCCCTCCAAGGCACTATGTAAATGCATGCATATTGGTCCAACCATTACACACATACTCACATTTTACGCACACTATAGAAGCAAGGAAGGAAAACACTAGCACAAGTCTCAATCTTGGCTACCACACACTAGGCAATCTTATTAATTGTACGTGATTAGCCACAACACTTGAAACCTCTTCCAAAAACCTGTATTCATCTAGCCATGGAACCATATATTTTATTTACCTCATTATTAAGTAGTGCCTTTAATGAAACCAAGGAATTTGGTTTTACATCAATAGCCCAACTACGGACCAAGTAATGGATTTTTGAAGTTGATTACAAAATTCTAACCAAATGAATAGTGACTTAGCCAAATTTTGAACGTCAAATATTTGGCTATAGGGCTTCAAATTCAAAACTTCCAAATCCCAATTCAAACTATAGATGTACTATAGGGGTGGTCAAAATTTCATACAAATATTCGTTTAACATATGGAGATATAGAACTGTGAGTGAAAAGTTGAAATTCTAGTCACTTTATAACCATTTTACCCATACAAAATTTCATAAGTGTGCAAACACTTCATTCAGAAGGGGTAAGCCCTCCAACACTATACCATACATGTCCAATACACGTAGGAATTACATGCTCTTGCATATAGCAACTTTATGTGGCAAAAACAGGATTTACAATTAAGCATCCTATCATTCACACTTAGGCAACTTTGCACCACAGCACATACATAGCCAAAACAATACTCAAATGTTCACATACTTGTCTCATATTACATACACCACATGTACATGCATACATGCACTATATAATGGTCTTAAAATAGCTAAATATGCACCTTAATTTATAGGAGTGCTTGAGAAACAATGGACTCCAAAAATGGGATGCTGGACAGCTGCTGCATAACACAATAAGCACCATCACTAAAAATACCAAATGTGCTCATAAATTTGCCAAACTTTGCAGATCACAAATAGATATGTGGAAGTTTAAGTACCTAAAATTTTAGATCAAAACTGAAATCACAAAGGTCAGGTTGAAGGTGATATTTCTGCTGGACCTAAAATGGCATAATTGAGGGGAGTAAGTTTCATTATGAAACTTAGTAAGGGAAACACTTGGTTTTTTAAGCAAATGTGACCCTAATTAAAACTAGCATCAAAATAAAAAACCACAATGCATATATACAAGATATAGCAACCAAATTTAGCAGCCATTCACAACCAACAAACACATGAAATGCGGCAGCAACATATACCATAGGTTAGTCCATAAAACATGCAATAAACTTAAGTAAATCACTATTAAAGCCCTCCTTAAGCTTAAGCTTGGCCTTAGGAGAGTTTTAATAGTAGTTAGTACAAACTTTGGGCTCTAGAAACCCTCACTTCATAGCCATCATTGTGTACTTCACAGTAGGTCACAAAACCTTCAATAAGTGCACTCCCCTAACTAAGCTTGGTTCATCATGCTCATGGCTCTCTTCGAAGGTTAGCCCTAGCTCCATGGATGCTTGAAAATTCAGTAAAAAATCCATTAGAGTAAGAGAACCCTTACCTTTATGTGTATGCTAAAATCGGAGCTTGATCTTAGGTGCACTTAAGCAATAGCACCAAATAGCTTCCAATTGTGCTTCCTTGACTTCAATTGCAAGTAGTTTTGAGTTTGAAGGTATAGAGGCTGTAGAGGAAGTGTGTAGGATGGTGGCCTACATCCCTTGGCTGGTATGGCTAAATATGAGAGAAGAAAAGCTGGTCTTGACTACTTAAATGGTGAAAAGTACACTAAATACACTTAAGTAGTCTTAACCTTATCTTATGTCATTTTCCTTGCTACAAGACTATGGTTTCTTAGTCTTAATTTCTTGGCCCACAAGTGACCATCCTTATGTTGCTTTAGTGGCCACTCCTTAAGTGGGATAACCTGACAATTTCACCATTTCACCTAAGTCAAAGACATACACATCTTAAAGCCTACATTAGAACACCTAGGTCCTTTATGCCTTTTTGTATTTTCTTTGTCGTTAGTTGTCTTCCACAAGCAATTTGATCCTCTAATAGAACTTTCATACCATTCATATCCTCTCATAACTCTCCAAATCACTTTTGTGAAAATTTTACAGTTGAGTACCTGAATTTCCAAAATCTTACAAAAGAAGTCCATAGGTAGCTTGAGAAACAAGCAATCCTTAAGGCTTTCCTTGGGGGCCAAGTTACCAAGATGAAACAAATTTAAGGAGGTGTTCATTATACCTTTTACCCCTTATACTTCAATCACTATGAAGAGAATTGCACAATATAATGGTTTTTTGACCATTATGCCAGACTTGTAATTCTCCCAATTTTGTGAGGTGGTAACACCTAAGCCATCACCTAAAGTAGTTTTTCCCATTTAGAATATAGGATAAGAATCCTTAGATAGGCCCTTTCATGTGGTCAAATGGTAGCAAGGAAGCTTGATCACACATCATTGAACATATGCATCAAGCTTGGACACCATTATGAGCTAGTCTCGCATTATATTTTCTCGGGTTCACCTTTGTTTTTATCGTTCCTCATCTCCTTTCTTTTCAGTAGCTATAGGGTGTTTAGGTAAGGGTTTGGCCAGGTAGTAGAGGGTAAGAAAGTAGGAACAAGGTAAGAAGATAGTAGGTCATGAAGAACGATAAAGTTGTTATGCTAACTTAGCTTTGGTTTTGGCTAACTTGCTTTGTCTTTGGTTTTTGCTTGTGTTTTGGTGTCTAACAGGTTTTTGGTATATGTTTTCTATATTTCCAAGATGTGAATAAGTAGGAACCAGCCAATAAATAGCTAAGTAGCTACAAGGAAGCTGCCTTCGAAGACTTTGAAGCAAGTGATGGCCGAATGACCAAAATTGAGCCAACAAGAGTTTTTGACTAATTTAGCGTTATCTTTTGTTTTGGTTTTTATTTTAGTGGATTATAGGTCTATAGCTAGAGTTCTTGAGCCCATTAAGCTACTAGGAAATAACTAGGAAGCCACATTGAAGCAGCCGTAAAACCATAAGTCAAAATGGTAACCAAATGACTAAGCCGCCATGACTTTTGAATAGTTATTGGTCAAATCTTCTTCCAAGTAGCTTAAATATTTTAAGAATGTTTTTTCCCACTTTCTTCTTTAGTTGGAACATATTGGACACTAACTTTGCCAATTTATTCAGCCAATTAAGTCATCAAACATTACATTGAACAAAAGTGCACTTTAGAGTGCCTCTAAGAACAACTTAGTGTTCTTTTAAGTGTTTCCATGAGTGCTTTGTGTTTTCAACCATCTCTTAGCCCACATTGTAGTCCCCATTCCCATTTTAAAGATACATATTATTCTTATAAAGTTCCTTCCAAGGGATTAAGGTTTAAAGCCTTCATGAGCATAAGGTTGCACCTAAAGGTGCACTCTAGTCTATCCTTGTCATTTTTTTAGTCCATCACATTTAGGAGTTCATGTGGTTGCCTTAATTGTCATTCCATCCTTAGGTGTTGAGCTCACATAACACCTTTAGGATCTTTAGGCTTTAGAACTCCTAAGTTCACACATGTGCACACAAGAGTGTGCTTAACGTCCTTCTTTGTGTCCTTTCTCGTAGCACCATGTTTCCTTGGCTTTTTTCCCAAGTTTGCTCTAAATTTTGAGTCCCCTTCTCACAATACACATAGCATTTTTAAGTATAGCTTTTTCTAGGTCACCATTATGCCATTTTTCGTTAGGTTGCACTAAAGTTCAAGCAAAGTACCTCCAGGGCACTTTTAGGAAGTACTTACACTGTACAGCTTTTATTCCCATACTTGTGACTTGTATTACTCATATATTCACATGATGTACTTTATGTGTACATTTCATCATTGGCCATGGCCTATTCAAGTCATAGGTCTAACATTCTCTCCCCCTTAAAGAATTTAGCCCTCCAAATTCTCAAGCAATGTAGGTATCCTTTGAGCATCTCAGCCTTTATCTCCCAAGTGCTTTCTTGCTCAAAATGGTGAGACCATTGGACTTTCACTATGTTTATCAACTTACTCCTCAACCTTCTCACATCTATGGCTAGAACTTTTATAGGCTCTTCTTCATAAGAAAGTTTGGGAGCCACTATGAATTAAAAGCTGGTATAGCTTGGTGTGGGTTAGATAGATATTTCTTAAGCATGGTAACATGAAAGGTATCATGTTTGTTACCACCTCACAAAATGGGAGAATTACAAGTGTGTCATAATGGCTAAAAACTATTATATTGTGTAATTCTCACCATATTGATTGAAGTGTGGGGGTAAAAGGCATGATCAACACCTTCTTAAAAATGTTCCAAGTTGGTAACTTGGCCCCTAAGAAAAGCCTAAAGGATTGCTTGTTTGTCAAGCAACCTATGGACTTTTTTGTAAGGTTTTGGAAATTTGGGTACTCAATTGCAAAACTCTCAAGAAAAAGACTTGGAGAGTTATGGGAAGGATATGAATAGTATCAAAGTGCTATTGGAGGATCAAATTACTCATTGAAGACAAGTTTGGACAAAGGAAACACTAAAGGCAATAAGGACCTAAATGTCCTAGTGTAAACCTTAAGGTGTTCAAGCTTTTGACTTAAGTCTAAGGGTGGAATTGTGGGGTTATCCCACCATGGGGGAGGTAGCCAAGACTTGATAATTAGTAAAAAATGTTGGGCACATGTGTACCAATGATTTTAAGACAAATAAACCATAATTAGTGAGAAGGAAAATGACATAAAGCAAGGTTAAGCTTGTTAAGTGTGTTTTGTGCCCTTAAGCTCATTTAAGGCCATTTAAGTGGCCAAATCACTTATCCCTCTCTCATTTTTGTCCTCCCCCAGCCCAAGAACACAGTCATACTTCTTCAATAGCCACCACACCATCAAACATGCAATTGATTGAAATTGAAGGCAAAAGGAAGCAATTGGAAGCAAACTAGAGCTATTTCTTGGATACTTCAAGGATCAAGCTTGATTTTCGGCCTACCCACTTTGTAAGGGTTCTCTTGCTCTCATGGACTGTTTTCTACAATTTTCAAACATCCATGGAGCTAGGGCTAAGCTTGGAAGAAAGCCATGAGCTTGATGAACCGAGCTTAGTGAGGCGAGTGCACTTATTGAAGGTTTGGTGACCTAGTGTGAAGTGCACAAAGATGGCTGTAAAGTGAGGGTTTCTAGAGCCCAAAGTTAGTACTAACTATTGTTAAAATCCTCCTAAGACCAAGCATTAGCTTGAGGTGGGATGCCATAGTGATTTGGTTATGTTTATTATGTGTTTTATGGACTAACCTATGGTATATGTTGCTGCCACATTTCATGTGTTTATTGTTTGTTCCATCGACAAGGAGTTTCCACTCTGGATCTACCTTTGCTCGGTCTCCCTCATTGGTTTCAGCATTTTCTATTTCTGGGCCAGTGCCTGGGCCTTCATTGCCCTTCTCGTCTCATACGCGATATTGTACTCTCCGGGTTCGATGCACCTTTTTGATAACCTTTCCAAATGCCCTACTCTTTTCATGGCGTTGCGCAGAGGCAGGCTAGTCCAGACAGTGATAGCGTGTCCTTGGAAGTAGGGTCGCAACCTTCTGCCTGCGAGTACCAAGGCGTAGAGGGCCTTTTGGGGCAATGGGTATCTAACCATGTTGCAGAAGGGATGGTGACTTTTCTTCGGGTGAAGAACTCTTTTGATGAGGAGCTCTTGATCGTTTTGACCCTATTTCCCCCTCCGATTGCGTTCCGAGTGGTATGCTTCCTGTCGAGGACATGTCTCGCTGATCTCCGCTTTCCGAACTCCTGTGAATTGACGTGGGACTCTTCTCCCGACGAGGTGCCGGTGAAGAGGACCCTCGGCCCAGACTTGGCTACGGCCATCTTCATTCTCACTGCTGCATCATTTCGGCCACGAATGAGCGTGGGAACTCACATAGGAAGCCCATGGTAATAGTCAAAGGATGTTCGTCCTCGAGCAGAAAATCCCTGCTGCAGTTGTTCGATTGCCGGTTGAACCTCTGGCGCGGACGGGGACCTCGGAAGTCCATTGCCTTAGAACGCCGAGTTTCAACAACAACGACCTGGGAGTGATTTCCCACAGACGGCACCAGATGATGGCCGGCGGCATCTTCGTCACATCAGATGGGGAGGCTGAGAAGGACTTCCGGTATGGGAGAGCGCCCCGTTGAAGGGATTCCTCAGGAGTACCTGCCTGAAACACTCAGAAAATAGGGGTTAGGAGGTCCCCGGAGTGATTTTCCGAGGAGGAGCCTCTAACGCCCAAGTCAATCCTCTGGGGATGGAGAGGGAGTAGTAAACGCAAAAGGCTCTTGCCTGCCGTGTCCTCTTGAGGGTGGAAAGAGGAGAGTCTGAGCCCCCTCATGAGACATTCCCTTGATATATATAAGAGGAGGTGAGCCCTGCAGATTATGACACGTGTACGGACAGATACCATCCGTACTTCTGCGTGTGGGGGCCCCTAGCCACCTGCAGGCTCCTCGGGCTACGAGCTGAGGCAAGCATAGCCCTACATGACAAGACGTAGGTAGTGGCGGCGCGTCAGAGTGCATATGAGGGCAGCGTGCAGGGTGTGCGGGCGTAATGTCAGAGACTCCTTAATGGCTCCTGTCGTACCTCCGAGGTCCCTTTGGTTGATGTTTCAATTCGGAGTGAGGGGCCTTTTCCCGGAGTCAAACTGGTACTTCGGTGAATTCCCTAGCTTCGAAGTTACTCCGTCGGGGGCTTTCTCCTGCAGAAGGTGACTGGTCATTCTCCCCCGAAGCTGGTTCGGTCGCCTTCCCGAGGGAGGTGATACGCTAGTTTTCCGAGGTTGGTATTGGTGGGCTGCCGAGATCATGTACCTCAGGTGTCTGATTCCCTCCTTTCTGGGGTCCTTAGGTGACAGGGGCGATATCACTTCGGCTATCACATATGAAGATGCTAAAATACATCTTAGAGAATTTGAGTACTTCCTAGTATCTTAATGGAAAGCCCATTATTTTTCTTATATACATGCTCAAAACTAGCAGCATAGTTAACTTCTGATATTGTTCTTCTTAAGAACTCCAACACCAACCGTGCAAGACACCATGCACCTCATGTCCATACTCCACATTGCACATTGCCAATGTCACCTATTTAGTTGCATATAGCTCTTCTATGAATGCTTCACCTGTAACAAAATGTCTGCAAGACTAAATTAACTTGTTAGTGTCATTCCATTTCCCCTACAACAATAAGAAATAATAGGAGTGAGTTTTGGTGTTTTAATGTTGCCATCTTCACAAATGGGAAAATTATAGCATAAGGACTACATGGACCTTAATGTTTAAATGCTTTAATTTTCACCATAATGTACAAATTGTGAAGGGTAAAGTATATAAAACACACTCCTTTAAGAGACACACGCAACGGTACCTTGGTCCTTAAGAAAGCCTTGACGAATTGCTTGTTTTCAAGTAACCCATATGGAGTAGATGGACTAAATGGTTAGTTTTGAAAGGTTGGGTACTCAATTTCAAAATTTTTTAAAAGAAGATTTATGGGCTTGGATGGTATGTAGTAAAGGTTGGGGGGTAGATTGCAAAAAAGGAGGCAAAGATTAGCAATTAATGATTTTGGGCACTTAAGGACCCAAGTGTCCTTGACTTTTATTAAGTTAATAATGACCATTGACCAAGGTAATGGGAGGCCAAAACTTGCCATTTTCCCGTCCCAAATGACAGGCAAAAATGTTATCCAAGTGATAGCCGAAGTGCTGTCGCCCCGAACACCTAAGGACCCTGGGAAGAAGGGAGCCAAACACCTGAGGCACGCGACCTCGGTAGCCCACCAATACCAGCCTCGGGAAACTACCGTATCGCCTCCATCGGGAGGGCGACCGAACTAGCTTCGAGGCGAAAGCCCCTTGAAGGGACCAACTTCGGTGCCCGTAAATACCCCAAAGTATAGGTGTGACTCCGTGAGAAGGCCCCTCACTCCGAAGGGAGACGTCAACCAAGGGGACCTTGGAAGTACGGCATGAGCCATCAAGGAGTCTTTGACATTCCCGCCCGAACACCCTGCACGCCGCCCTCATATGCACTCTGGCGCGCCGCCCCTACCTACATCCTGTCACGTAGGGCTGCGCCTGACGCAGCTTGTGGCCCGAAGAGCCTGCAGGCGGCTAGCGGACCCCACACGCAGAAATACGGATACCATCCATCCATACATGTGCTGCAATCTGAAGGGCTCACCCCCTCCTATATATATACCAGGGGAATGGTCACAGCGGGGGATCTCTCTCCTCTCTCCGCCTAAATACTCTGAGGTAAGGGGCTTCCCCCTCCTCTCCTCAGCCCTTAAAAGAGAACACGATAGGCAAGAACCCCTTGTGCGTACTACTCTTTCTCCACCTCTGCTAAGCACTGACTTGGGAGTTGGAGGCTCCTCCCCGGAAAAAGACTCCGGGGACCTCCTAACCCCTATTTTCCGAGTGTTTCAGGCAGGCCCTCCTACCATGAGACAAAGACGCTGGCGGCCATCCCGGGTGACCCACACAGAGCACCCTCTCCCTTGGTTCATCTGCACCTCTGGAAGTCCCTGCTGCAGTCTCCATGGTACACAGTGGAGATCCTGATGGCCCCTATTGCCATCATTTGGCGCCGTCTGTGGGAAGACACTCCCAGGCCGTTATTGTTGAAAACTCGGCATTATAAGGACCAAGGACTTCCAAGGTCCCCGTCCGCGCCAGATGACCAACCGATGACCAAACTACCATGGCAGGGACTTCCTACCTGAGGCCGAATGTCCTCTAACTATTACCATGGCCTTCCTGCGTGAATTCCCATGCTATGTCATGGTCGAAGAGACACAGCAGTTAGATCGAAGATGGCCGCAGCTAAATTCGGGCCGAGGGTCCTCTTCATCAGTACCTCATCGGAGAAGAGTCCCGTGTCAACTCACAGGAGTATGGGAAGTGGAGATCGACGAGATGAGTCCTCGGTGGGAAACATACCCCTCAGGACACGACCTATGGGAGAAACAGGGTTAGAATGACCCAGACTTCCCTGTCGAAGGAGTTCCGCACCCGAAGAAAATTCGCCATCTCCTTGGCAACAAAGTCGGGTGCCCCCTGCTGCAAAAAGCTGTCTACGCCCTGGTGCCAGCAAGCAGGCGATTACCTCCGTGCTTTCAAATCCACCCTGGCCCTAATAGACTTTATTGCTAAAAATACCAAAGTGGCCAAAGGAGGGCAATCAGACTTCGGCACAGCCAAGCCATAGTGGACCTTATTTGGTAGAAGGGGTCTCTGGCCCTGGGCACTAGAAATCTGGGATAGTCATTCCCGAAGGCCTGAAAATCAGGAAATCCATTAAATGTGGATTTAACACCACCAAAAAGACAGAGCTCTCATAGTAGGGTTACACCTAGCTAGAAAGGTTGGCATGGGAAATCTAGAGGCCTACAGGCACCCCCAGCTACTAGTACAGCAGATGGCAAGTGACTACAGCACAAAGGGTCCAAGTTCGGCAAAAATACCATAAGGATGTAGCAAAGCTCATCCGAAAGTGTGATGCAGTGCATGTTGAAAACACACCTCTCCGAGAAAATGCCGAAGAAGCAGACAGCCGAGAGGTCATAGAGAGCATCACTATACAGAGGGCTCTCATAGATCTAGGAGACATAGATTAGAAGATCAAGAAGGCCTGGATGAAATCAGACTGTTGGAGAGGTTTCAAGGCCTAAGACCTCCATAGGTTGATGGAAGAGCTGGGCCAGAGAAAGTTGAGGAGTGGTTAATATTCCTTGAAAAAATGCTTGAGAGGATGCAACTCAGCTCCATCAAGAGAGTGTCATTGGCTACCTACAATCTAGTAACCAGAGTAGAGATGTGGTGGAGAAACACCAGAGTTAGATATGCTATCCAAAGCGGCAAGAGGCCAAAAGAAGACATGGAAATAACCTAGCTAGAGTTCAACCAGCTACTCCAGGAGCAGTACATCAGTGATGCCATCAAGGATATAAAGCAGGCTGAATTTGATGCTCTAAGGTAGGACAACCTCAGTGTCCTAGAGTATGAGCATAAATTCAATAATTTGGTGAGGTATGCTCCTCAGTATCATGGACTAGAGGAGTTAAAAGCCAAAAGATTTGTCAGAGGCCTAAAGTCAAACATTAGAAAGGCTGTAAGACCTTTTGGAGCAGTAACATACTATGAAGCAGTGCAGAAAGCTCTATTTGTATAGTAAGAGGAGTATGAGACTAAGTACTTTCCTAGTGGACCAGGGGAAAGTAGCCAGGTATGAGGCAAGTAGAAGAAGTCACCACATGGCAAAGGAATTTCCAGGGATTCTCATCTTGGTGGTGAGGACAAGGTTAAGGGGAAGTTCCCTGGCCTAAGGTGCCCTAAGTGCAAGAAGTTTCATGGAAACAAACATTTCTATTTTGACACCCAAGCATGTCTAAGATGTGGATCCATGGATCATCAGATCAAAGACTGCCGACAGGCTCAAAGGAGTACAGAAGACCAAGATCCGGTAAGGCCTATTGGTGCAAGACCTAGAGGAGAAGCACCTAGGGAGTGACAACAGAGGTCAGTTCCTCCAGTGCCTCGCCCTCCAATGCAGAGAGCTGGCAGAGTCTTCCTTGTTAGCTAACATGGTGTGCATGAAATGTGAATATGTGTGTGATCGTTGGACCAATATGCATCTGTTTACATAGTACCCAAGAGGGTCACTTAGGTATGCACACTAAGGGTAGTGTTCTGATGGCCTACAGAACATTACCAATCCTGGGAGTTTAAATGCACAATTTTTGAAACATAACTGGACTACCCCAGAGTGGGTAACAGGCGGCGTGTTAGAGGCTCCTTAACCATTTTTGTCATATTCTCAAGATCCTTTCACCGGAAGACACCTCTTCGGGATAGGAAGGCTTCTTGCCGAGGTTGCTCCAGTTATTCGCGAGTCCCCTCAGCACAGATGACCCCCTTCTAAGGTGCTTTCCCCTGCTGAAGATGCCAAGTCAACCTCTGCCGAAGATAGCTAGGTCATCATACCGAGGCTGGTAGTACACCGTACTCCTGAGGCCAGTATTGCCATTTCCCGAGGGTGATGGTGGATCACGGAGGTCGGAGGATTAGGGTGTCAGACCCTGTTTTCCCGAGGTTTGTGCTCACATTCTTAGAGGGTGACGCTCACCTTTTTCGAGGGTGGCGCTTCGTTAGACCTGGAGGATTTGAAGGGCAATAGACCTTTGGCTATCACATGTCTCGTGCTTAGTCTTGATATCTTGGACAAAGGGACAATGGCATATATCAGTGATGATCATAAAGGTTTAGTCGAATATCCGACAATCTTGTCACTTGGGTAGCAATGATATGTTGCTAGACACCGCTTATTGCGTATGATCATAAATGTGATTTATGATCATTGCCAGCGTGGTAAGAGCCTTTTAGGTCACGCACATAGAGCTGTTTTGATCATTAGAGTGCATGGACTAATTATTTGGGTTATGGTTTCACAATAATTTCAAATTAATAATTGGCCCAAAAGTTGAGCCATTATTAAGCCCGAAATTGAAGCCTAATTGGATTAGGGCTTTGAAACCCATTAGGCCTGGAAGTTGAATGTCGCAATAAATACAACTTTTAGTGAGAAATTTATAGCTTTTTGCCCTAGCCTCCCAAAAAAACAGCCACACTCCTCTCTTGCAATTCCTTGGAGGAGGTAAGCTAGCACTGCGAGCACAAGAGAAACGCATCTGCCGGGACGTGGTGGAAGTGTGGTGATCCCGAGAGGCTCGTGTGGATACCATAGAGACCTTGAACACATCAACTATTTAGGTTTTGTGATTCGACTCTACAGTTGGGTTAGAGATCTCAATCGAAAATTAGGTATGAAAATTTTCGAACACCCGGTTTACCCCGTTTCACTTGGATCCTGAAAGGGTTTTGGTTAAATTTTACTACGCTGTTTGACTCCCAAAACTCAACAACAGCCTGCTCACTCATCCTCATAGCGAGAATCTCCTCAGTCAGAGGCTGAAAAGTGGTGTGTGTGATGACACCCATCACTATCTGAGGAGCCATCTTCTGGGCATCCTTGGAGAACAAGTTCATGTCCTCCGTAAAGGTCCAAAAGGGTTCCATCAGAACCTTGCCCTTCTGGATCTTGGCATCTCAAAGGGCCCTCTTCTGAGCGTGATCTTCCACCGAGGGAGCCTATACTCTTCCCCTGCAAAATCAGCTGAAGTTCCATCAATATGTGATCCCTTAGCCACTCATCTATAAGGTCTAATATACCAAAAATTCCCAAACTCATAGAAGAATGGCTAAGGGACAAACCTGGTGGAAGCTCAGTGTCATCGCCCTCAGAGTCACTGACCTCGAGGACCTTGTTGGGAATGTGTTTGCCTTTCCTCCTTCGGCGCTCCTAAAGCACCTCAGCTAAAAAACCCCCAACTGAGGTCCCCAAGGTCTCCGCCACAGTATATGGACTCAGTGGAGTTGAATAGATGGCAGGCTCCAAAGGTGGGTCCGCCCGAATGGGGGTCTGATCCATAGCTCCCACTTCATCCTCGGGGGGCAGGGGATGGTGGCCCTCCTTAATCTTCTTCGACCTCGGGGCCGAAGATGGTCCCCCTGGTGCCTTTTTCCTCTTTGCCATTGCCTTCTTTATCTGCTACTCTCCCTTCTCAGCTTGACCAAGGAAGAGAGACTTGTAGAAGGCAATAGATTTGTTACCCATCTCTTCAAAAAGAAGAACATCAGTGTGAAAAATCTGGGAAGTAACTTCCTCTCTTGAAGGGCATGATACATGAGTTCACCGCAAAGGAGCATTACCAACCCCGCATTCTTCCCGTCAAAAGGAGGCTTTAGCATGTTGAGTTCGGTAATGCGTTCCTTGATCACCCTCAGTTCTCAAAGGAACTCTTCAGTCATGAGGTTCCATCTAATAGGAAAAGGGTACAAAGAACTCGGAGGGACCTCAGGATCCCAGTCTGCGACAGCCTGAATGCGGCTGTCGAACTCCTCAAATTGGGCTTCTAACTCTGAGATTAGCAATTTCCAGGGATCGACTACGTCTATATACAAAGTCCCCTGAGCCCATTGGGTTGGCACATGCTTCCACTTCTCACTGACCTTCAGGAAGGAGAACTTCTTCTTCCACCCTCACCAGCGGTCCTTCATGCCGAAGGTGAACGTGTACTTCCTTCTCCCAGATCCCCGAGGAAGCAAGAAGTAGAACCCACCCTTCGGCATGGGGTAACAACCCCTAAGGTCTCCTACTAAAACTAGACAACAAAGAAATGGATAGAAATGGGGGAATCAGGGCCAATAGAGGGCACAAATCTCTTAAGTGCCTCAGGTTTGGTTAGAGCTTCAGAGGAACTTAGCTCCAATCAATGAAAACTTAGTAAGGTTTATACGAGCACAACAGCAAGAAGTCCAACTAGTTTAGAATGTATAGTAGCAACTAAAAAGGAGGCTAGGAACAAATTTGACCATGTTCCTTCTAGAAGATTAAGAGATAGAAATGATGAAACTATTGAAGTCGAAGATGAGGATAGGAGAAATCCAATAGGAAGAAGAGTAAGATCTGAGATTGGTTAGGTGTCTAGGATCAATTCTTCAGTCTATGACCTTTCCTCCACTAGGAATGAGATTGAGGAAGGCCATGAGAGAAGAGGTGGGAGAAGAGACTTAGAGTTTGAGGTTGGTGACAATGTTTGGCTAAAAGTTGCACCAACCAAAGGCACTGTCATATTTGGTAGAAGAACCATGTTTGCTCCAAGATATATAGGTCCATATGAGATATTGGACAGAGTTGGCAAGGTAGCATACAGGTTAGCTCTACCACCAAGCATGTCAAGTGTTCATAATGTTTTTCACATCAGTATGCTTAAAAAGTGTCTATTGAACTGAAAGCATGTGATTGTAATAAAAGACATACAAATGGAACCTAACTTGACATGTGAAGAGAAACCTATAGCTATCTTAGCCAAGGATACCAGAAGGTTAAGAAACAAGTTCATTCCCATGGTTAAAGTTCAGTGGTCACACCACTCTGAATGGGAAGCAACCTAGGAAATTAAGAAAGTCCTTATGGAAAGGTATCCTCTAAAATACCCGAAGCTAATGGCAATTTTGTGGGACCAAATTTTTAAGTGTGGGGAGGGAATATTGTTACCACCTCACAAGAATGAGAGAATTACAAAGTGTGGCATAATGGTCAAAAACCGTTATATTGTGTAATTCTCACCATAATGGTTGAAGTGTGAGGGGTAAAGGGCATGATCAGCACCTGCTTAAAAGTGTTTTAAGATGGTAACTTCAACCCCAAGAAAATCCCTAAGGATTGCTTATCTGTCAAGCAACCTATGGAATTTTTTATAAGTTTTGGAAATTTGGGTACTTAATTGCAAAACTCTTAAGAAAGAGCTTTGGAAAGTCATGGGATGGATATGAATGGTATGAAAGTGCTATTGGAGGACCAAATTACTTGTGGAAGAAAATGGAGGACAAAGAAAAGGATAAAGGTGATATGATCAAGGAAGGCACACATGGAGAAGGCAAGGATCCATTGAAGGTTTCTAGTGGACCTATGACAAAGAAGAAAGCTAAGAAGCTCTCAAGTGCACTACAAGGCTTTGTTTCAAGTTTCTTCATAGAAAGTGGACATGAAACTTCACAAGGAGCTGCTGGAATTCTCATGACACCATATGGAGATGATGGAGATGCTTGGTACTCAGTTCTAGAGTGCTTAGACAAGCCACAAAGCAAGGACACCAAGGACACCAGTCAAAGTGCACCATTTGAGCCCCCTTAAGTGTTCTTGATGCATTTTGTGCCCATAAGCTGGATTTTTTAGCTCTAACTTTCCAGACCTCTTTTTACAAATCCAAGAGGAACATTCATGCCATTGGAACTCAAAGATTCAAGCTGGGAGCTGAAGATACAAGTGAAAGCCCTAAAGTGCCCAAAAATGCACCCGAAAAGGCTATTTGGGGGTTTTCGGGTTTAATCTTGTTTTTGAATTTTATTTTCGTTCAATTCATATTTAGATACATTATTTAGGATTTTATTTAGGCTATAGAAGAGGTTTGAATCGTTTTGGACAAGTGGCATACGCTGCATACACTAAACTTGTTCAAACTAGGAGTTAGAGTCCTAATTTGACTAGGATTTCCTATGTCTTTGTATCTAGGATTCCTAAGGAACTTAGGCTGCGAATTTTCCCCAGATTTTTACCCTAGTTTAGGCCTATATAAAGGCACATATTCTGGATGTAAACACACAGATTATTGCCAAAATAATATTGCTCTTTGGAGAGGTTTCTCTTTGGTTCTTTGTGGACTGCCTTGGTGCACAAGTGTGCTTGTGTTCTTGGAGTTCTATACTTCTTGTTTCTAATCACAGGTTGATTAGGGGTGGGGGTTTCAAACCTAGTCTTTTTTATGTCTTGTGGAGCTTGAATTACATCTTGGGCACGTTTCATGGTCATTATACCATAGGGGTTCGCATCAGTTGGTATCAGAGCCACAAGTTCCATTGAAGGACATATCTTTGTGTTCTTGTTTCTCTTCAGATTTCTTTCAATTATGTTCAGCAAATTCGTGTTTTAATTCTCTTTTTTAATCCTTTTTCTCCTTGTTTCAGGTCTGTCCTTTTTATTCCATCCTTGTTCAAGTCTAAAAATCACAAAAACAACAAAAAGAAGTCAATCTGTGTTGTCTAGTTTTCTCGGTTTCAAATTGTTTGTTCCTAGTTATTTCTTATCTTTCTATTTCATGTCCAGCCCTATTAATCTCTCCTGTTTTCATTGTTTCCAGCATCCTAGAGTCAAGAAAACACCAAAAAAAAGAAGGATCCAAATTCAGGAAGTTTCGGTACAACAAAAGTTGTTTCAAGTTGTGCAAATTTCAACAATTTCTTGTTTTGGCCAAATAGAAAACTGACTTTTTGTGTTTGGCAGCAAGGAATTTCAAGGAGAATGTTTGTTTAGCATCAAAACAGCAAGCAAAAAGAGAAAAAAACAAAGAGAAAAAGAAATGAAATGAAATGAAAAGAACAAAGAAATGAAAGCTTGCAAAAAGAGAAGTTTTTACAAAGTGTTGGAAGTTTTGTGCCCCAAAACCTATCCCATTGTTTTTAAGCCAAAAAGCTTTCTTTGTGGATCTTGTGATCATCAATTGCAAGGACTTCCTAGAGTCTTTTAAATTTTGTTTAGCCCACCTCTTTTGGAGTCAAAAATTGTTTTCAAGAATTCAAGTTTTCTTGTGTGCTTTGAGGATAGTTTTCCTAGAACTTTTGAGAACTCTTTGAATAGAAATATCTCACTAACAAATTGAGTGGTTGAGTGTTCATCTTTTGAGTGAAACACGTGAGGTGAGTGTTTGTCAGGATCTTTGTTATTTTCAGGAGTATGGAGGGACAGGAGGATAGGAGGATGGAAGTGAGAAACAATGATGAGCCAACCATGAGAGAGCTTCAAGAAACTCTCAATAGACTTGTGGGGAGGATTGAGGACATTGACTTGAGGTTGCCAAGGAGACAAAATCTCATCTTGCAACCAAGGAGAGGTCCAAGGAGAGAAGAGCCCGAGGGGGAAGAAGGGCATTGGCATGACCATGGGCTTCTAAGGAGGGGGGAGCCAAGGGAGGACAATAATCTAAGCTCCATCAAACTTACCATTCCACCTTTCCAAGGGAGGAGTGATCCAGATGCATATTGGGATTGGGAGCAAAAGATTGAGATGGTGTTTGAGTGCCATCACTATTCTGAGGAAAAGAAAGTTAAATTGGCTACTATTGAATTCACTGATTATGCTCTTGTATGGTGGAACCAGGTTGTCACTTCTAGGAGAAGGAACGAGGAGGAACCCATCAATACATGGAGAGCTCTTAAAGCCATGATGAGAAAGAGATTTGTTCCAAGTTACTACTATAGAGATCAACACCTCAAACTTCAAAGGCTTGTGCAAGGCCAAAGGAGTGTGGCGGACTATCATAAGGACTTGGAGATGACACTAAGTTGAGCCAATATCATTAAGGATGAGGAGGCTACCATTGCTAGATTCATCAATGGCCTTAACCATGAGATTGCCAACAAAATGGAGATGGTGCCATATGTCAACATGGAGGATTTGCTTCACCATGCCACTAATACTGAAAGAATCATCAAGAGGTCTAAGGCATCCAAGATGGCTCAAGGAGGGAGTTCCACATGGAGGGGAACATGGAGTAAGGAGGCACCAAAGCCAAGAATGGAGGCTACCAAGGGAGGTATGTCTCAGCCTCAACAAGACAAACCCAAGGTGCGACCCAAAGATATGCCCAAGTCAAGGGAGATTGAATGCTTCAAGTGTAGAGGCAAGGGGCACTACATGAGAGATTGTCCTAACAAAAAGGTGATGATTCTCAAAGATGATGGTGAGATCACATCAGAGGAGGAGGATGCCATGGAGGAGACACCACCTTTGGAGGATGATGAGCAAAACACACTTGAGCCCGAGGAGGGTGACTTTGCTTTTGTTGCTAGGAGAGCTCTAAGTGTGCAAGCTAAGGAGGAGGCCAATCAAAGAGAGTGTATCTTTCACACTAGATGCCAAATTAAAGATCAAGTGTGCAGCCTCATAGTTGATGGAGGGAGTTGCAACAATGTAGCAAGTTCAACCATGGTGGAAAAATTGAAGCTTCCAATACAAAATCACCCACAACCATATAGGCTTCAATGGTTGAATGATGCCGGGGAGGTAAAAGTGGTAAAGCAAGTTTCGGTTAAATTCAAAATTGGTACTTACCATGATGAAATTCTTTGTGATGTTGTTCCTATGCATGCTTGCCACATTTTGCTTGGAAGGCCATGGCAATTTGATAAGAAAGTCACACATGATGGAGAGAAAAACTTGTACTCATTTGTCCATGTAGGGAGGCCGGTTACACTTAGTCCACTTTCACCACAACAAGTTTTGGAGGATCAAAGGAAACTTCAAAGTAAGGTTGAGAGAAAATAAATGAGGGGAAAGTTGAGGGCAAGAGTGAAGAGGGGAAAGCTGAGAGACAACATGAGAGAACAAGTGAGATGAGTGGCCATGAGGGGAAAAACAGTGGAGAGTTCCCGAGAGAAAAGAATGAGAGGAAGTTGAGTGGAAAGAAAGAGTGCTATATTGATAAAATGAATGATGTGAGGAAAGCCATTCAAGCACAAAGACCAGTGCTTCTTTTAATTTACAAAGAATCTTTACTTGTTGTCAATGATCTAACACATCTTCCTAGTGTTGTTGTGTCTTTGTTGCAGGACTTTGAAGATGTTTTCCCTGAAGATCTGAGAGGTTTGCCTCTAATTAGAGGCATTGAGCATCAAATAGACCTAGTCTCGGGAGCACCAATTCCAAATAGGCCAGCCTATAGAACAAATCCCGAGGAGACTAAGGAGATTGAGAAGCAAGTAAAGGAGTTGTTGGACAAAGGCCTTGTGAGGTAAAGTTTGAGTCCTTGTGCCGTACTTGTACTTTTGGTGCCAAAGGAGGATGGTTCATAGCACATGTGCATGGATTGTAGGCCTGTCAACAAGATCACTGTAAAGTATAGACCTCCTATTCCTAGACTTGATGATATGCTTGATGAGTTGCATGGTTCCACTTTGTTTTCAAAAATTGATTTAAAAAGTGGGTACCATCAAATTAGAATGAGGGAAGGGGATGAATGGAAAACTACTTTCAAAACAAAGTTTGGACTTTATGAATGGTTAGTTATACCTTTTGGATTAACTAATGCCCCTAGTACTTTCATGAGACTTATGAATCATGTCTTGCATGACTTCATTGGTAGGTTTGTTGTTGTGTACTTTGATGATATCTTAGTATATATCAAGAACTTAGAAGAGCATGTTCTACACCTCACACAAGTTCTAAGCACTTTAAGAGGACAAAAGTTGTATGCTAACTTAAAGAAGTGCTCTTTTTGTGTTGACAAAGTTGTTTTCCTTGGATTTGTTGTGAGTTCACATGGAATTGAGGTAGATCAAGAGAAGGTGAGAGCCATACAAGAATGGCCGACGCCAACATCCATTACTGAGGTGAGATCATTCCATGGGTTAGCTAGCTTCTATAGGAGGTTTGTTAGGAATTTTTCTACCATTGTTGCACCTCTAACTGAAGTTATAAGGAAGAATATAGGATTTAAGTGGGGGAAAGCTCAAGAAGATGCTTTCGAGTTGTTAGAAGAAAAGTTATGCCATGCACCACTTTTAGCTTTGCCTAACTTTGCTACTTTTGAAGTTGAGTGTGATGCTTCAAGTATGGGCATTGGAGCTATATTGATGCTAGGAGGCTGCCCCATTGCATACTTTAGTGAGAAGTTGAATGGTGCTAGCTTGAACTATCCCACATATGATAGGGAGCTCTATGCTTTGGTAAGAGCTTTGGAGACTTGGCAACATTATTTGTGGCCAAGAGAGTTTGTGATTCACACTCATCACCAAGCTCTTAAGTTTCTTAGTGGGCAAGGTAAGTTGAATAGGAGGCATGTTAAATGGGTAAAGTTTATTGAGTCATTCCCATATGTTATCAAATACAAGCAAGGTAAGGATAATGTAGTGGCGGATGCACTTTCAAGAAGGTATGCTTTACTTTCGGCTTTAGATGCAAAAGTTTTGGGTTTTGAACACTTGAAGGATTTATATGCTAAGGATGATGATTTCAGTGAGATTTATTCTAAGTGTTCTAAGTTTGCTTTTGAGAAGTTCTATCAAGTTAATGGCTTTCTTTTCAAAGAAAATAGGTTGTGCATTCCAAAGACATCTTTGACGCAATTGCTCACAAAGGAAGCTCATTGTGGAGGACTTATGGGACACTTTGGACAAGCCAAGACTTTGCATACTTTGAAGGAACATTACCATTGGCCGAATATGGTAAGAGATGTGAAGAAGGTATGTGACATTGTCCTTTTTCCTAGAGGAGAGTCTCTCCTCTGGGCCAGATGATGCCGCTGGAGCCCTCTTTTCTGTGGTAATTTCCCTTGTATAAAAGAAAGGGGGTGACCCCTTAAGGTGGTGACACGTGTGCGCACGTGTATGGTTGGATGGTGTTCGTATTTCTGGCCGTGGGGGCCCCTAGCCACCTGCAGGCTTTTCGGGCCACGAGCCGTAGCCCTTCATGACAGGACATTAGACTGCGTCGGTGTGTCAAATCATGTCTGAAGGTGGCGTATCGGAGACGTTGTGATCGGAGTGTCAGAGACTCCTTGATAGCTCTTCCCGTACAACCGAGGTCTCTTTGGTTTATGTCTCACTTCGGTGTGAGGAGCCCTTTTTCTGGAGTCAGGCTGGAACTTCGGTGTTTCCGTCTTCGGGGGCCTTTCTCCCTCGGAGGGTGATTGGTCCTTCTCCAATGAAGCTGGTTCGGTCGCCTTCCCAAAGGAGGCGCTGCACTGGCTCCCGAAGTTGGAATTGGTGACCTACTGAGGCCGAGTTCCTCAAGTATGTGATTTCCTTCACTCCAAAGTCCTTTCCGAGGTCGTATGCCTCAGGTGTCTGGCCCTCTCTTTCCCGTGGTCAGTGGGTGATCAGGGCGATAACGCTTCAGCTATCACATGCCACCCTTGGAAAGTCAAAGTTGAGACTTTGGCAAATAGCTTCTTCTGGTGTCCGTCTATCGCTCAATTGGCAGTTTTGAGAGCACGGCCTCGTGGACTCCCGGAGGCCTACGTAGTAGTATGTCCGTTGTTGGTCGAATAGGGCAGCACAGAGCCTTTGAACCCCGGACCTTATGGATTTACACTCAGGGTATGACGTCGGCCGGTCAGGCACTTCGCCACCTAGGTGATAAGCCTTGTTTAGACAGGTGCCATCTGCCCGCCCTTCGGTGTTCTCGAGATTCCCAACTTCTTCACTTTTCCTGCCAAAGGTTAGTGGATCGACGCATCTTGAAACTAGGCATGTCAGTCTCAAGCAATGTGCCCGGGTTTTCCGGATGTCAGAAAACGTGTCCTAGTTTCTCGTGACAGGCGACATGTGGCAGTCATCAGCTGGGATGGGCACGCCTTTTCGCGCATGAGAGGCAATTATGGCGACGTTTCACCTTCGCGCAGCAATTATGATGCCTTTTTTACTGCCTTTCCTCGATCTATATAAGCCTTCCTCCCGTCATACTCTTCATTTGTGTTTCTTTGCTCTCACTTTGCTCTCGCTTTGCTTTTTCTTTTTCTTCCTTTTGTGCGGCGGTCTTAGCGGTGGAGCGATTTCCGGCGATCTATCACGACGGCGTCCTCAAACCCCGACTTCGGCAAGACTTTTGGTGGGTTTTGACTTCTAGAGTTCCTTCGGTTTCTACTTTTCTTTTAGCTTCCCGAAGTCATTTTTCCTCTTTCCGAAATCATTTTCCCCTTTTTTCGAAGTCATTTTTCGGTCAACCATGCCTATTCCCGAGAGTGGCAACCTCTTATGTATCATCCTTGTTGCACCACTTCTAAAAAATTGGAAAAGTGGAAGACCAAATTTTTCCTTCCCTCGTATGCCATCACAAGGTTACCTCGCCTTGCCCAGTTTAGCTTCTTCTTGTTCTTTGTATTTTTCTTCTTGTAACCTTCTCATTGTACTAAGACCTTCTTCAATGAATTTTCCTTCATAATTTGGTTAAGTCTTTTGAGCAATTTTTCCCTATTGTCACGACCACTTTCAGTCAAGGGACTTTGAAAAGGTATGAGCAATTTTTGTTTCCCAATTGTCCAGACCACTTTCGGTCAAGGGACTTCAGAAAGGTACATTTTGCTCGTTTCATCGGCCAACCTTCGGGTAAACTCTCTTTGTTTCTGAAGTTTACTTAGGCAAGTTTTAGCCTGTCTTTGTCGGTCGTACTTGATGGACTTCACCTTTTTTGGGCATATAACCCAACCAACTTTGGAAGGAAAACAAGACTTTCGGGAGTCAATGGACTTCACCTTTCTTCGGTGAGTACTCTCAGATAGGGGAAAACTTCTGTACTTAGAGGAATTTCTCACTTGTACAATTTCCCATCTAAAAGTCTAAGTATAGAATTTCTTTAAGGCATCCGAGTGCCATGTACTTTTTGATTTTCCTCCCTCGGTGTCACCAAGCTTGTATACGCCTTTTCAGACCTCGTCTAGGACCAAATAAGGCCCTTTCCCGTTCGGCCGAGGTACCCCATGGGACAGTTTTCGGGGTTCAAAACTCGGCCTTTCGGGGGATGAGGTCTCCTTTCGTTATTCCTTTTGGCCTACCATGCAGGTTTGCGCTTATGGCCACCTTTTGCTGAAAGGCCTTTCTTCTGAGCTCGGCCATTTTTGTGTTTGTCAACTAGGTCGAGCTTAGTTCTCAACCCGAGGTTGTTTCCTCTTTTGTCGAACACCTATATTCTGACTGATGATCATACTATTTCAACAGGGATAATGGCCTCTGTACTGGAGATAAGCGAAAAATGTGTCTCCCCCATGATCCCTCGGGGAGTTGTCCGATAACTCCTTGGTACAGTAGGAAGTTTTGCATGCCATTTTCCCTTTGCTTCCCCCAACCTCTTTTACAATCCCTCTTTTATAGCTCTATTGGCTACCTCCACTTGTCTATTGCTCTGGGGCTGAGCTAGTGGGGCGAAGTGCGTTTTTATTCCGAAGTTGGTGAAGAATTCTTGGAATCCCTCATACATAGACTGGGAACCATTATCGGCCCTTATCACTGTCGGTATGCCAAATCTGCACATTATGTTCTTCCAGATGAACTTTCGTATATCTTTTGCCGGAATGGTCGCTAGGGGTTCTGCCTCATCCCACTCAGTGAAGTGGTCCACTGCTATTTACACAGGACTTCACTCCTTCAGGTGTTGTCGGGAGTGGCCCGGTGAGGTCTATGCCCTATACTTCAAAGAGGCAAGGGTATTCTTCTGGGGTTATCCACTCCGATGGCCCAACACTTTGGTAACCACATTTGATTGCTCCGGTGGCCTCTCTACCTCGGGCTCCCGAGAGGCTACTCAAGCGCCCTGATGTTCTGCGCTCGGGGTTCTAAGGAGTTTCCACTCTAGATCTACCTTCGCTCGGTGTCCCTCGTTGGTTTCAGCATTTTCTACTCCTAGGATTTTGGCAATGAAGTCTGCCAGTGCCTAGGCTTTTATTGCCTTTCTTGGCTCGTACGTGATGCAGTATTCTCCGAGCTCGATGCACCATTTTGATGATCTTCCCAAATGCTATACTCTTTTCATGACATCGCGCAGAGGCGAGTTACTCTGGACAGTGGTAGCGTGACCTTAGAAGTAGAGTCATAGCCTTCTTCCTGCAAATAGCAAGGCGTAGATGGCTTTTATAGGGTAATGGGCATATGCCCTTGTTGCCGAGGAGATGGCAACTTTTCCTTTGCTGCAGAACTCCTTCGACGGGGAGCTCGGGGTCGTTTTGACCCTACTTCTCCCGCAGGTTGCATTCTGAAGGTATGTTTCCCATCGAGGACTCATCTTTGTTGATCTCTACTTCCGAACTCCCGTGAGTTGACGTGGGGTCCTTCTCCCGACGAGGTACTGGTTAGGAAGGCTTTCGGCCCGAATTTGGCTGCGGCCATCTTCGGTCTAACTGTTGCGTCATTCTAGCCACGATAGGGTGTGGGAACTCACGTAGGAAGCCTTCATCCTCGGGCACAGAAGTCCCTGCTGCAGTCGTTCGGTTACCGGTTGAACCTTTGGTGTGGACGGGGACCTCGGAGGTCCCTTGTCCTTAAAACGCCGAGTTTTAACAATGGCGAGCTGGGAGTGATTTCCCATAGATGACACCAAATGATGCCCATCGGCATCTCCACTGTGTGTCGTGGTGAATGCAGCAAGTGCTTCTGGAGGTGCAGGTGAGTTCTGATGATGGCCGACAGCATGATCGTTGGGTGGTGCGGCAAAGCCGAGCAGGGCTTCCGGTACAGGAGAGTGCCCGAAATAGGATTCCTCAGGAGGACCTGCCTGAAATGCTCAGAAAATAGGGGTTAGGAGGTCCCCGGAGTCTTTTTCCGAGGAAGAGCCTCCGATGCCCAAGTCAGTGCTTTGGGAGGGGTGGAGAGAGAAAGCAGCAAGTACCAGAGAGTCTTGCCTGGCCGTGTTTTCTTTTGAGGGCTGGAAGGAGAGGATTCAGAGCGGAGAGGGGATATAAATCCCCCTGCCTGTGACCATTCACCTGGTATATATAGGAGGGAGTGAGCCCTTCAGATTACAGCACGTGTATGGACAGATACCATCCGTACTTCTAGGCATGGGGGGTCCCTAGCCGCCTGTAGGCTCCTCGGGCCACGAGCTACGGTAATCATAGCCCTACATGACAGTACATAGGCAGTGGCAGCGTGTCAGAGTTCCTGCGAGGGCGGCGTGTAGGGTGTACGGGCGTAATGTCAGAGGCTCCTTGATGGCTCCTACCGGACCTCTGAGGTCCCTTTGGTTGATGTCTCACATCGGAGTGAGGGACCTTTTCGCGGAGTGGCAGTTCTTCGGGGTATTCCTTGGCTCAAAAGTTAGCCCTTCATTGGGCTTTCACCTGCAGAAGGTGGCTGGCACTTCTCCCCGAAGATAACTCGGTCGCCCTCCTGATGGAGGCGATACGGTAGTTTCCTGAGGTTGGTATTGGCGGGTTGCCGAGGTTGCATGCCTCAGGCATTTGGCTCCCTCCTTTCTGGGGTCCTTAGGTGTTTAGGGTGATAGCACTTTGGCTATCACTAAGCTTACCCATTCTTGCTAGGTGAACATGAATAAAGGTTAAAAATTTAATTTCAAACACCTTACCCTCCTCAAGCAAGCCTTCAACTAGGAGAGCCATAACAATGGCAGCCTTCCTCAAGCTAATGCTTTGTCTTATGAGGTTAATTGGTCTTAGTTAATAATAACATGGGCTTTAGAAACCCCTATAAACACTGCAATCTCAGTGCATGAAAAACAGTAAGATTGAAACCTTGTTCATGCACTCCCCCTTAACCTACACTTGAGTCCTTGAGCTTTTTGCTCTCTTCCAAGCATGGTCTTAGTATCATGGATGCTTGATCATCATCTTGGGAAAATAAAGTACCATGTAACAAAAAGATAATACCCTTACCTAAGTTGTGAATGCTGAAATCTTCAAGACATACACAATAAACCTAAAAATTAAGGTTTTTCTTATTCTTGGTGCATCTAATTCCCTTCCTTTTTCATTTCTTGAGAGCGTCAGTGGTGGTTTCTATGGAAGCTTATGGAGGAGGTAAAGAAGGAGGCTGACATTGGTTATTGCTGCAATAGCCAATGAAAGGCAGGAAATCAAGATATTTTACTTGACTTGATTAGTTTAACCTTAACCCTAACTTAGGTGGCCATAAGTATGCCTTCAGCAAAGAATTTTTGGCTAATCTTTAGCCCATAGTTTTGACCTAAGAACCTGGAATTAAATTGCTTGGATAATGCTAGAAATGGCCATCATTGAATTTTGTCAAAAATCATCCCATCCTTCAGTTATTTTTGTGAACAATCGTAAATCTAGTTGTCCTATGTTTTTTAATAATAGATATTGTTTCCTTTATGAAATTTAGCCTCCAAAAATTTCTTTCATAGTGTTCAAATTCTTTCAAAATCTCTCTTCTAAAGTTGAACAATTGAGTACTCAAGTCTTCAAATCTTGCAATAAGACCCATAGATTACTAGTAAAACAAGCAATCCTTTAGGGCTTCATTTAGTACCAGGTAACCATTGTAATCTTCTAATGAGGTGTAGATTATTCTCTTTACCCCTCACATTTCATTCACTATGAGTACGTCAATACAGTGACCATATTTAGTTTATTAAGTCCTAGGAGCTGTGCAAGTTCTGTAGGCCAAATAGAACAATACTCACTATATTACCCAAGTGGCCCTCTTGGTCTTTATGTAAATATATGTATATTGGTCCAACCATCACACACACATTCACACATAATTTGAACTGGAAATAGTGATGATGACAATCAATTCTTTATTCCTGGTCAACATGGGATTTGAGTAAAATCTTCAAGTGCATGTACAATCAAATGCACGCTCGGTACCATTGGTGCCCATTTCAAGTGTCCAACTCAAATTCTACCCATGTTCTCCTGTGCCTTAATGGTCTTAAACCCTTTAATACACTTAAACCTTCAAAAGGAAACAACATTGAAGCATTGAAACCATACAAGTTTGCAATTATGGATTTTAAACTAAACCAGGTAAAATTGACCATATGAACAGTAGATAACAAAGTCAGCCAAATTTGATAGTCGATAACTCTTCCTATAGGGCACCAAATCCAATGATTAAAATGCCAAACTCTTCACCTTTAAGTGTTCTAAGTGTGTTAAAAAATTCATAGTTAAAATCATTATTTACAGTAAGTTATGGATCTTGGAGTACAAAGTACCAAATTTGTACAACTAACGACCATAATACCCATACAAAATTTCATAAAATTTTTACACTTCATTTCCATGTGCAAAGCTAACATAGGCAGGTTTTTACATGTTTTATGCACTTTTTAAAGTCATTCCCCTAAATTTAGAGGCATATCATGAGCATTAAACATAATTTTCTTTAAAACAGCCAATGAATTACAAAATGGATAGAATTCAACATTGAAGCTCAAACACCACTTTATTGCTTCATATATCATCTGTACATCATCTATAGTGTATTTACATGTATAGATGCATCATACATATGTCCTAGCTTAGATGGGTACGTACACTAGTGATAGCCAAATGTTATCGCCTCTATCTGGCTGAACTCCCTGCCACAAGAATGGCCAGAAGAAGCTGGCGCTACCCGAGAAAAGGTGTTATCATGCACCTCGGGAGATAGCCGAAGAGCTCCGAGCCCGGCACGCCAGGAAAACCCAAGGACACTACTTGCCCCCCCAAGGTTGTGAACAAATCGCCTTCGGAAAAGCGGCACCAGACATAGCGAGCCGGACATGATATCCCTGAAGGCGGAACTCCCTGAAACTGGGAACCCCCGAACTGAGGGCTTGTTTCCCGAAGAGGCTCTGTCCGTACCAAAGGATGACCTCACCCAGGGACCTCGGGAGTACGGCAGGAGCATTTATGGAAGCATTTAAGGAAGCCTCTGACACGTCCTTTCACAGACGTCACAAGCCGCCTCAAAAGGCGCTCTGACACACGGACGCCATCAGAATCACATCATGGCCCATCTCAGCACATGGCTCAAGGCAACCTGCTACCAGCTATCTGTCTCCTACGCCCAGAAATTCAGGAACATCCGACCGAACACGTGTCGCGATCTGAACGGGCTAGGCACTCCTATAAATACCAGGAATTAATACTTGGCAGGAGGTTGGTTGGCAAAACACTGCTCCCACACTCTGAGAAAATTACCAGGCGAGACTCTTCAGCCCTGTGTGCTATTACCTTTGCCTTTTTCTCAGCCAACCACTGACTTGGGCGTCGGAGGCTCCCCCCCCGGAAAAACACTCCGGGGGCCTCCTAACCCTTTGTTTCTGAGCTTTCAGGCACACTCCCTTGGGCGATCCATCCTCCAGGCGTTCTTCCTCCCAGAAGTCTCTCCACCAGTCACCATGACTATAAACGATGAGGCTCCACGCCATCATTTGGCGCCGTCTGTGGGAACCCGCTCTGAGATCGCCGTCGTTGAAACTCGGCGTTCTAAGGACAAGGGGCTCCCAAAGTCCCCGTCCGCGCCTGAGATACAACCGGCTGCTGAGCAAACACTCCCAGGGACTTCTGCGCCCGAGGAAGACCGCCCTCTGGTAATCACCATGAGTTTCCTGAGGGACTTTCAGCGTTCGGTCGTGGCTGAAATGACCCAGCAAATCGACCGGAGGTGGCCGCAGCAAACACAGGCCCAGAGCCCCCCCTCACCAACACGCCCTCGGGAGAAAAGCCCAAAGTCTACTCATTGCAGCTCGGGAAGTGGAGATCCGCGCGAAGAATCGTCCACGGAAAATATGCCCATCGGGAAACAGCCTGTGGGACGAAGAGGTCTGAGCGACCAAGGGTCTTGCAGCGAAGAAGTTCGTCGGCTGAGGCGAGGTCCCTGTCCCCTCAGTGCCGAACTCGCTCCCCGAAGAGGCGCCGGAAGTCTCCCTTCCCTGAAGGAGGGCCTAGTACCACAGTGCTTATGGAGAGGATATTAGCACGGCTAGATAGGGTGGAGAAGCAAATGGCCAGAAAACCTGTTTGGGCCAGACTCTCGGGGACCTTCTGCGAAGATGACTCCCCTTTCACTCGTGCCGTTGTTGAAGCAGCCATGCCAGGTGACTTCAGAGTGCCTCGGCTGGAGATATATGATGGCCGCACTGATCCACAGGCCCATCTGACGAAATACAGACGCAGCATGATAATGCACGGTGCTGATGATGCTACCATGTGCAAATGCTTTGAAGTCACCCTCACAGGGCCAGCAATTGCGTGGTACAATTCATTGCCTCCAGGGACCATCACTGAGTTCCAGGAGTTGTCCACGGCCTTCACGCAGCAATTCATCGGGAGCAGGCCGACTGCGAAGATGCCTGTCCAGATATTCGACATAGAGCAGAGAAACGAAGAGACCATCCGAGACTATGTCGAAAGGTTCAATAGGGAAGCCCTGAGCGTCCCAGACTTTCGGCTCGAAATCCGCATTCTTGCCATGACACGGGGCCTTCGGCGGGACTCACAGCTGTTCTACGAGTTCTCAAAGGACCCCCCGGACACCCTCGGAGAATTTTACCGAAGGGCCGAACAGCACATGACAGCCGAGGAGCTGAGAATGGCTGGGCCGAAGTCAGACAACCACTGCCCCGAAGGGTCCAATCAGCAACCCCGTAATCCTACCGAACAGGCAGGACGATCTCAGAGGATGCGGGGAAGGAAGCCTTAAAGTTTCACGCCCCTGAGCACCACACGGACCAACATCCTCATGGCGCTGGAAAGGCAAGGGACGCAGATTCGGCGGCCAAGGGCCATGACCGCCGATAATAAGAAGAATGCAAAGAAGTTCTGCCAGTTTCATCGTGACCACGGTCATGACACCGAAGACTGCTTCCAGCTGAAGAAGTACATAGAGTCGCTGATAAAACAGGGCCAACTTCGCAAATACCTGCGGATGCCCTCCCCAAAAGGTAGAAAAGAGGAGGAAGGAAGGGCCGAAGATGAGGACTACGACTCCGACAGGCGGAGAAACCGAAGTCCAAAAAGGCGCCCTCCACCTCCGGCAGGGGTTATACAAACAATCACCACGGGGCTCCCATCCTCGGAAAGAAAGCGGAAAGCCAGAGAGATTGCGGTCATGGAATATCAAAGACCAGCGAAGAAACTGGCCCGCAAAGATGGATCCACCGTCGTCTTCCCTCACGACGATCCGCTGCTGATAACGGCGAGGATAGGGAACTGGGACGTCAAAAGGGTGCTACTTGATGATGGATCAAATGCTGACGTCCTATTCTCGCACTTACTGCCGAACTTGGGCATCTCCAGCAGCGAGCTTAAGCCTGTCACCACGCCCACCTTCGGCGTTGGGCCATCCGAACTACCCGTCCTCGGATGGATCGACCTCCCACTGATGATGAAAGGGACTTCGGTAGGTGGAGCAGCTGAGTTGTACGCCTCCACAATGGCGAGGTTCATCGTCATGGACGTCCCGTCCTCGTACAACGCCATCCTTGGAAGGCAGACACAGGGAAACCTGCACATTCGCCCTGATGTGAAGTACTTGACTGTCACATTCGCCACCAAGGATGGAGATGCAGAGATCTTCATAGACCAGGCCGAGGTAAGAAAGGTGTTTGTGAAAGCACGAAAGGCTCCGGCAAACAACTCTACACAAACGGTGGAGGCAAAGGCGCAGGAGAAAGGCAAAGGAGAAGATCCCGCAAAGGCAGAAACGGAAGCAGTAGATCTTGTCCCAGGACAATCTACCCGAATAGGGAAGAGCTTGGCCGAAGGTGACAAGGAAAAACTTGTATCCTTTCTGCTGGAAAATAAAGATCTGTTTGCCTACTCGCCAAAAGATATGCCGGGGGTAAACCCTGGCATAATACAGCACAGCCTCAAAGTAAGCCCGGAAGCAAGGCCTGTCCGGCAAAAGAAACGAAGCATCTCAGCCCATAAGGGCAACTTTGTCAAAACCGAAGTCCAGCGGCTGTTGGAAGCCAAAGTTATCAGGGAAGTGAAGTACCCCGAATGGTTAAGCAACGTGGTCATCGCCACAAAAGAAGGTAGCAGCAAACTCCGGATGTGCATCGATTTCAGAAATTTGAACGATGCTTGCCCGAAAGACTCATACCCTCTGCCGCCAATAGATCAGCTGGTAGATTCAACTGCGGAATATGGGCTCCTAAGTTTCCTAGACGCCTTCAGTGGCTACCATCAAATAAGGATGGACCCCGAAGATGAAGAAAAAACTGCCTTCATCACCGAGGGAGGAACATACTGCTATATCAGGATGCCCTTCGGGCTCAAGAATGCAGGAGCCACCTACCAAAGGTTGATGAACAAGGTCTTTAAGGACCAAATGGGGAGAAACATGGAGGTATATGTTGATGATATGATAGTCAAGAGCAAGCTGCCTGGCTACCACGTTGCAGATCTAGAGGAAACCTTCCAAAAGCTCAGAGCCTTCGGGATTCGGCTCAATCCTGAAAAGTGCACCTTCGGGGTAACCTCGGGAAAATTCCTTGGGTACATGGTATCCGAAAGAGGCATTGACGCTAACCCCGAGAAGATCAAGGCGCTGCTTGAGTTCCGAACTCCTGCCACACTCAAAGACGTGCAGAGGCTCACCGGAAGAATAACCTCCCTGAGCAGATTCATTTCCAGGTACGGAGATAGGTGTCGACCTTTCTTCAAAGTCCTCACAAAGGCAGCAAAAATGGAAGGCGACCTCGGAAGGAATGATCATCCTTGGGACGAAGATTGCCAAAAGGCCTGGGAAGAACTCAAAGTCTACCTGGCCAGCCTGCCGACTCTGCGACAACCTCGGGAGGGAGAGCCACTCGTATTGTACCTCGCCGTCACGGAGAAAGCTGTAAGCTCGGTCCTCGTGAAAGAAGAAGGCCCAAAGCAATGGCCAGTCTATTACGTCAGCAAGTCCCTGCATGGCGCCGAAATCAGGTACCCTTTGCTTCAAAAAGCTATATACGCCTTGGTGCTTGCAGGAAGAAGGCTGCAACTGTACTTTCAGGCTCACCCCATCATCGTCCGAAGTAGTCTACCACTACGGGATGTTATGAAGAAAGTTGATCATTCGGGAAGGCTCTCCAAGTGGTGCATAGAGCTTGGCGAGCACGAAATCATATATGAGCCTCGGAAGGCCATAAAGGCCCAAGCACTGGCAGATTTTATCGCCGAAATACCCACCACTGAGGACAGCCACCAAGATCCGAACGAGGGTGAGCCAGAATGGACCTTGCATGTTGACGGAGCCTCGGGTTCCGAACACCAGGGAGCTGGAATAGTTATCAGAGGACCCGAAGGCCTGGAGGTAATGAAGGCTATCAAGTTCAGCTTCAGCGTCACAAACAATGTGGCTGAGTATGAAGCCCTCATAGCGGGATTACGCTTGGCCAGAAGGATTGGCGTGAGAAACTTAAAAGCTCACAGCGATTCCCAGCTGGTAGTTCGGCAGACGGCAGGAGATTATGGGGCGAAGGACCCAACCTTGGCAAAATACCACGAGCTGGTAGCAAAGCTCATCCAAGAGTTTGACGCCGTACGGATCGAAAATGTACCTCGGCGGAATAACACTGAGGCAGATTGCTTGGCGAAGTCTAAAACATACACCGAGGTGCTAGATCACTCGAGCATCTCAGTGCTGAGCATAGCGACCTCGGGAAAAGGATGGAAAGATCCCATAAAGAGATACCTCACAGAAAATATGCTCCCCGAAGACCCCGACGACGCTGCGAGACTGCGAAGACGCTCCGGCTGATTCTTCCTGATTGGTGAAGAGTTATACCGGTAGGGATATGCAAACCCGCTGCAGAGATGCGTGGCTGAAGAGGATACTGAAATGATCCTTGAAGAGGTCCACGAAGGCATGTGTGGCTCACATATCGGAACTGATGCCCTTGCAGCGGTGATACTTCGCCAAGGATACTTCTGGCCTACCCTGAGAAAGGACGCAAGACAGTTCGTCCGAAAATGTGGTAGCTGCCAGAGACACGCGAACATCCAGAGGGCACCCTCGGAGATGGTAAGTTCGACTGACTATCCTTGGCCGTTCGCAGTCTGGGGTATAGACTTTATTGGGCCGCTCCCCACAGCACCCGGAGGCGTGAAATTCTGCGTTGTAGCAGTGGACTATTTCTCTAAATGGGTCGAGGCAGAACCGCTGGCAACTATCTCGGCAAAAGAAGTGCAGAAGTTCGTATGGAAGAACATTGTATGCAGACTTGGCATACCGAGGGTACTAGTAGCTGATAATGGATCCCAATTCATAGACAAAGGATTCCAGGAATTTATCAGCGACCTCGGAATAAAGATGCACTTCGCCCCAGTAGCTCACCCCCAAAGTAACGGGCAGGTGGAAGTATCGAACAGGACCATAAAAGATGGCCTGAAAAAGAGACTGGGAGAAGCAAAAGGGAAATGGCCAGGAGAACTCCAAAGCGTATTGTGGAGCTACCGAACGACGCCCCGAAGGGCCACAGGGGAAACTCCCTTTTCACTAGTCTTCGGGACAGAGGCCATTATCCCAGTCGAGATAGTCAGACCATCAATACGGGTGCAAATATTTGATGAAGGTGGAAACGACCTCGGCCTCAGAACCAAGCTCGACCTCGTCGGCGAACACAGAGAAATAGCCGAGCTGAGAAGAAAAGCTTTTCAGCAAAGAGTGGCCGCGGCTGTAAACTTACGGGCCAGGCCAAAAGAAATCAAGAAGGGAGACCTCGTTCTCCGAAAGGCTGACTTTGCACCCCGAAGGCCGTCCCACGGAGTACTTCGCGCAAACTGGGAAGGACCTTATCTGGTTCTCGCCGAAGTACGAAAAGGCGTGTACAAACTTGGCGACGCCGAAGGCGTAGAATTGAAAAATACTTGGCACTCAGACGCCTTGAAAAAATTCTACGCCTAAGATGAAGCGGAGGAATTGTAAGTACAGAATGCTCTTAAGGAAAGTTCTTAAGTATCCAAAATTGTGCAAAGCAGAATTCCGCGAAGATGCTCGCCGTAATAAAGCGCAGATTGACCTCCCAGAGTCCCTTGAGCCATCACGCTCGGGAAAAGATGGAGAAATCTCGCAGAGGCAGTTTTCCGAAGTCCCTTGAGCCATCATGCTCGGGAAAGATGGGAAACAAGAACGTCGCAGAAGTACTCGCCGAAATAAGCGCAGAGACAGTTTTCCGAAGTCCCTTGAGCCATCACGCTCGGGAAAAACGAAAAACAACTCTCGAAAGATTTCCTAAGTCTCTTGAGCAAACATGCTCGGGACAAAAGGAAAAGAAGGAAAATTTTTTGACTAAGGAATTTCCGAAGTCCCTCGAGCGAACGTGTTCGGGACAAAATGGAAATGCAAAAGCCTGCAAAAAGACTTAGTCAAATTTTTCAGACTTTCCAAAAAGCCTCTGGAGCGAACAGGCTCGGCCAAGGGAAGGTAAAAGAGTTTCTTTGATTGCAGGTTTTCCGAAGTCTCTTGAGCAAATGCGTTCGGGGCAATGAAAATAAAGAAACTTGAAGAAACACTTAGCCAAAAAAGTCTTCATTAAGGAGTAAGCTGCTTTACAATAAAGAAGTGCCCGAAGAAGGAATACAAAATAGAAGGGAAGGAAAAGGGGCCCTAAAATAGCCTAAGGGTTCGCGGCGTCCCGAGACCCACTCGCTTGCCCGCCCTTTTCCACCACCTTTGGCGCTGGAATTGAAGGAGGAAGGTTCAAATGTTCGACCTTGGACCATTCCCACCGAGGTCCCCCAGGAATGTTTAGAGCCTCTAGAAAAGAGAGGTCCAGATCTGGGAACCTCTGGAGGACTTGGTGCCGAGCAAGGCAGAAGCCGTCCTGAAAGGCGACCTTGGCCATTTGATCAGACTTGTTCTTCTCAAGCTCGAGGTCGTCAAGCTCGTCCTTCAGATCCGCGATCTCCTCTTCCAGCGCCTTTATCTGCTCCTTCCCCTTCGGATCCTTCTTCAAGGACACGACCTCGGCTGCAAGGATGTTTTTCTCAGCTGTCAGCGCCAGTATGATCTTGTCAGATTCTGACTTATCCTTTAGAAGCTCCTCGTTGGCGGCCAGCATTCCATTTATCTGCTCGCCGAGGTCAGCAATCTTCTGGGAGGAGTCCTTCTCAAGTTCTTCTTTCTCCTTCCGGAACTCCTCCCGAAGGGCAGCAACTTTCTCCTTCGCAGCATCCGCTAGCTGCTGGTTTTTGGCGATCAACTCCAGGCGTGTGGCCTTCGCCTTTTCTAAAGTATCTAAGGCCGTAGTTCGGAACACAGCCTCCCTGGCCACCCGAACTCGGAGGTAGCCAGCATACCCCAGCAGCTGCGAAGAAGATAAACGCAAGGTCAGTAAGAGCCAAACACTTAGGAAAAAATTGAAGGAAATAGGTCTGAAGAGTATACCTGAGCAGCATGCTCGGTAACTTTCACGGCGAGATCGTTGTCCTCCGGATAGGTCGCCACAATAGCCTTGAAGGAGGCCTCAGTAAGCACCCCCTTCGAAATTTCCTTCGCCATTTGAGGACAGTCCTCGGAGTACAAATTCATGTCCTCCGTGAACGTCCAGAAAGGCTCCTTTGGTATCTTCCCTTGCGGGATTTTGGCGTCCCGAAGAGCTCGCTTCCGAGCATGTTCGGCCGCCCAGTCAGGGGTAGTCAACTCCCCTGCATGGTAAGAATGAGAAGGAGATTAAAGACAAAGAAGGCAATCCAGAAAAAACAAAGGAAGTACACTTTGTCTGGAAACAAACCTGGTGGAACCTCGACAACGACGTCCTCGGAGTCCTCGGCCTCCTCGGTCGAAATGCCCTTGCCCTTCCGCCTGCGCCGCTCCTCGGCAGAAGGTACTTCTACCACTACATCAAGGAGGGCCTGCGACGCAGTAGGACTTTGAGGAGGGACGTCGGTTGAAGGGACCTCGGAAACAGCAGTCTCAGGCGCCGGAATCTCGGCTGTCCCAGGCTCCTCAGCAGTCTCCTCGGGAATTTCTTCTAGAGGAACCTGAGCAGGGGACCTCGGCCGAATCATCAGGCGGCAAAGTGACAGCAACCTCGGCGTCCTCGTTTCCCTCCCCAATACTTTCCAAAGGGGAGGAAAGAACAGTCTTCTTCGCCCGTTTAGCCGAGGGACCAGCACCAACGGACTTCCGCCTTCGGGAAGCCGCCTTCTTTGTCTGCTCCCCCTTCTCCACTTGGCCGGAGAAAAGGGACTTGTAATAGGCGGCAGTCCCGTCGCCCATCTCTGAAAAAGGAGAGAAACATCAGCGTAAGTCCGAGGAAAAAACAGCAAAGGAGTAGAAGATGACTCACTTTCGACAAGCGTTTCGAAAGAAATTTCCTCCTTAAGAAGCTTGACCAACCAGGAATCCTTCCCGGCGATGGCAGGAGCTGGCATCTTGAGGTCAGTCTCGTGCTCCTTTACCACCTTTAATTCCCGAAGGACCTCTTCGGTCATCAACTTCCAGTTGATTGGAAAAGGGTAAAGGGCGCGCGGAGCGACCTCGGGATCCCAGTCAGAGACAGCCCGAATGCGGGCGTCGAAATCCGCGAACACGGGAGCCAACTCTGGGGTCAGCAGCATCCTCGGATCAACAACGTCCACATCCAGTGTTCCCTGAGCCCATTTGGTCGGAACGTACGACCAGGCCTCGTCCATCTTCAGGAAGAAGAACTTCTGTTGCCACCCCCGCCAGCTATCCTTAGTGGCGAAGGTGAACATGAATTTCTTGCTCCCGGATCCCCGAGGTAGCATGAAATAGAAGCCACCCTTCGGGACCACAGAGAGCTTGTAGTACTGCATAAAGATTATGAAATGGGGTTCTATCCCGAAGACGCCACACATGCAGAGGTAGGCGTTAAAATAGCAGAACGAGTTCGGGGGAAGCTGGTTCACAGCAATGCCATGAAATTTGCAGAACTCGCACACCATCTTCGGGGGAGGATACCGAAGACCGGCCTTCAGCTGGGCTCAGAAAACTGTAACCTCCTTACTATGGTTTGAAAAAGCATAATGGCTAGAACGAGGCAGCCTAGTAATGGCGTAAGAGGGAAGAAAGAATTTTTTCTTCCACCTCTCTAACTTTGCAGGGGTGGTGCAACAAGGATGGGCTAAAAGAGGCTGCCAGCTCTCAGGAATGGGCATTTTCGACATGAAAACGAGTTTGAAAACGGAAGAAAACAGTTTCCAGAGAAAAACTCAAAAGAACAGAGGGATCAAAACGCTCTGGAAAACAAAAACCCACCGAAAGATTTGCCAAAATCTGAGGACGCCGTCGTGAAAGTTGGCTGGAAAAAAGCTCTGATTAAGGTAGCTCCGCCACAGAAAGCAAGAAAGTGCAAGAACAGGGGCAAAGCAGAGAAAAGAGCAGAAGAAAAAGCAAAAGGAACTTATGATGGAATGGGCTATTTATAAGCCAGAGGTGGGTAACCGAAACATCGTCATAAGTACCCTTTGGAGGCGAACCGTCGCCGTAACTGCTCTCTGCACCTGAAAAGGCGCGCCCTCTGTAACCGACGTGACTCTCCTCCAATGGCAAAGCGCCACGTGTCAACCGCTGCGCAAAAATGGGGGACACGTCCTCCAAACGTCCCTTGAAAACTGGGACACGTCTTCTGACATCCCTGGAAAACTGGGACGCGCCGCTCAGACTGACACGCTTGGCCAAACAGACCTGCAGAAACAAAGAGCAGGCCAACTCGAGGACGCCAAGAGACAGGCTATGGCCGAACAGCCCATGACCTTCGGGCAAGAGGTGTATCTTCGGCACAGGCTCCGCCTCGAAGACACCAAAGAACAGGCCAAGGCCGAAGAGCCCATGATCTTCGGGCAAAAGGCGCATCCTCAGAACAGGTTGAGCTTCCAAAGAGACTTCCATAAACATCCTCGGAAAGAGATGCAAAACCGAAGTCTTCACTTCGGCTTTCCAAAGGGGGGCATGTGATAGCCAAACGCTATCGCCTCTATCTGGCCGAACTCCCTGCCACAAGAATGGCCAGAAGAAGCTGGCGCTACCTGAGAAAAGGTGTGATCATGCACCTCGGGAGATAGCCGAAGAGCTCCGAGCCTGGCACGCCAGGAAAGCCCGAGGACACTACTTGCCCCCCCAAGGTTGTGAACAGATCGCCTTCGGAAAAGCGGCACCAGACATAGCGAGCCGGACATGATATCCCCGAAGGCGGAACTCCCTGAAACTGGGAACCCCCGAACTGAAGGCTTGTTTCCCTAAGAGGCTCTGTCCGTACCAAAGGACGACCTCACCCAGGGACCTCGGGAGTACGGCAGGAGCATTTATGGAAGCATTTAAGGAAGCCTCTGACACATCCTTTCACAGACGTCACAAGCCGCCTCAAAAGGTGTTCTGACACACGGACGCCATCAGAATCACATCATGGCCCATCTCAGCACATGGCTCAAGGCAACCTGCTACCAGCTATCTGTCTCCTACACCCAGAAATTCAAGAACATCCAACCGAACACGTGTCGCGATCTGAACGGGCTAGGCACTCCTATAAATACCAGGAATTAATACTTGGCAGAAGGTTGGTTGGCAAAACACTGCTCCCACACTCTGAGAAAATTACCAGGCAAGACTCTTCAGCCCTGTGTGCTATTACCTTTGCCTTTTTCTCAGCCAACCACTGACTTGGCCGTCGGAGGCTCCCCCCCGGACAAACACTCCGGGGGCCTCCTAACCCTTTGTTTTTGAGCTTTCAGGCACACTCCCTTGGGCGATCCATCCTCCAGGCATTCTTCCTCCTAGAAGTCTCTCCACCAGTCACCATGACTATAAACGATGAGGCTCCACGCCATCAACTAGCTTCTTGGAGAGCCTTACAAACACAATGCACTCCAAAAACTTCATAAGGCTGTTGCTGCGTAGGGCAAAAAGTACCAACACTGAAATTAGAAAATGTGCTCTAAAATTCATGAAACACTTCATTTTAATACAAGACATATTGAACTTTATGTACCTGACATTTCATAGGAAAACTCAAACTAGAACTATTAGTTTGAACATGTTAGTATTGTGCCCAAAAAGCCAATCATGAGATGATTGTATTTTTTGCACATTGAGTCATGATATTTTATTAAGGCATTAATCCAGCAATTATGTTTGTTGTTTTGTTTCTGCATAATGTAATAAACATATTTGTAACCCTAGAATAATGATATTCTCAAACATCCCTGATCTAGTATTATTGTGGAGTGGGTTGCAATAATACATAATGACTAGCATATGTAGAGACTAATATGAGATATGTAGTCTACATATGGGTACAAGTTGGAGAACTTGTGTACTAGACTGACCCACCATGAGAACACTACATGGATCATTATATGAGTGCCATAAGTGATTCTCATAGTGATCATGGGATATGTAGTCCTTTGACCTAAGGTCATCAAGGTTCCCTACATGTGAGTCACATACTTTGATACTTTCCATTGTTGATCATAACTGAGTGAACTTGAAGGATGTCATTGGGTATTTCACATATCATGTGAAGGGATTTGTATGATAAAGATGGGATTTGTCCCTCCTATGTAACGAGAATGATATCTTTGGGCCCTTTGATAGAGTGAGACTTAGAAAATGCATGGCCATGCTTGGATGAGTTGATATACGATATCAATGTCATCAGTTTAAGTTGGTCTACTCGGTAATCAAGAAACCAAAGATTGCACTATACGAGAGTGACACATTCCATGTCTCATGCTTAGTCTTGATGATGATCATAAAGGTTTAGTCGAATCACCAACAATCTTGTCACTTAGGTAGCAATGAAGTGTTGCTAGACACCGTTCATTGCTTATGATCATAAATATGATTTATGATCATTACCAACATGGTAAGAGCCTACTGGGTCGCACACGTAGAGCTATATGGATCATTATAGTGCATGGGCTAATTATTTGGGTTATGGTTTCACAATAATTTTGTATTAATAATGGGCTGAAAAGTTGAGCCATTATTAAGCTCAAAATTAAAGCCTAATTGGATTAGGGCTTTGAAACCTATAAGGCCTGGAAGTTGAGTCTCACTATAAATACAACTTTTAGTGAGAAATTCACAGCTTCTTGCCTTATTCTTCCAAAAGGACTGCTGCACTCTTATCTTGCAATTCCTTGGAGGACGCAAGCTAGCACTGCGAGCGCAAGAGAAACACATCTACCGGGATGTGGTGGAAGCGTGGTGATCCTGGGAGGCTTGTGTGGATACCATAGAGAGCTTGAACACGTCAACTTTTCAGGTTTTGTGATTCGACTCTACAATTGGGTGAGAGATCTCAACCGAAAATTAGGTATGAAAATTTTTGAACACCCGGTTTACCCCATTTCACTTGGATCCTGGAGGGTTTCGATTAAATTCTGCTGCACTTGTTTGGCCCCCGAAACCCAACAGAACATTCTCTTTTAGGTGTTCTTGAAAATGGACAGAAAGGGGAGTAAGCTTTTTCTAAAGAACTTAGTAAGGGCTTTCAACGTAAAGTATTCCATAGAAATGTACCCCCTAAAGTCAAAATACATAAAAACATACAAAAACAACACATAAACACAAAGATGGAAACCAGATAAGCCAATAAACACAGCAGCAAACAACAAGATATCACGTTACTAACACTATAGAAGCCCTCCTCAAGCTTTTGCTTGGTCTTAGGAGTCTTTTAGGTTGTATTTAAAACTAACTGGGGCTCTAGAAACCCTTCTTTCTTGCTGCCCTCATTAGCATGGTAACACTAAGCCTAAAACCTTGCCTACTTGAGCTTTTTGGTCACTTCCAAGCATGGTCTTAGCTCCATGGATATTTGGAAATATAGTAAACAATCCAAGAAACTTTAGAAAACCCTTACCTTGAGGTGTTAAAGCTAAAACCTTTGATGAACCCAAAAATTAGGGATTTTGTGCTTTTTGTTGAATTCTCTTACTTCCTCTTGATTTCTCAGGGTATAGTGGCTATGGAGAGATTTGGAGGAGTTCAAGGTAGAACCTTAGTAGGTGGTAGTCATATTTTTGGAAGAAATGGGGAGAAAATGATTTTTTTTTCTAGCTTTATTTCTTTCTCGACCTTTAGTAATGGTATGTTTGCAAATTTTGCAAACTTGAGGCCACACTTGGACAACATTTTTAACAAGCATTTGGTATTGGAAAATAACTGTTTTTGACCTTTTTAAACCTTGTTCAAGGTTCATTTTCACCTTTAGAAAAGGTTGGGACTCTGAAGCCCTTATGTGTCTTTAAGCATTAAATGAGTAACTTTACCTCCTTGAGCACTTTGGTCCCCAACAATATCCTTAATTCCATCCATGTCCTTCCCTCATAATTCCATCCATGTCCTTTCCTCATAATTCCTTTCATGTCCTTTCCATAGCCATCTTTGAAAATTTGTACACTTGGGTACCTAACCTTTGTGACCTTACAATTTAGTCCACGGGTTACCTAAAAATTAGACAATATGCCAATTCTTTCTTAAGGACCAAACTATCATTCTTTGTGCCACTAAAAAAAGTGTATATTGAATACTTTACACCTCACAATTCATAGACTATGGTGAAAATTAAGGCATATAAGTTTAGGTCCTTATGCTATAATTTTTTCATTTTGTGAGGGTGGTAACATTCTCCCTCACTTAAAAGTTTTGGTCCTCCAAAATTGCCTTTAGCTGGGGGTACTCTTCTGGATAACTTTCTGGGATTTCTTTCTTAGTTTCCTAGCTCACCTCTCTTTCAGAATGGTGTGACCATTGAACTTTGACCATGGGAATAAGCTTGTGTCTTAGCCTTCTAGTATCGTTAGCTAAGATAGCTATAGGTTTCTCTTTGTATGTTTGACTAGTCTCTAACTATATGTCTTCCACTGTTATAGTATGCTTTGTGTCTTGTAAACACTTCTTAAGCATATTGATGTGGAAAACATGATCGACACTTAACATACTTGGTGGTGGAGCCAACTTATAAGCCACTTTGCCAAACCATGCCAGTATTTCATAAAGACCAATGTACATGTTTTCCAAGCCTTACAATGACTTTGGTTCATGCTACTTTGAGCTAGACTTTGTCACCAACCTCAAACTCCAAGTCTTTCCTTCTTTTGTTCACATAAGCAATGGTCCTTTCATTAGCTTTTTTTAACCTTTGCTGTATCTTCTTGATTTTACTTATTGTCTCTTCAATAATCTCTGGACCCAACTTAAGCCATCTGAGGCTTCCACCCAACAATGGGGTGTCATGCACCTTCTCCCATAAAGGGCTTCATAAGGTGTCATACCAATGGTGCTTTGATAACTGTTATTATAAGAGAATTCCACCAAAGGTAAATGATGGTCACATTCTCCTTTGAAATCCAAGACACAACTCCTGAGCATGTCTTCAAGTATTTGAATTACCCTCTTAGTCTATCCATCAGTCTGAGGATGAAAAGCAGTGCTCAGGTGGATTTTGGATCCTAGTGCCTTGTGAAAAACACTCCAAAATCTAGCTATAAACCTTGGATCTCTGTTTAGCTCTATAGAGTCTGGCACTCCATGTAGTTTTACTATGCCTTTAATGTGCATTTGTGCCGACCTTTCCAGTGAGTCTGTGATCATTGTTGGCAAGAAGTAAGCATACTTGGTTAACTTATCCACAATGACACAGATTGTGTCATGTCTTAATATGGTGATAAGCAACCCAATTAAGAAGTCCATTGCTATGTTACCCCATTTTCTAACTGGAATGGGTAGAGTTTGTATTAGTCTTACTAGCTTATGATGTTCTGCATTCACCCTTTGGCATGTGGCACATTTAGACACATATGTGGCTTCATCTTTCTATATGTCTGGCCACCAAAAATGTGTCTTCAAGTCTTTCTACATCTTTTCACCTCGAGGATAGATATTCAGTTTGCTCATGTGAGCTTCTTCAAGTATCTCATTTATGAGTTCTTGTTCGCTAGGCACATATATTTTGTCCTTGAAGTATGGTAATCTGTACTTGTAGGCAAAAGATTCCTTCAAGGACCCTTTGTCTTCCCCTGAAATCTTCTTCAAGTTTGGATCTGCTTATTGTGCCTATCTTATTTCTTTAATCCAACCTGATTGTATAGTCAATGTACATACTTGTGCATTTTTCCATTTTGTGTCACATATGCCAAAGGCAAAATAAACTATTTTTTTAAGTCACGTCCTTTGTACAACCACCTTTTATTAATCCTGTATACTTTGTACTCAAGGCATTTGCCACCAAATTGCCTTTGCCCTCAATATACACTGAATGCTACAGTCATAGTCTTTGATATACTCCAACCATCTTCTTTTCCTCATGTTCAATTCTTTCTGAGTGCACAAGTACTTTAGGCTTTTATGGTTGGTGTATATCAGGAATGAACTTCCCAGAAGATAGTGTTGCCATTGCTTTACGGCACATATCACAGCAGCAAGCTCTAGGTCATGGGCAAGATAATTTTGCTGATGGGGTCTTAGTTGCCTCGACCCATAAGCAACCACATTGCTATCTTGCATTAGAACATTGTTAGCATTGTGCCCAAAAGCCAATCATGAGATGATTGTATTTTTGCACATTGAGTCATGATATTTTATTAAGGCATTAATCCAGCAATTATGTTTGTTATTTTGTTTTTGTGTAACATAAAAAACATAATTATAACCCTAGAATAATGATATTCTCAAATGTCCCTGGTCTAGTGTTATTATGGAGCAGGTTGCAATAATACATAAGGACTAGCATATATGGAGACTAATATGAGATATGTAATCTACATATGGGTACAAGTTGGAGAACTTGTGTACTGGACCGACCCACCATGAGAACCCTACATGGATCATTATATGAGTGTCATAAGTGATTCTCATAATGATCAAGGTATATGTGGTCCTTTGAACTAAGGTCATCAAGGTTCCTTACATGTGAGTCACATACTTTGATACTTCCCTTTGTTGCTCATAACTGAGTGAACTTGAAGGAGGTCATTGGGTATGTCACATATCATGTAGAGGGTTTTGTATGATCAAGATGGGATTTGTCCCTCCTATGTAACGGGAGTGATATCTTTGGGCCCCTTGATAGAATGAGACTTAGAAAATGCATGGCCATGCTTGGATGAGTTGATATGCGATATCAATGTCATCAGTTTAAGTTAGTCTACTCAGTAATCAAGATACCAAAGATTGGGCTATATCAGAATGACGCATTCCATGTGATGGCCAGGGGCCTCATCGTTCAGAGTCATGGTGACTGGAGGGGAGACTTCTGGGAGGAAGAACACCTGGTGGAATGGATCGCCTAAAGGAGAGTGCCTAAAAGCTTAGAAACAAAGGGTTAGGAGGCCCCCGGAGTGTTTTTCCGGGGGGGAGCCTCCGACGCCCAAGTCAGTGGTGGCTGAGAGAAAGGCAGAGAAAATAGCACAAAGGGCTGAGGAGTCTCGCCTGGTAATTTTCTCCGAGTGTGGGAGCAGTGTTTTTCCAACCAGCCTCCTGCCAAGTATTAATTCCTGGTATTTATAGGAGCGCCTAGCCCGTTCAGATCGCGACACGTGTTCGGTCGGATGTTCCTGAATTTCTGGGCGTAGGGGACAGATAGCTGGTAGCAGGTTGCCTTGAGCCATGTGCTGAGACGGGCCATGATGTGATTTTGATGGCGTCAGCGTGGCAGTGCGCCTTTTGAGGCGGATTGTGGCGTCTGTGAATGGATGTGTCAGAGGCTTCCTTAAATGCTTCCATAAATGCTCCTGCCGTACTCCCGAGGTCCCTGGGTGAGGTCGTCCTTTGGTACGGACAGAGCCTCTTCGGGAAACAAGCCCTCAGTTCGGGGGTTCCCAGTTTCAGGGAGTTCCGCCTTCGGGGATATCATGTTCGGCTCGCAATGTCTGGTGCCTCTTTTCCGAAGGCGATCTGTTCACAACCTTGGGGGGGCTAGTAGTGTCCTCAAGTTTTCCTGGCGTGCCGGGCTCGGAGCTCTTCGGCTATCTCCCGAGGTGTATGATCACACCTTTTCTCGGGTAGCGCCAGCTTCTTCTGGCCATTCTTGTGGCAGGGAGTTCGGCCAGATAGAGGCGATAGTCGTTTGGCTATCACATGCCCCCCTTTGGAAAGCCGAAGTGAAGACTTCGGTTTTGCATCTCTTTCCGAGGTTGTTTATGGGAGTCTCTTTGGAAGCTTAACCTGTTCCGAGGATGTACCTTTTGCCCGAAGATCATGGGCTCTTCGGCCTTGGCCTGTTCTTTGGTGTCTTCGAGGCGGAGCCTGTGCCGAAGATACACCTCTTGCCCGAAGGTCATGGGCTGTTCGGCCATAGCCTGTCTCTTGGCGTCCTCGAGTTGGCCTGCTCTTTGTTTCTGCAGGTCTGTTTGGCCAAGCGTGTCAGTCTGAGCGGCGCGTCCCAGTTTTCCAGGGATGTCAGAAGACGTGTCCCAGTTTTCAAGGGACGTTTGGAGGACGTGTCCCCCATTTTTGCGCAGCGGTTGACACATGGCGCTTTGCCATTGGAGGAGAGTCACGTCGGTTACAGAGGGCGCGCCTTTTCAGGTGCAGAGAGCAGTTACGGCGACGGTTCGCCTCCAAAGGGTACTTATGACGATGTTTCGGTTACCCACCTCTGGCTTATAAATAGCCCATTCCATCATAAGTTCCCTTTGCTTTTTCTTCTGCTCTTTTCTCTGCTTTGCCCCTGTTCTTGCACTTTCTTGCTTTCTGTGGCGGAGCTACCTTAATCAGAGCTTTTTTCCAGCCAACTTTCACGACGGCGTCCTCAGATTTTGGCAAATCTTTCGGTGGGTTTTTGTTTTTCAGAGTGTTTTGATCCCTCTGTTCTTTTGAGTTTTTCTCTGGAAACTGTTTTCTTCCGTTTTCAAACTCGTTTTCATGTCGAAAATGCCCATTCCTGAGAGCTGGCAGCCTCTTTTAGCCCATCCTTGTTGCACCACCCCTGCAAAGTTAGAGAGGTGGAAGAAAAAATTCTTTCTTTCCCTCTTACGCCATTACTAGGCTGCCTCGTTCTAGCCATTATGCTTTTTCAAACCATAGTAAGGAGGTTACCGTTTTCCGAGCCCAGCTGAAGGCCGGTCTTCGGTATCCTCCCCCGAAGATGGTGTGCGAGTTCTGCAAATTTCATGGCATTGCTGTGAACCAGCTTCCCCCGAACTCGTTCTGCTATTTTAACGCCTACCTCTGCATGTGTGGCGTCTTCGGGATAGAACCCCATTTCATAATCTTTATGCAGTACTACAAGCTCTCTGTGGTCCCGAAGGGTGGCTTCTATTTCATGCTACCTCGGGGATCCGGGAGCAAGAAATTCATGTTCACCTTCGCCACTAAGGATAGCTGGCGGGGGTGGCAACAGAAGTTCTTCTTCCTGAAGATGGACGAGGCCTGGTCGTACGTTCCGACCAAATGGGCTCAGGGAACACTGGATGTGGACGTTGTTGATCCGAGGATGCTGCTGACCCCAGAGTTGGCTCCCGTGTTCGCGGATTTCGACGCCCGCATTCGGGCTGTCTCTGACTGGGATCCCGAGGTCGCTCCGCGCGCCCTTTACCCTTTTCCAATCAACTGGAAGTTGATGACCGAAGAGGTCCTTCAGGAATTAAAGGTGGTAAAGGAGCACAAGACTGACCTCAAGATGCCAGCTCCTGCCATCGCCGGGAAGGATTCCTGGTTGGTCAAGCTTCTCAAGGAGGAGATTTCTTTCGAAACGTTTGTCGAAAGTGAGTCATCTTCTACTCCTTTGCTATTTTTTCCTCGGACTTACGCTGATGTTTCTCTCCTTTTTCAGAGATGGGCGACGGGACTGCCGCCTATTACAAGTCCCTTTTCACCGGCCAAGTGGAGAAGGGCGATCAGACGAAGAAGGCGGCTTCCCGAAGGCGGAAGTCTACTGGCCCTCGTCGGGCGAAGAAGACCTTCGAGGAAAACGGGCAAAGATTCGAGCTGCTCAGGTTCCTCTAGAAGAAATTCCCGAGGAGACTGCTGAGGAGCCTGGGACAGCCGAGATTCCGGCGCCTGAGACTGCTGTTTCCGAGGTCCCTTCAACCGACGTCCCTCCTCAAAGTCCTACTGCGTCGCAGGCCCTCCTTGATGTAGTGGTAGAAGTACCTTCTGCCGAGGAGCGGCGCAGGCGGAAGGGCAAGGGCATTTCGGCCGAGGAGGCCGAGGACTCCGAGGACGTCGTTGTCGAGGTTCCACCAGGTTTGTTTCCAGACAAAGTGTACTTCCTTTGTTTTTTCTGGATTGCCTTCTTTGTCTTTAATCTCCTTCTCATTCTTGCCACGCAGGGGAGTTGACTACCCCTGACTGGGCGGCCGAACATGCTCGGAAGCGAGCTCTTCGGGACGCCAAAATCCCGCAAGGGAAGATACCAAAGGAGCCTTTCTGGACGTTCACGGAGGACATGAATTTGTACTCCGAGGACGTTCCTCAAATGGCTAAGGAAATTTCGAAGGGGGTGCTCACCGAGGCCTCCTTCAAGGCTATAGCGGCGGCCCATCCGGGGGATAACACCCTCGCCGCAAAGATCACCGAGCATGCTGCTCAGGTATATCCTTCACAGCTCTTTCCCTTCAATTTTTTCCTAAGTGTTTGGCTCTTACTGACCTTGCGTTTTATCTTTTTGCAGCTGCTGGGGTACGCCGGCTTTCTCCGAGTTCGGGTGGCCAGGGAGGTTGCCTTCCGAACTTCGGCCACTTAGACCATGAATGAGGCGAGGATCGCACTCGCGGAGTCGGCCGCCAAAAACCAGCAGCTGAAAGAGGCTGCTGAGAAAGAAGTGACTGCCCTTCGGGAGGAGTTCCGGAAGGAAAAAGAAGAACTTCAAAAGGTCTCCTCCCAGAAGATTGCTGACCTCGGTGAACAAATAAAGGGGATGCTCGCCGCCAACGAAGATCTTCTCAAGCACAAGGCTGGTTCTGACAGCCTTATAGTGTCGTTGACGAGTGAGAATAATACTCTCCGGGCTGAGGTCGAGTCTTTGAAGAAGGGGTCCAAGGGGACGCTGGAGATAAAGGCGCTGAAGGAGGAGATCGCTGAACTGGAGGACGAGCTTGACGACCTCGAGCTTGATAAGAACGAGTCTGATCAAATGGCGAAGGTTGCCTTTCAGGACGGCTTCTGCCTTGCTCGTCACCAGATTCTCCAGAGGTTCCCAGATTTAGACCTCTCTTTTCTGGAGGCCCTAAATATTCCTGAGGGACCTCGGTGGGAATGGTCCAAGGTCGAGCATCTGAAACTTCCTCCTTCAATGCCGGCGCGAAAGGTGGTGGAAAAGGGCGGGCCAGCGAGTGGCTCTCGGGACGCCGCGAACCCTTAGGCTATTTTTTAGGGCCCCTTTTCCTTCCCTTCTACTTTGTATTCCTTCTTCGGTCACTTCTTCTGTAAAGCAGCTTTGCTCTTAATGAAGATTTTTTGGCTAAGTCTTTTCTTGCAAGTTTCTTTATTTCCATTGTCCCGAACACGTTCGCTCAAGAGACTTCGGAAAACCTGCGATCAAAGAAACTCTTTTACCTTCCCTTGGCCGAGCCTGTTTGCTCCAGAGGCTTTCTGGAAGGTCTGAAAAAATTTGACTAAGTCTTTTTGCAGGCTTTTGCATTTCCAATTTTTCCCGAACATGATTGCTCAAGGGACTTCGGAAAACCTTCAGTCAAATTTTTGTTTTTCCAGGTGTCCCGAGCATATTTGCTCAAGGGAGTTCGGAAAACCTTCCGCGAGATTTTTCACTTCCCATTTTCCCGAGCACGTTCGCTCAAGGGAGCTCAGGAAATTATCTCTGCGCTGGCTACGGCGAGTACTTCTGCGAGAGCGTGATGGCTCAAGGGACTTTCTGTTTCTCCATCTTTCCCGAGCGTGATGGCTCAAGGGACTTCGGAAAGTCATATCTACGCTTTATCACGGCGAGCATCTTCGCGGAATTCTGCTTTGCACAATTTTGGATACTTAAGAACTTTCCTTAAGAGCATTCTGTACTTACAATTCCTCCGCTTCATCTTAGGCGTAGAATTTTTTCAAGGCGTCTGAGTGCCAAGTATTTTTCAATTCTACGCCTTCAGCGTCGCCAAGTTTGTACACGCCTTTTCGTACTTCGGCGAGAACCAGATAAGGTCCTTCCCAGTTTGCGCGAAGTACTCCGTGGGACGGCTTTCGGGGTGCAAAGTCAGCCTTTCGGAGAACGAGGTCTCCCTTTTTGATTTCTTTTGGCCTGGCTCGTAAGTTTATAGCCGCGGCCACTCTTTGCTGGAAAGCTTTTCTTCTCAGCTCGGCTATTTCTCTGTGTTCGCCGACGAGGTCGAGCTTGGTTCTGAGGCCGAGGTCGTTTCCACCTTCATCAAATACTTGCACCCGTATTGATGGTCTGACTATCTCGACTGGGATAATGGCCTCTGTCCCGAAGACTAGTGAAAAGGGACTTTCCCCTGTGGCTCTTCGGGGCGTCGTTCGGTAGCTCCATAATACGCTTTGGAGTTCTCCTGGCCATTTCCCTTTTGCTTCTCCCAGTCTCTTTTTCAGGCCATCTTTTATGGTCCTGTTCGATACTTCCACCTGCCCGTTACTTTGGGGGTGAGCTACTGGGGCGAAGTGCATCTTTATTCCGAGGTCGCTGATAAATTCCTGGAATCCTTTGTCTATGAACTGGGATCCATTATCAGCTACTAGTACCCTCGGTATGCCAAATCTGCATACGATGTTCTTCCATACGAACTTCTGCACTTCTTTTGCCGAGATAGTTGCTAGTGGTTCTGCCTCCACCCACTTTGAGAAATAGTCCACTGCTACCACGCAGAATTTCACGCCTCCGGGTGCTGTGGGGAGTGGCCCAATAAGGTCTATACCCCAGACTGCGAAGGGCCAAGGATAGTCTGCCGAACTTACCATTTCCGAGGGTGTCCTCTGGATTTTTGCATGTCTCTGGCAACTACCGCACTTCCGGACGAACTGTCTTGCGTCCTTTCTCAGGGTAGGCCAGAAGTATCCTTGGCGGAGTATTACTGCTGCAAGGGCATCAGTTCCAATGTGTGAACCACACATGCCTTCGTGAACTTCTTCAAGGACCATTTCAGTATCCTCTTCATCCACACATCTTTGCAGCGGATTCGCATATCCCTGCCGGTATAACTCTTCGCCAATCAGGAAGAATCTTCTGGAGCGTCTTCGCAGTCTTGCAGCATCGCCGGGGTCTTCGGGGAGCAAATTCTCTACGAGGTATCTTTTTATTGGGTCTTTCCACCCTGTTCCCGAGGTCGCCATGCTCAGCACTGAGATGCTTGGATGGTCTAGCACCTCGGTATACATTTTCGACTTTGCCAAGCAATCTGCCTCTGTGTTATTCCGCCGAGGTACATTTTCGATCCGTACGGCGTCAAACTCTTGGATGAGCTTTGCTACTAGCTCATGATATTTTGCCAAGATTGGGTCCTTCGCCCCATAATCTCCTGCCGTCTGCCGAACTACCAGCTGGGAATCGCTGTGAGCCTTTAAGTTTCTCACGCCAATCTTTCTGGCCAAGCGTAATCCCGCTATGAGGGCTTCATACTCAGCTACATTGTTGGTGACGTTGAAGCTGAACTTGATAGCCTTCATTACCTCCAGGCCTTCGGGGCCCCTGATAATTACTCCAGCTCCCTGGTGTTCGGACCCCGAGGCTCCGTCTACGTGCAAGGTCCATTCTGGCTCACCCTCTTTTGGATCTGAATGGCTCTCCTCAGTGGTGGGTATTTCGGCGATAAAATCTGCCAGTGCTTGAGCTTTTATGGCCTTCCGAGGCTCATACGTGATTTCGTGTTCGCCCAGCTCTATGCACCACTTGGAGAGCCTTCCCGAATGATCAACTCTCTTCATGACATCCCGTAGCGGCAGACTACTTCGGACGATGATGGGGTGAGCCTGAAAGTATGGTCGCAGCCTTCTCCCTGCAAGCACCAAGGCGTATATAGCTTTTTGAAGCAAAGGGTACCTGACTTCGGCGCCATGCAGGGACTTGCTGACATAGTAGACCGGCCATTGCTTTGGCCCTTCTTCTTTCACAAGGACCGAGCTCACAGCTTTTTCTGTGACGGCGAGGTAGAGTACGAGGGGCTCTCCCTCCCGAGGTTGTCGCAGAGTCGGCAGGCTGGCCAGGTAGACTTTGAGTTCTTCCCAGGCCTTTTGGCAATCTTCATCCCAAGGATGATCATTCCTTCCGAGGTTGCCTTCCATTTTTGCTGCCTTTGTGAGGACTTTGAAGAAAGGTCGACACCTATCTCCGTACCTGGAAATAAACCTGCTCAGAGAGGTTATTCTTCCGGTGAGTCTCTGCACGTCTTTGACTGTGGCAGGAGTTCGGAACTCAAGCAGAGCCTTAATCTTCTCGGGGTTAGCATCGATGCCTCTTTCGGATACCATGTACCCAAGGAATTTTCCCGAGGTCACCCCGAAGATGCACTTCTTAGGATTAAGGCGGATCCCGAAGGCTCTAAGCTTTTGGAAGGTTTCCTCTAAATCTGCAACGTGGTAGCCAGGCAGCTTGCTCTTGACTATCATATCATCAACATACACCTCCATGTTTCTCCCCATTTGGTCTTTGAAGACCTTGTTCATCAGCCTCTGGTAGATGGCTCCTGCATTTTTGAGCCCGAAGGGCATCCTGATATAGCAATATGTTCCTCCCTCGGTGATGAAGGCAGTCTTCTCTTCATCTTCGGGGTCCATCCTTATCTGATGGTAGCCACTGAAGGCGTCTAGGAAACTTAGGAGCCCATATTCAGCAGTTGAATCTACCAGTTGATCTATTGGCGGCAGAGGATATGAGTCTTTCGGGCAAGCATCGTTCAAGTTTCTGAAGTCGATGCACATCCGGAGTTTGCTGCTACCTTCTTTTGTGGCAATGACCACGTTGCTTAACCATTCGGGGTACTTGACCTCCCTGATAACTTCAGCATCTAAGAGATGCTGGACTTCGGTTTTGACAAAGTTGCTTTTGTGGGCTGAGATGCTTCGTTTCTTTTGCCGGACAGGTTTTGCTTCCGGGCTTACTTTGAGGCTATGCTGTATTATGCCAGGGTTTACTCCTGGCATATCTTTCGGCGAGTAGGCAAACAGATCTTTATTTTCTAGCAGAAAGGATACAAGATTTTCCTTGTCACCTTCGGCCAAGCTCTTCCCTATTCGGGTAGATTGTCCTGGGACAAGATCTACTGCTTCCGTTTCTGCTTTGGCGAGATCTTCTTCTTTGCCTTTTTCTAGCGCCTTTGCCTCCATCGTTTGCGCGAGGTTGCTCGCCGGAGCTTTTCGTTTTTTTACAAACACCTTTCTTACCTCGGCTTGGTCTAGGAAGACCTCTGCATCTCCATCCTTGGTCGCGAATGTGACAGTCAAGTACTTCACATCAGGGCGAATATGCAGGTTCCCCATTGTCTGTCTTCCAAGGATGGCGTTGTACGAGGACGGGACGTCCATGACGATGAACCTCGCCATTGTGGAGGCGTACAACTCAGCTGCTCCGTCTACCGAAGTCCCTCTCATCATCAGCGGGAGGTCGATCCATCCGAGGACGGGGAGTTCGGATGGTCCAACCCCAAAAGTGGGCGAGGTGACAGGCTTCAGTTCGCTGCTGGAGATGCCCAAGCTCGGCAGCAGGTGCGAGAATAGGACGTCAGCTTTTGAGCCATCATCAAGCAACACTCTTTTGACGTCCCAGTTCCCTATTCTCGCCATGATCAGCAGCGGATCGTCGTGGGGGAAGACGACGGTGGAGCCATCTTTGCGAGCCAGCTTCTTTGATGGACTTTGATACTCCATGACTGCAATTTCTCTGGCTTTCCGCTTTCTTTCCGAGGATGGGAGCCCCGTGGTGATGGTTTGGATAACCCCTGAAGGAGGTGGAGGGCGCCTTTTTGGACTTCTATTTCTCCGCCTGTCGGAGTCGTAATCCTCGTCTTCGGCCCTTTCTTCCTCCTCTTTTCTGCTCTTTGGGGAAGGCATCCGCAGGTACTTCCGAAGTTGGCCTTGTTTTATCAGCGACTCTATGTACTTCTTCAGCTGGAAGCAGTCTTCGGTGTCATGACCGTGGTCGCGATGAAACTGGCAGAACTTCTTGGCATTCTTTTTGTTATCGGCGGTCATGGCCCTTGGCCGCCGAATCTGCGTCCCTTGCCTTTCCAGCGCCATGAGGATGCTGGTCCGTGTGGTGCTCAGGGGCGTGAAACTTTGAGGTTTCCTTCCCCGCATCCTCCGAGGTCGTCCTGCCTGTTCCGTCGGATGCCGAGCTTGTTGATTGGACCCTTCGGCGCGGTGGTGATCGGACTTCGGCCCTGCCATTCTTAGTTCCTCGGCTGTCATGTGCTGTTCGGCCCTTCGGTAAAATTCTCCGAGGGTGTCCGGGGGGTCCTTTGAGAACTCGTAGAACAGCTGTGAGTCCCGCCGAAGGCCCCGTGTCATGGCAAGAATGCGGATTTCGGGCCGGAAGTCTGGGACGCTCAGAGCTTCCCTGTTGAATCTTTCGACATAGTCTCGGATGGTTTCTCCGTTCCTCTGCTCTATGTCGAACATCTGGACAGGCATCTTCGCAGTCGGCCTGCTCCCAATGAATTGCTGCGTGAAGGCCGTGGACAACTCCTGGAACTCAGTGATGGTCCCTGGAGGCAATGAATTGTACCACGCAGTTGCTGGCCCTGTGAGGGTGACTTCAAAGCATTTGCACATGGTAGCGTCATCAGCACCGTGCATTATCATGCTGCGTCTGTACTTCGTCAAGTGGGCCTGTGGATCTGTAAGGCCATCATAAATTTCCAGGCGAGGTACTCTGAAGTTACCTGGCATAGCTGCCTCAACGACGGCCTGAATGAATGGGGAGTCATCTTCGCAGCATGTTCCAGAGAGTCTGGCCCAAACGGGTTTTCTGGCCACTTGTTTCTCCACTCTGTCCAGCCGTGCTAGTATCCTCTCCATAAGCACTGTGGCGCTAGGGCCTTCTTCAGGGAATGGAGATCGTCCGGCGCCTCTTCGGGGAGCGAGTTCGGCGCTGAGGGGACAAGGACCTCGCCTCAGGCGACGAACTGCTTCGCTGTGAGACTCTCGGTCGCTTGGACCCGGTTTGTCCCACAGGCCGTTTCCCGAGGGCTATATCTTCTGTGGATGATTCTTCGCGAGGGTCTCCACTCCCCGAACTGCGATGTGTAGACTTGGGGCTTCTCTCCCGAGGGCGTGTCGGTGAGGGGGGTCTCTGGGCCCGTGCTTGCTGTGGCCACCTTCGGTCGATCTGCTGGGTCACTTCAGCAACGACCGAACGCTGAAAGTCCCTCAAGAAGCTCATGGTGACTACCAGAGGGCGGTCTTCCTCAGGCGCAGAAGTCCCTGGGAGTGTTTGCTCAGCAGCCGGTTGTGTCTCAGGCGCGGACGGGGACCTTGGGAGTCCCTTGTCCTTAGAACGCCGAGTCTCAACGACGGCGATCTCAGAGCGGGTTCCCACAGACGGCGCCAAATGATGGCCAGGGGCCTCATCGTTTAGAGTCATGATGACTGGAGGAGAGACTTCTGGGAGGAAGAACGCCTGGTGGATTGGATCGCCCAAAGGAGAGTGCCTGAAAGCTCAGAAACAAAGGGTTAGGAGGCCCCCGGAGTGTTTTTCCGGGGGGGGAGCCTCCGACGCCCAAGTCAGTGGTGGCTGAGAGAAAGGCAGAGAAAATAGCACAAAGGGCTGAGGAGTCTCGCCTAGCACAAAGGGCTGAGGAGTCTCGCCTGGTAATTTTCTCAGAGTGTGGGAGCAGTGTTTTGCCAACCAGCCTCCTTGCCAAGTATTAATTCCTGGTATTTATAGGAGCGCCTAGCCCGTTCAGATCGCGACACGTGTTCGGTCGGATGTTCCTGAATTTCTGGGCGTAGGAGACAGATAGCTGGTAGCAGGTTGCCTTGAGCCATGTGCTGAGACGGGCCATGATGTGATTCTGATGGCGTCAGCGTGGCAGTGCGCCTTTTGAGGCGGATTGTGGCGTCTGTGAATGGATGTGTCAGAGGCTTCCTTAAATGCTTCCATAAATGCTCCTGCCGTACTCCCGAGGTCCCTGGGTGAGGTCGTCCTTTGGTACGGACAGAGCCTCTTCGGGAAACAAGCCCTCAGTTCGGGGGTTCCCAGTTTCAGGGAGTTCCGCCTTCGGGGATATCATGTTCGGCTCGCTGTGTCTGGTGCCGCTTTTCCGAAGGCGATCTGTTCACAACCTTGGGGGACCGAGTAGTGTCCTCGGGTTTTCCTGGCGTGCCGGGCTCGGAGCTCTTCGGCTATCTCCCGAGGTGCATAATCACACCTTTTCTCGGGTAGCGCCAGTTCTTCTGGCCATTCTTGTGGCAGGGAGTTTGGCCAGATCGAGGCGATAGCGTTTGGCTATCACCATGTCTCGTGCTTAGTCTTGATATCTTGGACAAAAGGACAATGTCATATACGGATAATGATTGTAAAGGTTTAGTCAAATCATTGACAATCTTGTCATTTGGGTAGCAATGATGTGTTGCTAGACGCCGCTCATTGCTTATGATCATAAGTGTGATTTTTGATCATTGCCAATGTGGTAAGACCCTATTGGGTTGCACACATAAAGCCTATTTGGATTATTAGAGTGCATGAGCTAATTATTTGGTTTATGGTTTCATGATAATTTTGTGTTAATAATTGGCCGAAAAGTTGGGCCATTGGATTATTTCCAAAATTAAAGCCTAATTGGATTAAAGCTTTGAAACCCATCAAGCCTGGAAGTCGAGTCTCAATATAAATACAACATATAGTGAAAAATTCACAGCCTTGCCCTAGCCTCCCAAAAAGACATAGCCGTACTCTTCTTAGCTATTCCTTGGAGGACGCAAGCTAGTACTGCAAGCGTAAGACAAATGCATCTGTTGGGATGTGGTGGACGTGTGGTGATCCTGAAAGGCTCATGTGGATACCATAGAGAGCTTGAACATGTCAACTGTTCAAGTTTTCTGATTCAACTCTGCAGTTGGGTGAGAGATCATAACCAAAATTAGGTATGAAAATTTTTGAACACCTGGTTTACCTTATTTCACTTGGATCTTGGAAGGCTTCAGTTAAATTCTGTTGTGCTTGTTTGCCTCCCAAAACCCGACAAACACATCCTAACCCAGATATAGATGCTTCTATATAAATGATGTAGGGCTTACTTGGATCAAGTAGGATCAACACTAGGCCATGAGTCAATCTGCTTTTCAGTTCCTGAAAACTCTTTTCACATTTCTCAGTCCACTAAAATCTTTGACCTTTCATTGTCAGTTGAGCAAGAACTGAGGCAATCATTGAAAATTTTGGCACAAATCTTCTGTAATAGCCTACCAGTCCTAGAAAGCTTCTAACTTCCTTTATAGTATTAGGTGTTTCCCACTCTTGCACAACCTTGACCTTTTCAAGGTCAACTCTAAGGCCTTGTGCATTAATGACGTGTCCTAGGAAAGACACTTCCTTTAACCATAACTAGTGTTTGGAAAATTTTCATATAGTTGACTGTCCAATAGTGTGTTCAAGACAGTTCTTAAGTGGTGCTCATGTTCACTTTCATCCTTGGAATACTAGGATGTCATCAATGAACACCACTATAAACTTGTCCAACTAAGGTCTGAACACACGGTTCATCAAGTCCATGAATGCAGCAAGGGCATTAGTCAAGCCAAATGGCATAACGGTACACTCATAATGTTCATATCTTGTTCAGAATGTTATCTTGGGTATATCATCCTTTTTTACTCTTAACTGAAAGTATTTACATCTCAAATCAATCTTAGAGAAGATCTTTGCTCCCTTCAGTTGATCAAGGAGATCCTCAATCTTAGGGAGTGGATACTTGTTCTTGATAGTCACATCATTCAACTCTCTATAGTCAATACACAATCTCAAAGATCCATCCTTCTTTTACACAAAGAGAACTAGAGCTCTCCATAATGAAACACTTGGTCATATGAACCCTTTTTCAAGAAGTTCATCAAGTTGTTTCTTGAGCTCAGTCATCTCTATGATTGGCATTCTATAAGAAGGTATGGATATTGGTACTGCCTCGATTTGTAACTTGATTTCAAATTCTATCTCTCTTGGAGGGGGAATACCTAGCAGGTATTTAGGAAAGTCTCTCACTACAGGTATTCTATTAACTTCCTCATCAATTTTAGATAATATTCATCTTTAGAAATCACAGGAATTTCATCCATACCTTCTAGTTCCATTCCATGCATTTCATCAATAATTCCTTAAAATTCAGTAATGCATGCACTTCATTACTAGGCAATGTAATTTCTCTTTTACCACAATCAATCTTGCTCCCATGCTTTGCCAACCAATCCATGCCAAGAACAATATCAAACTTTGGAATGTTTAACACTAACAGATTAGTCAAAATCTTAGTCTTTCCATCTACTAGCTCACAATTCTTAGCCAGCTCATTAGTAAAAAGACATTGACTACCTACTATTCTTACTAATGATATATTAGGCATGAATTCTATGGACAATTTTAGGGATTTAGTTAACTTTGTAGCCATAATAGACACTGAAGCACCAGTGTCAAACAATACATTAACTGGTACACCATTAAAACAAATGTTACTTCTAAGTGCTCCTTGTTGGGATGTCTCTTGCTTATCAATATGGAATACCTTTCCAGTACTCTGTACTTAAGGCCTTTGAGCTTCAGGAGGACCCCTTGGTTCATTGTCTCTGTTGGGACGGCATATTAGGCCTATTCTGGCCTTGGTCCTCCTACCCTCTTCTTTGGACCAAAAAGGAGTCCTTGATCAAGTGATCTAAAGATACACATTTGAGATATGCCTATGTTTCAAAATAACATGGCCTTTTGCATTGAGGACACCTAGGGCTAACAAACTTACTTTAGGCCTTACCATCCATATTAGGTTTAAAAAGCTCTATGGTGTCCTTCCCTTTTATTGGTTTCTTTTGTCTTCTAACCTAGCTGGTCTCTCCTGGTCCACTAGGAAACCATTTACTTTCATAGTCTTCCTGTTCCACCGGTAAAGCCTTCTGAACAGCATCATGATATGTAATGGTATTGAAAGGGCTACCAGCTTTCCTGATATCTAGACTTAGGCCTCCAACAAACCTCTTGGCTTTAAGTTCTTCCAACCTATGGTACTGTGGTGCATACCTCACAAGTTGGTTAGACTTGTGTTCATATTCCAGAATGCTGAGCCTGACATGACCATCCTTGGCCCCTGCCTAAGAAGTCTATGGGAGCTGGTCTCACGGTGGTTGCAATTAGCTAGCTATATATGTGTGCGGATCAAAAGTCCATGATACTAGTTGATTAACCTAGAATATGCAAAATGCATGCTCTTCATGCTTTGACTTAGATTAACAAAATCCATAAAACATTAACTTGGCCAAAAGATTTCCATAGAAAATAAGTTGAAATAGCCAAAGTATACAAAATCAATGTTTATGTAAGTTTACTACACATAACAACTATGTGGGAGCATTCATACATAAAGTAGACTAATGCCCACACCTAAGAGCAACCTTAGAGTCTAGGACTTCCAAAACGTAGACAATGGAGGCAACTAGGAGTACTATTTATACAAGCCTCAATTAAGATCTTCTTGAACTAACTCCCACCTTGGATAGAAATCCTAGTGGTGAGTCACAAAAGTCCTTATCCACATGGCGCTAGGCTTTGCAGCCAAAGGAAGACTGTAGTTAGTATTGTTACTTTACCAACAAGTAACCCAAGTAGACTAGAATTGTAAAGATTCTCAAGTGAAATACCTGCAACAAAAGCTAACTATCGTGATTAGCCGACCCAACAACTTCAGAATCTGAACAACATAACTAGGGAGTGAGAATTCAAAAACTCTCAGTAAAGGTCTTCACTATACCTATAAGAAAATTTCTAAGGACTCAACATATTAGAACATATGTAACCTGCTATAAGCTCATATAGTATGAGGGTCTAATATATGCATATACCTAGGTCTTTTAGGAGCTCTTTTCTTTCTAGCCCTTGAACTACAAGGCAAAGCATTGTCCTCTTGTAAGCTTAGCCTACCAGCCTAACTAGTGATAAATCACAAATTGAACGTCTCCCATTGATGTTGTACAGGGGCACTATGGTGGGACTAATAAAAACTAGGTTGTAAAGACCTTGTAGAATAGGTGCAACAAGGTTTTACCTTGCAACCTCATGGTAACTACAATGCTAGGTCGCCAAGGGTTCTAAACCTCTTACCCAAGCTAGTGACACTTAGTTGTGATCCTTTATAAACTAGTTTTCTTGCTTATGGTAGAAGTAACCATAAAACTTTACAAAACTTAAGAAAACTCCTATGTCTCAAAGGACTTTTGACAGTCTCGAAGTACCCCCAGAATGCTTAGACCCCAAGGTACCCTAAGAACCCCCTTAGGTCTCCCCTTGACCTTCCTAGCAAAATCGGAAATTTCAGCCATTTATACTTGTGGCAATGTGTCAGCATAGTTGGTAACGAACTGCCAATTTTCATGTAACAACGATGCGTTGTGGGTACAAGTGATGATTGGTGACGCATCGCTAATACCTGCGACAGCTTAGAAAATTCCTAGTTTCGCTGCTAAGAACTCTGGACACTTTCCAAACATATCAAACATGCATGGATAGCCTCCAAACTTCACATACATGTAAAACATGTTGCATATACCACAACCAACAATCACAAGCCAATTTATGATGCAATATAACATCATTCCAATCATCATAAATCTTATAGTCGACCATAGTCCAAGCTTGCCCACTAACTAATGCTATTGCTAAAACTACTCAAATTCATCAAGTGAACTCATTCCAATAGCATTAATTGAACTTGAAAAAATAACTCCCTTACCTCAACTGCAAGTAACAAGCAAGAATTATGCAACTCTCATCCACTAACCATGTTCCACAAACTCCAACCTAAGTTCCAAGCAAATATGGGCGCAAAATATCAAGTTACTAACTTCTAACCAAAACCCAAGCTCCCAATCAACCAGTAAACATGAAATCAATCAAGAATAGATTTATTATTTTGTATAAAAATAAGGGATGGAAGAAAACATGCTTCCAAGCTCCAAAACCATGATTTTATATGCTTGAAACAAGCTTCCAATGGCCTATATACTTTTGGTAGCTCATTTTTTAACTAAGAACTCTTGATTTTGGGCTCCAATGGATGATGAAATGATGGTGTGAAGGATGAACTCGAGTTATGGCAGCCATCCCCGACTTTACCATCCTATAAACTAAGTTTAAAACCCAAGCCACCAAAGTATTAGACATGGAACACTTAAACCCCCTTCTTTTGGTAACCTAAGTCATTCTTGGTCAATTTTTGTTTATTTCTACTAATTTTGGTTTAAGGTTAAAAGTTAGCTTATAAAAACCCATTTTTAACCACTCGGAACTTAGCCCGGTTATTATGGATGCAAAATTACAATTTTCCCCCAAACCTCATTTAGTGCCTTAACCTCGTTGGGACTTTGTGAACTTTGCTCAACTTTCCTATTCTTGCTATGTAAACTTCAATTAAGGTTCCAAACTTAATTTAGAGTACTTCACCTTCCTCGAGCATGCTTCCTACTAGGAGGGCCATAACATTCTCCCTTCCTTCTAGAATTTGGTCCCCCAAATTCTACTGCAACTCTGGAATGACACTAGGGTATCTTTTCAGCATATCCTGCTCCATTTCCTAGACAGTTTCCTCTTTACCATGGTTAGACCAAAGGATCTTAACCATCAAAATCCACTTAGTTTAGAGTTTCTTGACTTGCCTATAACGGATTTGAACGGGTTTCTCTTCATAGGTCAAGTCTTCCACGATGGGTATCACTGAAGGATTAACTACCTGTCTCGGATCCACTGTGCATTTTCTTAGAAGACTAATGTGAAACATGTTATGCACTTGAGATAGGTTAGGTCTGTTAGTATTGTGCCCAAAAAGCCAATCATGAGATGATTGTATTTTTGCACATTGAGTCATGATATTTTATTAAGGCATTAATCCAGCAATTATGTTTGTTGTTTTGTTTCTGCGTAACGTAATAAGCATAATTGTAACCCTAGAATAATGATATTCTTAAACGTCCCTAGTCTAGTATTATTGTGGAGCGGGTTGCAATAATACATAATGACTAGCATATGTGGAGACTAATATGAGATATCTAGTCTACATATGGGTACAAGTTGGAGAACTTGTGTACTGGACCGACCCACCATGAGAACACTTCATGGATCGTTATATGAGTGTCATAAGTGATTCTCATAGTGATCATGGTATATGTAGTCCTTCGACCTAAGATCAACAAGGTTCCCTACATGTGAGTCACATACTTTGATACTTTCCTTTGTTGCTCGTAACTGAGTGAACTTGAAGGAGGTCATTGGGTATGTCACATATCATGCGGAGGGATTTGTATGATCAAGATGGGATTTGTCCCTCCTATGTAACGGGAGTGATATCTTCGGGCCCCTTGATAGAGTGAGACTTAGAAAATGCATGGCCATGCTCGGATGAGTTGATATACGATATCAATGTCATCAGTTTAAGTTGGTCTACTCGGTAATCAAGAAACCAAAGATTGGGCTATACGAGAGTGACACATTCCATGTCTCGTGCTTAGTCTTGATATCTTGGACAAAGGGACAATGGCATATATCGGTGATGATCATAAAGGTTTAGTCGATTCACCGACAATCTTGTCACTTGGGTAGCAATGATGTGTTGCTAGACACCGCTCATTGCTTATGATCATAAATGTGATTTATGATCATTGCCAACATGGCAAGAGCCTATTGGGTCGCACACATAGAGCTATTTGGATCATTAGAGTGCATGGGCTAATTATTTGGGTTATGGTTTCACTTTAATTTCGTATTAATAATGGGCCCAAGAGTTGAGCCATTATTAAGCCCGAAATTAAATCCTAATTGGATTAGGGCTTTGAAACCCATTAGGCCTGGAAGTTGAGTTTCACTATAAATACAACTTTTAAGTGAGAAATTCGCAGGTCTCCTTGCCCTAGCCTCCCAAAAAGGACAGCCACACTCTTCTCTTGCAATTCCTTGGAGGACGCAAGCTAGCACTGCGAGCGCAAGAGAAACGCATCTGCCGGGACGTGGTGGAAGCGTGGTGATCCCGAGAGGCTCGTGTGGATACCATAGAGAGCCTGAACACGTCAACTGTTCAGGTTTTGTGATTCAACTCTACAGTTGAGTGAGAGATCTCAACCGAAAATTAGGTATGAAAATTTTCAAACACCCGGTTTACCCCGTTTCACTTGGATCCTAGAGGGTTTCGGTTAAATTCCACTGCGCTGTTTGGCTCCCGAAACCCAACAGTGGTATCAGAGCTACTGGTGAAACCCTAAATCGGGATTGAGTGTTGAATCGCATGATGCTATGTGTTCGGTTGCTTTTCGGCCATGATTAATTAGATTGATTCAAGATGCATGAAACTGGAATTCGTAATGAACATATGAGATATATGAAGAAACGACACAAATTGGTTAATGAGATTAATCTCAAATTGAATGGTATGAGATACCTATATGGATTAGGATTCTTGCAATAGTTGCAGAAACCCTAGCTTGGTTCGGATTCAGCCTGTTCAGGCACTGAAAGTAAGGTATTTTTGGTGGCTCGAATAGAGGAGTCTCGGGTGCCTACTTTCTCAAAATAGAAGATTTCGGGCTAAGCAATTGTAAGAAAATTTTTTGCGCAGGGGGGCGCTGCCCCCCACGCCCCCCGCAAGGGCGGCTCCCCTTGACCTCGTCCGCTGACCGGTCAGCGGAACCACCGCCCGCTGACCGGCCAGCGGGACCGCCGTATGCGAAGCGCCACATAAATAAAAACTGGTTAATCAACACGCGAAAATTGGCATGCATCTTTGTTGAATGAGATTTGACATGATATGCTGATTGGTGTTTGAAGCATGGTGCATGGTTATAGCCCTTGATTGGTTGTACTTGTAAATACGGCCTGCGAGTCGTGCCTTTTCTTATCACTCTCATTGTACATTCTCTTCTCACCTTACTCCCCTCGAATGTAACTCGAGGTTTCTATTATTGATGTAATGGTGCATTATGGGATCATCCAAGGTGGTATGTCCAAGGATCATCCAAGGTGGTATGTCCAAGGAGGTGACAACAAAAGGGCAACCAAGAAAGGAAGAGAAGGAGCTTGTGAAGACTCTTTTCTTTTCTTAGGCTTTTATGATATTCTCATTGGCTTGAGAATATCGCATAGTTTGGGCTATAACCATGTCACGTTTATTTCTTGTAAGCATGAGATGCATGTTTTATATTTGTATGTGATGCATGTATAAAACAACCGGAGATAACAAATTGGTGAGATCAAAAGAAAAATCCCTCAAACAAATATTAAGTCATTAAATGTGATGCCTTCCAAATGTTGGCACTCGTCAAGACTTTGATCAACATTAGGTGGGTTTGCCAAAGCAAAGCACCTATGTTCATCTTGGTAAGGCGCGATGGGATAATAGTGATATCCAAACTGCTAACTTTGGGTTCGACTTAACTAAGTCATCCTAATAGGATTAGGGACTTAGAGGCATAGAGTTGGGCTTAAGTTCATGAGATGAGCTTGGACAAGTGTTGTTCACCCAACTATCCAAGAGTTGCATAAGATGCAATTGGCAAGGAGTTGCCTACCTAAATAGCTGTAACTTGAGAGAAAAGCCAAAGCTGACTCAGGTTGTGGTCAAATATGGATCTTGGCCCACTAGAATACCTTAGCGCCGAGGTGTTCCAAAATAATATCGAGGGTTATTATTTTGAGGAAAATAGTGGGAGTATCGTTTAATAAAAGTCCTTATTAAATGAATTAAAATACATGACTCTTACACTGCATATTTACTGTTGTAGATAACCATGGCACAAAACACATCGACACTTTCGTTGCGATCGATCCTTGAGAAGGAAAAACTGAATGGGACCAACTTTCTCAAATGGTACCGAAACTTGAGGATAGTCCTCAAGCAAGAGAGAAAGGCTTATGTCCTAGAGCAGCCCATTCCGAATGAGCCTGCTGCCACTGCTCCAAGAGCTGAAAGGGATGCTCACAAGAGGCATTCTGATGATGCTTTGGATGTTGCATGCCTCATGCTTATTACCATGGAATCTGAGCTTCAGAAGCAACATGAGAACATGGGGGCGTTCGATATGATCGAACATCTCAAAATGCTTTTCCAAGAGCAAGCTAGGCATGAGAGGTTTGAGACCTCTAAGGCATTGTTTCAGTGCAAGATGTCTGAGGGAAGTCCCGTGGGTCCTCATGTGCTCAAGATGATTGGGTACATTGAGAATCTTGAGAATTTGGGATTTGCTCTTCAGAAAGAGTTGGCTATTGATGTAGTCTTGCAATCGTTGCCTGAAAGCTACAGTCAGTTCGTCATGAACTATAACATGAACGACCTTGACAAGTCCCTTCCTGAATTGCTCAACATGTTGAGAACTGCTGAGCAAAACCTTAAGAAGGCTAAGCCCATTTTTATGGTTCAAAAGGGCAAGGGAAAGGGAAAAGCCAACAAGAAGAAGGATAAAGCTAATGGAAAGTCCAATGCTAGTTCTTCTTCAGCTGCACTGAAACCAAAGGGTGGTGTGGCAAAGGAAGGGGAGTGCTTCCATTGTAAGCAACCTGGACACTGGAAGCGCAATTGCAAGCTCTATCTTGAAGAACTTGCTAAGGAAAAGGGAAGTAAGACTTCCACTTCAGGTATTTTTGTTATAGAGGCTAACTTTTCTACTTCCTCATCTTGGGTATTGGATACTGGATGTGGATCTCACATTTGTGCAAATGTGCAGGATCTAAGTAGAAGTAGAAGATTGGCCCGAGGTGAAGTGGACCTACGTGTTGGAAATGGAGCAAGGGTTGCTGCCTTAGCCGTAGGGACTTATGTTCTCACTTTACCTAGTGGATTAGTTTTAGAATTAGACAACTGCTACTTTGTGCCTACTATTAGTAGAAATTTGATTTCTGTTTCTTGTTTGGACAAGAAAGGTTTTTCATTTATAATAAAGGACAAATGTTGTTCTATTTATTTGAATGAAATCTTTTATGGTAGTGCTCAACTTAGCAATGGGTTGTATGTTCTAGACCTCGAAGATCCAATCTATAATGTGAATACCAAGAAGGTCAGATTAAATGATTCAAACCCGACCTATCTCTGGCACTGTCGCTTGGGCCATATAAATGAGACCCGCATATCCAAGCTCCATAAGGATGGACTCTTGGACTCATTTGATTTTGAATCATATGAGACATGTGAGTCATGTTTGTTGGGCAAGATGACCAAAGCCCCATTCATAGGGCAAAGTGAAAGGGCTAATGACTTACTAGGACTCATACATAGTGATGTATGTGGCCCTATGTCTACACAAGCTAGAGGAGGTTTCCAATACTTCATTACTTTCACTGATGACTTCAGCAGATATGGCTATGTGTATCTTATGAGACACAAGTCAGAATCCTTTGAAAAGTTCAAAGAATTCAAGAATGAAGTAGAGAATCAACTCGGGAAGAGTATCAAAGTGCTTCGATCAGATCGAGGTGGAGAGTACTTGGATCGAGAATTCCTTGACTATCTGAAGGAGTGTGGTATAGTATCACAACTCACTCCACCAGGTACACCTCAATGGAATGGTGTATCTGAAAGGAGAAATCGAACTCTGTTAGACATGGTTCGCTCTATGATGAGTCAAGCTGACCTTCCAAACTCCTTTTGGGGACATGCTCTAGAGACAGCCGCTTTTACACTAAACCGAGTTCCATCTAAATCGGTTCAAAAGACACCATATGAGATATGGAGTGGGAGGCGTCCCAATTTGTCTTTTATGAAGATTTGGGGCTGTGACGCTTATGTGAAACGTCAATCCTCTGACAAACTAGGGCCCAAATCTAAAAAATGCCTTTTTGTTGGGTATCCCAAAGAAACAAAGGGTTACTATTTCTACAATCCTTCTGAGCAAAAAGTGTTTGTTGCTCGAACTGGTGTCTTTTTGGAGAAAGAGTTTATCTCTAAAGGAACTAGTGGGAGGAAAGTAGAACTTGAAGAAATTCAAGAACAACAAGGAGACATCGAACCTGAAATGGAACCTGAACAGACACCACAAGATGTTGTGGTTCAAGAGTCTGTTCCTGTAGCACAGAGCCCACGTAGGTCTGGTAGGATTCGGCGTGAGCCCGAGAGATATGGATTTCTTGTGACTCACACCAGTGATGTGATGCTCATGGATCAGGATGAGCCCACAACCTACCAACAAGCTATGTCGGGGCCTGACTCTGAGAAGTGGCTAGTGGCCATGAAATCCGAGATGGAATCCATGTATGAAAACCAAGTATGGACTTTGGTTGACCCACCTGAAGGGGTAAAACCCATAGGGTGCAAATGGGTTTTCAAGAAGAAAACTGACATGGATGGTAATGTGATTACCTTTAAGGGACGATTGGTTGCAAAAGGTTTCAAGCAAATTCATGGTATTGACTATGATGAAACTTTTTCACCAGTTGCTATGCTTAAATCCATCCGAATTTTGTTTGCTATTGCTGCACACTATGATTATGAGATATGGCAAATGGATGTCAAAACTGCATTCCTAAATGGAAAGCTACTTGAGGATGTGTACATGACACAACCTGAGGGTTTTGTCACTCCTGAGAATGCCAATAAAGTGTGCAAGTTGCAAAGGTCCATTTATGGACTGAAGCAAGCTTCTCGAAGTTGGAATCTTCATTTTGATGATGCAATCAAAGAGTTTGGTTTTATCAAAAATGAAGATGAACCTTGTGTCTACAAGAAGGTTAGTGGGAGCGCTATTGTCTTCTTGGTGTTGTATGTAGATGACATACTACTCATCGGGAATGACATTCCTGAGCTACAGTCTGTGAAGACTTGGCTAGGGAAATGTTTCTCTATGAAGGACTTGGGTGAAGCAGCCTATGTGTTAGGCATCAGGATCTATAGAGATAGATCTAGAAAGCTTCTTGGCCTAAGTCAAAGTACATATATTGACAAGGTGCTAAAGAGGTTTAGCATGCAAGATTCCAAGAAAGGATTCTTGCCCATGTCACATGGTATCACTCTTTCTAGATCTCAGTGTCCGAGTACACCCGAGGAGAGAGAGCGCATGAGTAAGATTCCATATGCCTCAGCAATTGGATCTATCATGTATGCCATGATATGTACTCATCCCGATGTCTCATATGCTTTGAGCATGACGAGTAGGTACCAATCGAACCCCGGTGAGAGTCACTGGACAGCTGTTAAGAACATCCTTAAGTACTTACGAAGGACTAAGGATGCATTCTTGGTCTTTGGAGGTGAAGATGAGCTCGTTGTAAGGGGTTACACCGATGCAAGCTTCCAATCCGATAAGGATGATTTTAGATCGCAATCTGGTTATGTGTTTTGTATTGGTGGTGGTGCTGTGAGCTGGAAGAGTTCAAAGCAAGAGACAGTAGCTGACTCTACAACAGAATCTGAGTACATTGCCGCCTCTGATGCTGCGAAGGAGGCAGTTTGGATCAAGAAGTTCATCACTGAACTTGGAGTGGTTCCAAGCATTGCCGACCCGATAGAGCTCTATTGTGACAACAATGGAGCAATCGCACAGGCTAAGGAACCTCGATCTCACCAGCGATCCAAACACATACTCCGACGCTATCATCTCATCAGGGAGATCATCGAGAGGGGTGATGTAAGGATATGCAGGACTTCGACAGACAGCAACATTGCTGATCCACTGACAAAGCCCCTTACGCAGCAGAAGCATGATAGCCATTCTAGGTCCATCGGTATTAGATACATGGATGATTGGCTTTTAGTGCAAGTGGGAGATTGTTAGTGTTGTGCCCAAAAAGCCAATCATGAGATGATTGTATTTTTGCACATTGAGTCATGATATTTTATTGAGGCATTAATCCAGCAATTATGTTTGTTGTTTTGTTTCTGCGTAACGTAATAAACATAATTGTAACCCTAGAATAATGATATTCTTAAACGTCCCTAGTCTAGTATTATTGTGGAGCGGGTTGCAATAATACATAATGACTAGCATATGTGGAGACTAATATGAGATATGTAGTCTACATATGGGTACAAGTTGGAGAACTTGTGTACTGGACCGACCCACCATGAGAACACTACATGGATCGTTATATGAGTGTCATAAGTGATTCTCATAGTGATCATGGTATATGTAGTCCTTCGACCTAAGATCATCAAGGTTCCCTACATGTGAGTCACATACTTTGATACTTTCCTTTGTTGCTCGTAACTGAGTGAACTTGAAGGAGGTCATTGGGTATGTCACATATCATGCGGAGGGATTTGTATGATCAAGATGGGATTTGTCCCTCCTATGTAACGGGAGTGATATCTTCGGGCCCCTTGATAGAGTGAGACTTAGAAAATGCATGGCCATGCTCGGATGAGTTGATATATGATATCAATGTCATCAGTTTAAGTTGGTCTACTCGGTAATCAAGAAACCAAAGATTGGGCTATACGAGAGTGACACATTCCATGTCTCGTGCTTAGTCTTGATATCTTGGACAAAGGGACAATGGCATATATCGGTGATGATCATAAAGGTTTAGTCGAATCACCGACAATCTTGTCACTTGGGTAGCAATGATGTGTTGCTAGACACCGCTCATTGCTTATGATCATAAATGTGATTTATGATCATTGCCAACGTGGTAAGAGCCTATTGGGTCGCACACATAGAGCTATTTGGATCATTAGAGTGCATGGGCTAATTATTTGGGTTATGGTTTCACTTTAATTTCATATTAATAATGGGCCCAAGAGTTGAGCCATTATTAAGCCCGAAATTAAAGCCTAATTGGATTAGGGCTTTGAAACCCATTAGGCCTGGAAGTTGAGTCTCACTATAAATACAACTTTTAAGTGAGAAATTCGAAGGTCTCCTTGCCCTAGCCTCCAAAAAGGACAGTCGCACTCTTCTCTTGCAATTCCTTGGAGGACGCAAGCTAGCACTGCGTGCGCAAGAGAAACGCATCTGCCGGGACGTGGTGGAAGCGTGGTGATCCCGAGAGGCTCGTGTGGATACCATAGAGAGCCTGAACACGTCAACTGTTCAGGTTTTGTGATTCGACTCTACAGTTGAGTGAGAGATCTCAACCGAAAATTAGGTATGAAATTTTCGAACACCCGGTTTACCCCGTTTCACTTGGATCCTGGAGGGTTTCGGTTAAATTCCGCTGCGCTGTTTGGCTCCCGAAACCCAACATTTCTTGGCCTTGAGCTTATCATTTCTAGCCATGTATGGAGCATATTGAATGAGCAAATTGTAGCACCAACCATACTCCCTCACAGACATCTCTCCTTGAACTAGGTCATCAAATTGAATCCTCCTCTGATCTTGTGCTGCTTCACTAATCTATTCCTATCAAAACTTCCTCTTAAAGTTTAACCACTTTATCACCTTCTTCTTGTGCTCTGGTTGAGTGCCATTGCTTTTCTTTAGCATTTCTAGAACTTCATCCCACCATAAGCTAGCCCTCCCTCTAAAAAAGAAAGGTACTAAGGCCATTCTTTGCTCTGACTCATAATCTCCACAAGTAAAAAGTTGATTCATCCTATTCAACCAATCCTCTACCTTTTCAGGGTCGCCTAGCCCATCAAAACCTAGAAGGTCAACCATCTTGAATTTCTTGAGCAATTTCATTTAATATGGAGTTTTTCCCCTCCTTGGAGCCCCCATCACCTCTTGCTCCTCTTCATACTCATAAGCATGGTCATGCCTCTCATGGGCCCTAGGCACTTGCCGATGGTCGGTATGCCTCTCTTGACCTTGGGGTGGGTCATTCCCTTGGTCGTGTCCTTCTTGAGCAACTCCTCCATTTTATTGGTTTGTAAATAATTCCTTTAGGATGATGGTTATGCCTTGTGCCATTTGTACCAAGATCTGCATCATCCCCTGAAGCACATTGGATATCTCATCCAACCTTGCCACAACTGGATCATGAGAACCTCCACCAGGTTCCCTAGCTCCTCCTGAAGCTCTTGACCTTGTGTCAACCATAGAAACCTGAAACCAAAGCCAAATGGCATTCCACAAGTGTTCGTTAGTACTAACTATCCTAGCACATGGACTTTAAACTAGATCTCAGTCCTAGCCTCAAATGTTTATGAATTGTGCTCTGATACCAAACTAACATGGCCGCCCTCGGCCCTGCCCAGGAAGCCTGTGAGAATGGATCTCACAATGGTTGCAATTGGCTAGCTATATATGTGCGCAAATAAAAACTTCATGAAACTAGTTGATTAACCTAGAAAATGCAAGATGCATGCTCATTTGGCTTTGACTTGACTACATGGAAAGCATAAAACATTCCCTTGGCCAAGCCACTTTTCATAGAAATCAAGTTCAAAGAGTCAAAGAAAACAAAATCAACCTTTGTATTATCATTACTACACATAATAACCATGTGAGGGCATTTAACAAAAGTAGACTAATGTCCCTAACCCAAGAGCAACCTTATAGTCTAAAGCTCCAAACATAGATATAGGAGGCAACTAGGCATAAACATATACAAACCTCTACTAAGATCCTCCTAACTAACTCCCACCCTGGAGATAAGTCCCAGTGGCAAGTTGCAAAAGTCTATCCATATACTACAAGGCTCTGCGGCCAAGAAAAATACTATAGTTAGAACTGTTACTTCACCGACAAGTAACTAAGAAAACTAAAACCATAAAGATTCCCATAACCATATACTTGCAACAAAAGACTACGACAACAACCCTTAGTGGTTATCAGGCTCAACATGATCAAAATCTGCACAACATAAGATAAGGGAGTAAGAATTTGTAATTCTCAGTAAGGGATCTTCACCTACAAGAAAAATGCTATGGACAACACATATATTATCATATTTAATCTACTGTGAGCTCATATAGCGTCAGGCTAAACCTATGCACATACATTTCAGTCCCTTGGGACTTGTCCACTACCTAGTCCTTGAACTCTAAGGCAAAGCCTTGTCTACTAGCAAGCATTGCTTACTAGCCTAACTAGTGAGGTTCATCACTAGTTAAACCTCTCTTATGTTGTACAGGGGCACTATAGTAAGACTAATATTTTCTAGGTCTTGAAAAACCCACTAGGTGTACTAAGTTTTCCTTATCAAGGCCTTGAACCCAAAGGTACAACTAAGGTCTTATTGGTGCTAAACCTTCCACTCATCTAATGGTGTATTTATTATGGCCTATTAACTAGTTTTCCCATAAGGTATAACTACCATTTACAAAACTATGGGAAAACCTTAGATCATGAAAGAGTTTTTTGATGTTCTAGAATGCCATTGTACCATTTCAACCCTTAGGAACCCTTAGGACCATCCTTACCCTCCCCCAAATGCTCTTTTGGTAAGCTAAATTTTGCTAAAAAATGGCTCTACGGCCTAAGCCCCAGGAATGGTGACTCTTGGTCCTAGGCACCAGGAGCACCCTGCTCCGTTGATAGAAAAATGCACCCTGGGCACTAAGTCTCGAAGAGCCCATGTCCTGAACCTCAAAAACACCCGCCTAAGCCTCTTTGGAGCCTTCCTATGAGTTTAAGGCATACAATAGATGCTTAAACTCATCATGAACCTGTAAAATAACTTGCATAGGCCACAAATACACCATCACAACAAAACTATGATGTATTAAAACATCATCCCAAGCTTCAAATTCAAGCCTCATCCACCATAAACATCCTTGCCCAAATACTAATGCTATTGCCAAAACTACTTGACTTCATCAAGCAAACACACTCCAATAGCATCAATTAAGCATAAAACCTTAAATCCCTTACCTCAGTTTAATCTACCAAGCAAGAATTATGCAACTCTTCACCAAGAACAAAGTTCCACAAGTTTCTACCTAAGTTCCAAGCAAACCCTAACAAATGGCACCAAATTAACACCAACCAAACAAAACCCAGGCTTTAAAACATCTAATAAACAAAAAACAAGCAAGAAATCAAGGTTGCTTCTCGCCAAAAATAGGAACCCACTTGGAAAACATGGCAAACACTTCCAAAACCAAGAAACAAGCTTGAAACAAGTTGGCCAAAGCTTATATACACCTTGGGCCTTCAAATTCCTTCAAGAACACTTGATTTTGGACAATAATTCAAGTAGAAATCATAGGGGCAAGGTGGAACTCGGGAATGGGAGGACGAAGATCAACAATGGGAGCCACATGAGCTTTACCAAGCATTTAAAGATTTTAAATCACCAAGGCACCAAACTTTATTAAAATTAACGAAAAGCTCTCTTCCCTAAATAGTAACCCAAGTCAAACTTTAGTCAAATATTTAACACTGAAGCAAATCTTTGGGCTTTAAGCAAGGTTTATGCTTCAAAACATATGTTTGACTCTCGGATCTCGGCATGATAACTCAGGATGCAAAATTACCATTTTGCCCCAATCCTCTTTTGGTGGCGTAAACTACTCAGAACTTAGTTAACTTTATCCAAGTTACTAATCCTTGCCTAGTTGACTTGAGATACGGTATTAAACTAGGAATTAAATTAATTTACCTTGCTCAGTTGGGTTTCCTATTAGGAGGGCCGTAACACCTTTCACCTAAGGTCATCCAGGTTCCCTACATGTTAGTCACATTCTTTGATACTTCCTTTTGTTGCTCGTAATTGAGTGAACAAAAAGGTGGTCATTCGGTTTGTCACATATCATGCAGTGGGTTTTGTATGATCAAGGTGGGATTTGTCCCTCCTATATAACAAGAATGATATCTTTAGGCCCCTTGATAAAGTGAAACTAAGAAAATGCATGGTCATGCTCAGATGACTTGATATATGATATCAATGTCATCAATTTAAGTTAGTCTACTCGGTAATCAAGAAACCATAGATTGGGCTATATGAGAGTGACACATTCTATGTGTGACGGTTCTTCTAGTTACTAATAAGCTTTTAACCAAGTAAGTATTTTTTTTTGTTTATTTAAGCATTTTTTTAAAATTAAGTACCTCAAGGTGGCACCTTGTTAAGCAAGAAAGACAAGCTGAGCTAAGTAAGTAAGTTCCTAAGTGTGATTTGGCATCGAAAGGCCAAAAAGGGGTAAAATGGTAATTTTGACCCAAGTGAATAGCATGGCTATAATTTTGATGAAATTAGGGTCATGTAAGAAATTTGGCCTAGTTAAATCAACACCATTAGTTATCCTAGCTATTAGAACCGTCTTTGAAGGAAAAGAGTAAAAAGTTTCACTAAGTGTTTAATTGAGCCATTTATGTCTTAAGTGGATTAAGTGTCTAAGAGGACTAGTGCAAGAAGCTCTTGGGCATCTTTAGGACAAAGGAAAGACGGTTTTGGGTGAGTGTTTTCTGACCAAACTAAAACAAATGAGAACTTGAGGGTCAAGGAGCCAGAAAACAAGAATTAGGCCTTAGTGGGGGAGTTAGTATATTTTTGGGTTAGTTGACTTCCTTTACCATTTTCCTTCTTTCCTAAAATTCGTAGCTTCCTCTCCCCACCAAAATTTCTACTCCAAAGCTCTCCAATTCTATAAATTATGGTTGAATTTGAAGGCCCTAAGGTGATTACAAGAAGCCTCAAGCTCCATTTTGGTGTTCTTGCTTCAATCTAGCTCTTTGTTGCTTGTTTTGGACTTGAAACCTTAGGTAAGCTTCTTGGCTTTATTTGGGCTGGTTCTCAGTTGTTCCCATAGGTAGAAAGCGTCTTGATTTGAGGTTCCTAGTGCCATATCACGTTGGTTTTAGGATTGGAACTCAAGAGAGCTTGATTGAGCTAAAGTGGGCATGTGCTTCGATTCTTGCTTCATGGCTAAGTTTGAGGTAAGGGTTCAAGTTAATTTAGCTTAAATAATACATAGAAATGTAGTGTTATGTGTGGGAATGAAGTAGAAATAATACCCATCTGAATCAAACTTGGGATGAGAAAGTTTGAGCAAGTTTCGTGCAAGTTCACATGCTATCGTGCAGTGCTATAAATGCATTAGTTACGTGACCTGGAGACGTATCACCGTTAGATGTCAGGATTCTCGAGCCTTGATGCCTTTGGTGACACGTCACTGACGGCGCTGCCAAGGCATTAGTCCCTCACACTCGGGGCATCCTAAGGATGTATCAAACTCTCGGTTATCATCCCGTAGCCCTGGTTGGGTCTTAGACTCATTCTTAAGTTAAGAATTATGCATTATTTAAGAGGTAGCTAAGCAGGGTGGTTAAGTTAGAGCTAAGTACACTGGCAAAGGCTAAAAGTGCTCAAATTGTCAAGTAGGCACTAAGGGGGATTAAGTCGGTTTTAGAGGCTACATTGGCCTGTAAGAAAAAGGTCTCAAATCTAAGAGAATTGAATAAGAAACCTGAGAAGATCCCAACCAAACCATTTAGTTTGGTAAGTTAGCCACTAAGGAGCTCTAAGCCAAACTTTAAGAGTTTGACTAGTAAAACTACATAAGATGGCTACCCTCTACAATAAATTAAGGGTAAGGCGGGTAGGTTTGAAAAAAGGTGACGACCTACTCTAGGACCCATAAGTGGGACTTAAGGGAGGTAAAGTATTTAGGATACGAGGGCCAGTGTCTTAAGCACCTCCACCGTTTGGGCTCAAGACATGCATAAGGCACTTAGTGTGCAAGAAGTCCCAAGGATTGTGTGAATTATATATCATACATTCATGGATTGCATATCTTACATGTTGTTGTCTTGACTTATTGGTTGGCTACTTCACTATTTGTTTGCCATGGTTGCATGATAGCTTGCTGTTATCTTCTTTGCAGGTACCCCAAGGGACCTTTACTGTTACCACCTCATAAAATGGGAGAATTACAAGTGTGTCATAATGGCTAAAAACCATTATATTGTGTAATTCTCACCATAGTGTTTAAAGTGTGGGGGTAAAAGGCATGATCAACACCTCCTTAAAAGTGTTCCAAGTTGGTAACTTGGCCCCCAAGAAAAGCCTTAAGGATTGCTTGTTTTTCAAGCAACCTATGGACTTTTTTGTAAGGTTTTGGAAATTCGGGTACTCAATTGCAAAACTCTCACAAAAGAGATTTGGAGAGTTATGGGAAGGATATGAATGGTATGAAAGTGCTATTGGAGGACCAAATTGCTTATGGAAGAGAACTAAGGACAAAGAAAACACAAAAAGGCATAAAGGACCTAAGTGTTCTAATGTAGGCCTTAAGATGTGTATGTCTATGACTTAAGTCAAATGGAAGTTTTGTGGGGTTATCCCACATAAGGAGGGCTGCTAAAGGAAGATAAGGATGGTCAAATGTGGGCCAAGAGATTAAGACTAAGAAACCATAGTCTTGTAGCAAGGAAAATGACATAAGACAAGGTTAAGACTACTTAAGTGTGTTTAGTGTACTTTTGACTATTTAAGTAGTCAAGACCACCTTTGCTTCTCTAAATTTCGGCCTCCACCAGCAAAAAGAAAGCCAGCCCTCTCCTCCACACTTCCTCCATAGCCACCATACCTTCAAACTCAAAACTACTTGCAATTGAAGTCAAGGAAGCACAATTGGAAGCTATTTGGTGCTATTGCTTGAGTGCACCTAGGATCAAGCTCCAATTTCAGCATACCCATCAAGGTAAGGGTTCTCTTGCTCTCATGGGTTGTTTTCTGTATTTTCAAGCAACCATGGAGCTAGGGCTAAGCTTGGAAGAGAGCCATGAGCTTGATGAACCAAGCTTAGTGAGGGGAGTGCACTTATTGAAGGTTTTGTGACCTAGTGTGAAGTGCACAGTGATGGCAGCGAATTTCTGGGTTTCTAGAGCCCAAAAGTTAGTACTAACTAGTGTTAAAATCCTCCTAAGACCAAGCATTAGCTTGAGGAGGGCTGCCATAGTGATTTGGTTATGTTTATTATGTGTTTTATGGACTAACCTATGGTATATGTTGCTGCCACATTTCATGTGTTTGTTGTTTGTGTTTGGCTGCTGCATTTGGTTGCTATATCTTGTATATATGCATTGTGGTTTTTTTGTTTTAGTGTCTTTGGATGCAGGTTTTAATGATGGTTACATTGCCTATTGAATCCAAGTGCTACCCTTACTAAGTTTCTCAATGAAACTTACTCCCCTCAATTCTGTCATTTCAGGTCCAGCTGAAAGATCACCTTCAAACTAACCTTTGTGGTTTGATTTTTGATCTGAAATTTCAGGTACATGAACTTCCATATGTCTAGTTATGATCTGGAAAGTTTGGTGATTTTAGGAGCACATTTGGTATTTTTAATGGTGGTACTTACTGTGTTGTGCAGCAGCTGTCCAGCATCCTGTTTTTGGAGTCCATTGTGTCTCAGGACCTCCTGTAACCTAGGGTGCGTATTTAGCTGAGTTAAGACCATATTGTAGTGCATGTATGCATGTACATGTAGTGTATGTAAAATGAGACAAGTATGTGAACATTTGAGTAATGTTTTGGCTATGTAAGTGATGTGGTGCAAAGCTGCCTAAGTGTGAATGATAGGCTGCTTACTTGTAAATTCTGTTTTGGCCACATAAAGTTGCTAGATGCAAGAGAATGTAATTAATATGTGTATTGGACATGTATGGGATAGCCTTGGAGGGCTTTCCCCTTGTGAATGAAGTGTTTGCATGGTTTGGAAAAATTGTATGGGCAAAATGGTCCAAAAGTTGCCAGAATTTCGACTCTGGACCTAAAGTTTAATATCTCCCTGTGTAGAATGAATCTTGGTATGAAATTTTGACCACACCTAGAGGACATCTAGAGGGTTAACTGGGATTTGGAATTTCTGGATTTAGAGCCCTGTAGCCAAAGATATGACGTTGCAAAGTTGGCTGAGTTACTGTTCATTTGGTCAGAATTTTGTAACCAACTTAAAAAATCCATAACTTGGTCCATAGGTGGGCTATTGATGTAAAACAAAATTCCTTGGTTTGCTCTAAGTCTCTACTTCATAATGGAGCAAAGAAAACAGGGGGGTATGAGGCTAGAATGATACAGTTTATTAGTGGAAGTTACAGGTGCAGTAGCTGGCCACTAGAACTTAACAAGATTGCCTAATGTGTGGAAGCCAAAACTAAGACTTGTGCTAGTGTTTTCCTTCTTAGCTGCCATGGTGTGCATGAAATGTGAATATGTGTGTGATGGTTGGACCAATATGCATGTATTTACATAGTGCCCAAGAGGGCCACTTGGGTATGCACACTAAGGGTAGTGTTCTGATGGCCTACAGAACATTACCAATCCTGGGAGTCTAAATGCACAGTTTTGGCACCATAACTGGACTACCCCGGAGTGGGTAACAGAAGTTGGTATCAGAGCATGGTTTATACATGTACATTGCATATAGTTGGCATTGCATGCATCTACATATATGAACTCAGTTTGGTCAGCTGCTAGTGTCAAGTACCATTGAAATACCTATGATCTTTATATGTGCTCTATGATGGATCATCAATGCAGGAAGTAAACATGGTTGCCACAAGGAGAGGGGATCCACCCCGAAGGCCTCCTACTGATTCTGGGCAACAAAGAAATGAACAGAATAGAGGGAATCAGGGGCAACAGGGGGTACCAAACCCTGAAGTGCCTCAGGTTTGGTTAGAGCTTCAGAGGAACTTAGCTCTAATCAATGAAAACTTAATGAGGCTGATTCAAGGACAACAGCAGGGAGTCCAAGTAGCTCCAGCAGAACTAGTTCAGGATGCACAGCAACAACCAGAAGAGGATACTAGGAACACATCTGAATATGTTCCTTCTGGAAGCTTAGAAGACACAAATGATGAGACCATTGAGGTGGAAGATGAGGATAGGAGAAATCCAAGAGGCAGAAGAGTAAGATCTGAGATTGGTCAGGTGTCCAGGACCAATCCCTCAGTCTATGACCATTCCTGCACTAGGAATGAGATTGAGGAAGGCCATGAGAGAAGATCCAGGAGAAGGCAGAGAGATCATAGAGAGCATCACCATACAGAGGACTCTCATAGATCCAGGAGACATAGATCAGAGGATCTAGAGGGCCTAGATGAGGTCAGATTGTTGGAGAGGTTCCAAGGCCTAAGACCTCCACAGTTTGATGGAAGAGCTGGGCCAGAGAGAGCTGAGGAGTGGTTAATCTTCATAGAAAAGATGTTTGAGAGGATGCCACTCAGCTCCACCAAGAAGGTGTCACTGGCTACTTACAACTTGGTAGGCAGTGCAGAGATGTGGTGGAGAAACACTAGAGACAGATATGCTTTCCAGAAGGGCAGAAGGCCAGGAAGAGATATTGAGATGAGCTGGCCAGAGTTCACACAGCTGTTCCAGGAACAGTACATCAGTGATGCCATCAAGGATATGAAGCAAGCTGAATTTGATGCTCTAAGGCAGGACAACCTCAGTGTCTTAGAGTATGAACACAAATTCAATCAGTTGGTGAGGTATGCTCCTCAGTATCATGGACTAGAGGAATTGAAGGCCAAAAGATTTGTCAGAGGCCTAAAGTCAGACATCAGAAAGGCTGTTAGACCTTTTGGAGCAGTTACATACTATGAAGCAGTGCAGAAAGCTCTATTAGTAGAGCAAGAGGAGTATGAGACTAAGTACTTTCCCAGTGGACCGGGGGAAAGTAGTCAAGCAGGAGGCAAGCAAAAGAAGCCGCCACATGGCAAGGGAATTGCCAAGAGTTCCCATTTTGGTGGTGAGGGCAAGGTTAAGGGGAAGTTCCCTGGCCTAAGGTGCCCTAAGTGTAGGAGGTTTCATGGAAAGAAACCTTGCTATTTTGACACCCAAGCATGTCTAAGATGTGGATCCATGGATCATTGGATCAAAGACTGCCCACAGGCTCAAAGGAGGCCAGAAGACCAAGGTCCAATAAGACCTATTGGGGCAGGACCTAGAGGAGGAGCACCAAGGGAGGGACAGCAGAGGCCAGTTCCTTCAGTGCCTCGGCCTCCAATGCAGAGAGCTGGCAGAGTCTTCCAAGTGGAGAGGCTACAGACATCAGAGCAGGGAGGAGCACTAAGAGGTAACATTTACCTTAATGGTATGCCTGTTAGTGTTTTGTTTGATACTGGTGCATCTGTGTCTATAGTGTCTAGGAAATTTGTTAATGCCATGAAATTGCCTACTGAAATCATGCCTAGGATATCCTTAGTGAAAACAGCAGGTAGTCAATGTCTTTTCACTAATGACCTAGCTAAGGATTGTGAGCTAGTAGTAGGAAAGACTAAGGTTATGACTAATCTGCTAGTGTTGGACATTCCTAAGTATGATTTAGTGCTGGGTATGAATTGGCTTGCTATGCATAACATAAGAATTGATTGTGCTAAGAGGGAAATCACATTGCCTGATGGTGAAGTGCATGCATTAGTGAATTCTAAGGAATTAGTGTATGAAATGCATGGCATGGAGCTAGAGGTATTAGATGAGATACCTGTGATTTCTGAGCATGATTACTGTTATGCATTGAATGAATTGCACTGTGATAAGGAAGTGGACAGAATACCTATAGTGAGAGACTTTCCACAAGTCTTTCCTAAAGACCTGCCAGGTATTCCTCCACAAAGGGAGATTGAATTTGAAATCAAGCTGCAACCAGAAGCTAGTCCAATATCCATACCTCCTTACAGAATGCCAATCACAGAGATGAATGAGCTCAAGAAACAACTTGATGAACTTCTTGAAAAAGGGTTCATAAGGCCAAGTGTTTCACCATGGGGAGCTCCTGTTCTCTTTGTGAAAAAGAAGGATGGATCTTTGAGACTATGCATTGACTACAGGAAGCTTAATGCAGTGACTATCAAGAACAAGTATCCACTCCCTAGGATTGAGGATCTGTTTGATCAACTCAAGGGAGCTAAGATCTTCTCCAAGATAGATTTGAGATCTGGATACTTCCAGTTGAGAGTAAAGGAAGAAGATATTCCTAAGATTGCATTCAGGACCAGATATGGGCATTATGAGTACACAGTCATGCCATTTGGTTTGACTAATGCCCCAGCTGCTTTTATGGACTTGATGAACAGGGTGTTCAGACCACATCTGGACAAATTTGTGGTTGTGTTCATTGATGACATCCTAGTGTATTCCAAGGATGAAAATGAACATGAACATCATCTGAAGATTGTCTTAAAGACTCTGTTGCAACATCAGCTTTATGCCAAGTTATCCAAGTGTGAATTCTGGATAAGGGAAGTGTCTTTCCTAGGACACATCATAGATGCACAAGGCCTTAAGGCAGACCCTGAAAAGGTCAAGGCAGTGCAAGAGTGGGAAAGACCAAAGACTGTGAAGGAAATCAGAAGTTTCCTAGGATTAGCTGGATACTACAGGAGATTTGTATCAGGCTTTTCCATGATTGCCTCAGTTCTTACTCATCTGACCAAGAAGGGTCAAAGATTTGAGTGGACTGAGAAGTGTGAAAATAGTTTCCAGGAGCTCAAGCAAAGGTTGATTAAAGCTCCAGTGTTGATTCTTCCTGATCCAAGTAAACCCTACATCATATATACAGATGCATCTAGATCTGGGTTAGGTTGTGTGCTTATGCAAGACAGAAATGTCATTGCTTATGGGTCAAGGCAGTTAAGACCCCATGAGCAAAATTATCCTACCCATGACCTAGAACTGGGAGCAGTGATTTTTGCTCTAAAGCAATGGAGGCATTACTTGATGGGTAGTTCCTTTGTGATCTACACTGACCATAAGAGCCTAAAGTACTTGTTCACTCAGAAAGAGTTGAACATGAGGCAAAGGAGATGGTTAGAGTACATCAAGGACTATGACTGCAGTATACAGTACACAGAGGGCAAAGGCAATCTAGTAGCAGATGCCTTGAGCAGGAAGTACACAGGACTTTTGAAAGGAGGATCCATAGCTGATCATGATGAGCAAAATAGTCTGCTATGCCTATGGCATAAATGGCATAAGTGGGAGGAAGCCCAAATTTACACATTGACAATTCAGTCTGGATGGATTGAAGAAGCCAAAAAGGCACAGGAGACAAATCCTAATCTGAAAAAGATCTCAGGAGAGGAAAAGGGTTCCTTGTATCAATCCTTTGCCTACAAGCAAGGATTACTATACTTCAAGGACCGAATATATGTGCCTAAAGGAGCAAAGCTCAGGGATGAAATACTTGAAGAAGCTCACACAAGCAAGTTGAACATCCATCCAGGAAGTGAGAAAATGTATAAAGATTTGAAGACTCACTTCTGGTGGCCACATATGAAGAGAGACATAGCTACTTATGTCTCCAAATGTGCCACATGCCAGAGGGTAAAGGTAGAGCACCAGAAGCCAGCTGGTACCCTACAGACTCTACCTATACCAGTGAGGAAGTGGGGCAACATAACCATGGACTTTTTGACTGGGTTGCCTATGACCAGATTAAGGCATGATACAATCTAGGTCATTGTGGATAGGCTAACCAAATGTTCCCACTTCTTACCTATGAAACTCACAGACTCCTTGGAGAAGTTAGCCCAGATGTATGTCCAGGAGATAGTGAGACTACATGGAGTGCCAGACTCCATTGTATCTGATAGAGATCCAAGATTTACAGCTCGGTTTTGGAGTGCTTTTCATAAAGCACTAGGAACCAAAATCCACCTGAGTACTGCTTATCATCCTCAGACAGATGGGCAATCTGAAAGGGTGATACAGATACTGGAAGACATGCTCAGGAGCTGTGTGTTGGATTTCAAAGGTGAATGGGACCAACACTTGCCATTGGTGGAATTCTCATATAACAATAGTTACCAAAGCACCATTGGCATGGCACCTTATGAAGCATTATATGGAAGAAGGTGCATGACACCCCACTGTTGGGTGGAAGCCTCAGACAGGCTAGAGTTGGGTCCCGAAATTATTGAAGAGACTACTGCCAAAATCAAGAAGATTCAAGAGAGATTAAAGGCAGCCAATGAAAGGACCACAGCCTATGTCAACAAAAGAAGGAGAGACTTGGAATTTGAGGTTGGTGACAATGTTTGGCTGAAAGTTGCACCAACCAAAGGCACTGTCAGATTTGGCAAAAGAACCAAGTTAGCTCCAAGATACATCGGTCCTTATGAGATCTTGGATAGAGTTGGCAAGGTAGCATACAGGTTAGCTCTACCGCCAAGCATGTCAAGTGTTCATAATGTTTTTCACATCAGTATGCTTAAGAAGTGTCTATTAGACACAAAGCATGCTATTGTAGTGGAAGACATACAGTTGGAACCTAACTTGACATATGAAGAGAAACCTATAGCTATCTTAGCCAAGGATACCAGAAGGTTAAGAAACAAACATATTCCCATGGTTAAAGTTCAGTGGTCACACCACTCTGAAAGAGAAGCAACCTGGGAAACTGAAAAAGACCTTATGGAAAGGTATCCTGAAGAATACCCGAAGCTAAAGGCTATTTTGGAGGACCAAAATTTTTAAGGGGGGGAGGATTGTTACCACCTCACAAAATGGGAGAATTACAAGTGTGTCATAATGGCTAAAAACCATTATATTGTGTAATTCTCACCATAGTGATTGTAGTGTGGGGGGTAAAAGGCATGATCAACACCTCCTTAAAAGTGTTCCAAGTTGGTAACTTGGTCCCCAAGAAAAGCCTTAAGGATTGCTTGTTTGTCAAGCAACCTATGGACTTTTTTGTAAGGTTTTGGAAATTCGGGTACTCAATTGCAAAACTTTCACAAAAGAGATTTGGAGAGTTATGGGAAGGATATGAATGGTATGAAAGTGCTATTGGAGGACCAAATTGCTTATGGAAGACAACTAAGGACAAAGAAAACACAAAAAGGCATAAAGGACCTAAGTGTTCTAATGTAGGCCTTAAGATGTGTATGTCTATGACTTAAGTCAAATGGAAGTTTTGTGGGGTTATCCCACATAAGGAGGGCTGCTAAAGGAAGATAAGGATGGTCAAATGTGGGCCAAGAGATTAAGACTAAGAAACCATAGTCTTGTAGCAAGGAAAATGACATAAGACAAGGTTAAGACTACTTAAGTGTGTTTAGTGTACTTTTGACTATTTAAGTAGTCAAGACCACCTTTGCTTCTCTAAATTTCGGCCTCCACCAGCAAAAAGAAAGCCAGCCCTCTCCTCCACACTTCCTCCATAGCCACCATACCTTCAAACTCAAAACTACTTGCAATTGAAGTCAAGGAAGCACAATTGGAAGCTATTTGGTGCTATTGCTTGAGTGCACCTAGGATCAAGCTCCAATTTCAGCATACCCATCAAGGTAAGGGTTCTCTTGCTCTCATGGGTTGTTTTCTGTATTTTCAAGCAACCATGGAGCTAGGGCTAAGCTTGGAAGAGAGCCATGAGCTTGATGAACCAAGCTTAGTGAGGGGAGTGCACTTATTGAAGGTTTTGTGACCTAGTGTGAAGTGCACAGTGATGGCAGCGAATTTCTGGGTTTCTAGAGCCCAAAAGTTAGTACTAACTAGTGTTAAAATCCTCCTAAGACCAAGAATTAGCTTGAGGAGGGCTGCCATAGTGATTTGGTTATGTTTATTATGTGTTTTATGGACTAACCTATGGTATATGTTGCTGCCACATTTCATGTGTTTGTTGTTTGTGTTTGGCTGCTGCATTTGGTTGCTATATCTTGTATATATGCATTGTGGTTTTTGTGTTTTAGTGTCTTTGGATGCAGGTTTTAATGATGGTTACATTGCCTATTGAATCCAAGTGCTACCCTTACTAAGTTTCTCAATGAAACTTACTCCCCTCAATTCTGTCATTTCAGGTCCAGCTGAAAGATCACCTTCAAACTAACCTTTGTGGTTTGAGTTTTGATCTGAAATTTCAGGTACATGAACTTCCATATGTCTAGTTATGATCTGGAAAGTTTGGTGATTTTAGGAGCACATTTGGTATTTTTAATGGTGGTACTTACTGTGTTGTGCAGCAGCTGTCCAGCATCCTGTTTTTGGAGTCCATTGTGTCTCAGGACCTCCTGTAACCTAGGGTGCATATTTAGCTGAGTTAAGACCATATTGTAGTGCATGTATGCATGTACATGTATTGTATGTAAAATGAGACAAGTATGAGAACATTTGAGTAATGTTTTGGCTATGTAAGTGATGTGGTGCAAAGCTGCCTAAATGTGAATGATGGGCTGCTTACTTGTAAATTCTGTTTTGATCACATAAAGTTGCTAAAATAAAGGGAATGTAATTCCTATGTGTATTGGACATGTATGGGATAGACTTGGAGGGCTTTCCCCTTGTGAATGAAGTGTTTGCATGGTTTGAAAAAATTGTATGGGCAAAATGGTCCAAAAGTTGCCAGAATTTTGACTCTGGACCTAAAGTTTAATATCTCCCTGTGTAGAATGAATCTTGGTATGAAATTTTGACCACACCTAGAGGACATCTAGAGGGTTAACTGGGATTTGGAATTTCTGGATTTAGATCCCTGTAGCCAAAGATATGACGTTGCAAAGTTGGCTGAGTTACTGTTCATTTGGTCAGAATTTTGTAACCAACTTAAAAAATCCATAACTTGGTCCATAGGTGGGCTATTGATGTAAAACAAAATTCCTTGGTTTTCTCTAAGTCTCCACTTGATAATGGAGCAAATAAAACAGGGGGGTATGAGGCTAGAATGATACAGTTTATTAGTGGAAGTTACAGGTGCAGTAGCTGGCCACTAGAACTTAACAAGATTGCCTAATGTGTGGAAGCCAAAACTAAGACTTGTGCTAGTGTTTTCCTTCTTTGCTGCCATGGTGTGCATGAAATGTGAATATGTGTGTTATGGTTAGACCAATATGCATGTATTTACATAGTGCCCAAGAGGGCCACTTGGGTATGCACACTCAGGGTAGTGTTCTGATGGCCTACAGAACATTACCAATCTTGGGAGTCTAAATGCACAGTTTTGGCACCATAACTGGACTACCTCGGACACAGTACCCTGCGGAGTGGGCACTTAGTACATTCATACCATACTCACTCTATCTTAAGTTTGTTGTGCAGGTTCTAACATACCCCAAGGGCCTAACAACTAGTGGATAGTTGTGCAGGTTCTAACATCGGGCCTAACAACTAGTGGATAGTTGTGGGCTAAACTCTCTCTTTTTGTACGTATTCTTTCTCTAGAATCCTTGTGATTCTAAGTTTACTTGTGGACTAAGCTACGTACTGGCTAAGTTCTATGCCTTTACAGTGTAGAGGCTAAGTGGTGCACAAGGACTAAGGAAGGGCTTGCACTTGGAGCTTTGATACCTCAAAGGTAGGGCTCAAGTAAAGGATCTTAGTTAGGTTTTTGTCTCATGTATATAGTACCTTATGTACTAAGGTGTTGGCTCTATTAGGATACATTGTGGTGTAAAACCATTAAGTTACTTTTGGGTGCATGCTAGTGATGTTAAATATGCACAGACTATTACTTGAAGCTGAAGTAACTAGCATTTCACTGTCTTGCCATGATTTAAGCATGTTTTAAATAAAATGCTCGACCAATGTTTTTAACAAATAGTTTACTTATTCATTTGCATTGCTTGGACAAAAGCACGCACATCTTTTGCAGGGTAGGCTAAGAAACTAGTTGCACGTAAATTGTTTTAAATTATACTGACACGTGATAGTTAGCCAATAGTAACTAAGTAGGATTCATAGTCCCTAAGGCCCTACAAGTCAAGAAATTTAGGGCACTAGGATCTCATTTCGTGACAGTTTGGTATCAGAGTAGGTCAATGATCCTAGTAGAGGCAATAAGTGAACTAAGATCTAAGTGTTCCTTGTGCTAAGTGTGGTTAGTACTGCTTATGAGTTGTTCTGTGTGTGGTCTTTTGGCTTTGGTTGCAGGTGTTATGGTAAATATCGGTCAGGTGCTGCTGCTGAGGCTCAGGCTTTTGGTGTAGGAACTAGTGATCCCAATGGGGCAAACATGAGGGAAGTGGTTTCCTTGTTCAGGAGACTCAATGAGTTGATGAACCGGATGTTACATGGTATAGCTATTCTACTTGAGGAGCGTGCTCAACCTCCAAATCAAGGGGAGACATTGGAGGAGCCTAATGGGGTAAGGGCTGACGTGCACCAAGGCTCAACGGTGCACCAAGGTCAGGGGAGAAATCCCCAACACCAAGGGCAAGTGCAAGGTCAAGAGCAAGTGAATGAGCGTGCTCTAAGGGACTTCGAAGAGGACAGTGAAGAAGAAGATGAGGAGGATATCCATCCACGAAGGAGAAGAAGGAGACCTATTATTCCGGACCATATGGGGCTTGTTTCAATATGTCAATATATCAACACTCCAAAGTTTAATGGCATAGGAGATCCCAATACCGCTGAAGGATGGTTGTATCAAATTAATGAAATCTTTAAGAACATGAAGTTGAATGACAAAGCCAAGATGCATTTGGTGCCTTTCTTTTTGGAAGGCAAGGCTTCCTTATGATGGAAAGATGTCATGGAGAGACTTAACTCTTACAATGAAGGTAGACCCGGGAAAATGCCCAAATAACTTGACTGGACCGAATTTGAGAAGGAATTCCGGGATGAATTCAATAGTGAGGCGGCCCAAGATCAAAAGAGGATTGAATTTGATGAGTTGATTCAAGGAAGGTTGACGGTCCATGAGTATGAAAGGAAGTTTAGTTCTCTTTTCCGGTATGCTCCTCACTTGGCCGGGAAGGATGAACTTAAGGCAAAGAAGTTCATTCATGGACTTAAGGTGGAATTAAGGAGTTTCTTGACGGTGATTGGAGTTCAAACCTATCATGAGGCCGTTCAGAAGGCGTTAGTTTTGGAGAGGGAGTTGATAGAGGCAAAACCCAAGGATAAGGCCATTGAGCTAAGGGTCCCGGTGCACTCAAGGTTGGCGGACAAGAGGCCTAACCCGGGAGGAGACCAAGGTCCCTCCAAGAAAGTCAAGAAGGTTGGGAAGGGCCGTTGTCCTAAGTGTCAGAGGTTTCATGGTAACAAACCTTGCACCCTTGGGACCGATCTCTGTAATTACTGCCGCCAACCTGGACATTGGGCTAAGGAATGCCCAAGGCTTAGGCAAGACCAAGGTCAAGGAAGACTATGAGCCTCAGGAGTTGGAAATGCATCTGCCATAGTCCCTGTGCGACCACGTGTCTTTCCTTTAATGGGCCAGGCACCCAGAGAGCCTACAGCTGTGCAAGGTAACTTTAATGTTCAGGATAGTAGTATTAGGATTCTATTTGATACTGGTGCTACTATTTCTGTCATTTCCTTGAGCATGGTTGTTAAGTTTGAACTACAAAGAACTTTGATGGATGAGATGAGGTTTATTAAGACCATTGGAAGAAATATTGTTTTCACCAATAAAATGGTTAAGGGATATCCTTTGGAATTAGGAGGTCAAAGGTTTTTGTGTTACCTTTGGGTTTTGACTTCGATCCCTTATGATGTTATTCTTGGAATGGATTGGTTAAGTAGTTATTAGGCCCAGATCGACTGTGCAGGTTGTAAGGTCACCCTTGAGGATGCCTCAAGGGTAAGTGTGACATGCACGGGCAGTTTGGCAAGTAGTGCAAAGAGTTTGCACCTCAAGTTGATGGAGACCATTCCTATTGCGAGTGAGGAAACGACTTACTCGCTGAATGGGGTGGTAGTTGAGGAACAACTCAGGGAAATTCCAATAGCCAATCTATTTCCAGAAGTTTTTCCTGTAGACCTCCCAAGATTACCTCCAAGAAGGGAGATTGAATTCTCCATACACTTACATCCTGGGGCAAGACCAATTTCCATAACCCCATATAGGATGTCAGCACCTGAAATGGATGAGTTGAAAAAGCAGTTAGAAGAACTGCTTGAGAAGGGCTTTATAAGGCCAAGTGTTTCCTCGTGGGGTCCTATGTTGTTTGTAAAGAAAAAGGATGGAACCTTACGGTTGTGCATAGATTATAGGAAACTGAATGCAGTGACTGTAAAGAACAAATACCCATTGCCCAGAATTGATGACTTATTTGATAGGTTAAGAGGGGCAAAGGTCTTTTCCAAAATAGACCTAAGGTCTGGATATTTCCAGATAAGAGTGAGGGATGAAGATATCCCAAAGACTACATTCAGGACTAGGTATGGGCATTATGAGTACACGGTTATGCCATTTGGAGTGACTAATGCTCCGGTAGTTTTCATGGATGCCATGAATCGGATTTTTAGGCCCTACCTAGATCAGTTTGTTGAGGTGTTCATTGATGATATATTGGTGTACTCTCAGACTCCCCACGAACATGAGGAACATTTAAAGATAGCTTTGCAAGTGCTTAAGGATAACCAATATTATGCAAAACTATCTAAGTGCCAATTTTGGGCAAGTGAAATTCCTTTCCTTGGACATATCATAAATGCTCAGGGACTAAGTGTAGACCCAGAAAAGGTAAAGGCAGTGGTGGAGTGGAAACGCCCAACAACTGTAACTGAAATTTGAAGTTTCTTGGGTTTGGCGGGCTATTACCGAAGGTTTATTGAGAAATTTTCTGTGATAGCTTCGTCATTGACTGCTTTGACAAAGAAGGCACAAAAGTTCATCTGGACTTCTAAGTGTGAGAAAAGTTTCCAGGAGCTTAAGAAGAGGTTAATTTCTGCTCCCATCTTAATCCTACCAGATCCGCATGAGACTTTTGTGGTGTACACCGATGCATCTGGAATAGGATTAGGATGTGTGTTGATGTAGGATAAGCAAGTGATTGCATATGGATCTAGGTAGTTAAGGCCTAATGATTTGAATTACTCGATGCATGATCTTGAGTTAGCGGCGGTTGTATTCACCTTAAAGCTCTAGAGACACTACCTTATGCAAAGGTCCTTTAAGATCTTTACAGACCATAAAAGTTTGAAGTATTTATTCACCCAAAAGGACCTTAACATGAGGCAGAGAAGATGGATCGAGTATATCAAGGATTATGATTGGTCGATAGACTATTGTTTTGGTAAGGGTAATGTGGTTGCTGATGCCTTAAGCCGTAAGTATTCTAGGGTGATTCTCTCCAAGGATCAAGTGACACGTACCTTAAAGAATCTTGTTGTGGAACAATTCACAGTTTTATTTGAAATGTGGCGAGACTGGGAAATGGCTCAAGTCACGATCCTTGAAATCCAGTCAGCATGGCTGGCCAAGGTTATGGAGGCTCAGGACAAGGACCCAAATTTGAAGAGAATTTCTGGGGAGGAAAGGCATTGTATTGTGTTGAAGGAATTTCAATACAAGGATGGGTTGCTTCACTATGGTGACCGACTCTACGTGCCAATTGACTTAAGGCAATAGGTGTTGCAAGAGGCACATATGAATAAGCTCAACATTCACCCTGGTGTGAATAAGATGTACCATGACCTTAGGACTCATTTCTGGTGGCCAAAGTTTAAGAGGGACATATATGAATATGTGTCTAAGTGCCTCACCTGTCAAATGGTGAAGGCAGAGCACCAAAAACCATCAGGAATGTTACAAAGTTTGCCCCTCCCAGAAAGGAAGTGGGGATCCATCACCATGGACTTTTGTGTTGGGTTGCCAAACACAAGAAGTCAGCATGATTCAGTTTGGGTGGTCGTGGATAGGTTGACAAAGTCTGCACACTTTATCCCCATCAAAATTACTTACACCATGGAGAAGTTGGCCCAGTTGTATATCCGGGAAGTGGTGAGACTCCATGGAATCCCTGATCAGATTGTATCTGATAGAGATCCCCATTTTGTCTCAAGGTTTTAGAACGCCTTTCAAAAGGCTATGGGTTCCACTGTGAACCTAAGTACTGCTTATCACCCTCAGACCGATGGGCAAACTGAGCAGGTAATCCAAATCTTAGAAGATATGTTACGAAGTTGTGTAATGGATTTTAGAGGGGATTGGGACCAACATCTGCCCTTGATTGAGTTTGCTTATAATAATAGCTATCAAGAAGCTATTAAGATGTCGCCTTATGCAACTTTGTATGGGCGTAAGTGTGTGATGCCTCATTGTTGGGCAAATAAGACTGATGAAGTAATCGTTGGTCCTGAAATCATTGAGGAGACCACGACAAAGATTAAGTTGATCCAAGCAAGGATCAAGGCTGGCTCGGACCGGCAAGCCAAGTATGCCAATGTGCGAAGGAAAGATTTAGAGTTTGAGGTAGGAGACAAAGTACTCCTTAAGGTTTCCCCGATGAAAGGTGTGGCTAGGTTTGGCCAAAGGGGTAAGTTGGCTCCAAGATACATTGGTCCTTTTGAAATCCTTGAAAGGGTGGGAAAAGTGGCTTATCGGTTAACTTTGCCACCAAGTTTGACCCATGTTCATAATGTATTTCATGAGAGTTCCTGAAAGAAATGCATTGTGAATCCCGGGCAAGTGTTAACCCACCCATCATTCCAATAAGAGAGGACCTATGTTATGAAGAACGCCCCATCAGGTTTCTTGACTGCTAAGTGCGGAAACTAAGAACAAAGCAGATCCCAATGGTCAAGGTACTATGGTCTAACCATGGGGAGGAAGAGGCCACTTGGGAGACCGAGCAGGATATGCTAAGGCAATATCCAAGTGAATTCGCCCGATTAAGTTAGAATTTGGAGGACCAAATTTCTGAAGGAGGGGAGGATGTGACGGCTCTCTTAGTTAATGATGGGTCTTAACCAAGTAAGTATTTATTTTTAGTTTATTTAAGTGTTTTTAAACTAAGTACCTCAAGTTAGCACCTTGTTAAGCAAGAAAGACAAGCTTAGCTAAGTAAGCGAGTTCCTAAGTGTGGTTTGGCACCTAAAGGTCAAAAAAGGGCAAAATGGTAATTTTTGACCCAAGTAAATGACATGACTATAATTTTGATGAAATTAGGGTCATGTAAGAAGTTTGGCCTAGTTAAGTGAAGACCATTAGTTATCCTAGCTTTTAGAACCGTCTTTGAAGAAAAAGAGTAAAAAGTTGCACTAAGTGTTCAATCGGGCCATTTATGTCTTAAGTGGCTTAAGTGTCTGAGAGGCCAAGTGTAGGATGCTCTTGGGCATTATTTAGAAGAAAGGAAATATGGTTTTGGGTGAGTGTTTGGTGACCAAAGTAAAACAAATGAGAACTTGAGGGTCAAGGAGCAAGAAAACAAAAAGTATGCCTTAGTGAGGGGTTAGGATATTTTTGGGTTAGTTGACTTCCTTTACCATTTGCTTTCTTTCCTAAAATTCGTAGCTTCCTCTCCCCACCAGAATTTATACTCCAAAGCTCCTCAATTCTACAAATTCCCATTGAATTTGAAGGCCCCAAGGTGATTACAAGAGGCCTCAAGCTCCATTTTGGTATTCTTGCTTCAATCTAGCTATTTGATGCTTGTTTTGGACTTGAAACCTTAGGTAAGCTTCTTGGTTTTATATGGGCTGATTCTAAGTTGTTCCCATAGCTAGAAAGGGTCGTGATTTAAGGTTTTTGGTGCCATATCACGTTGGTTTTAGGATTGGAACTCAAGAGAGCTTGGTTGAGCTAAAGAGGGCATGTGCTTTGATTCTTGGTTGTGGCTAAGTTTGAGGTAAGGGTTCAAGTTAATCTAGCTTAAATAATGCATAGAAATGTAGTTTCATGTGTGGGAATGACGTAGAAACAAGACCTATGTAAATCAAACTTGGGATGAGGAAGTTTGAGCAAGTTTTGTGCAAGTTCGCACGCTGTTGCGCAATGCTGTAAATGCATTGGTGACTCGTTGCCATTGGCGACGCGAACTAGAGACGTGTCACCAATAAATGTCAGGATACCCAAGCGTCAATGCCTTTGGTGACGCATCGCCGATGTCGCCGCCAAGGCATTAGTCCCTCAAGCTCGGGGCATTCTAAAAGTGTCTCAAACCCTCGGTTATCATCCCTAGGCTAATTTAAGATGTTTCGTAGCCTTGGTTGGGTCTTACACTCATTCCTAAGTTAAGAATTATGCATTATTTAAGAGGTAGCTTAGTATAGTGGTTAAGTTAGAGCTAAGTAAGGTGGCCAAGGGCTAAAGATGCTCAAGTTGTCAAGTGGGTACTAAGGGGGATTAAGTCAGTTTCAGAGGCTACATTGGCCTAGAAGAAAAAGGTCTCAAATCTAAGAGAAGTAAATAAGAAACCTAAGAAGATCTCAACCAAACCATTTGGTTTGGTAAGTGACCACTAAGGAGCTCTAAGCTAAACTCTAAGGGTTTGGCTAGTTAAACCACATAAGATGGCTACCCTGTACAATAAATTAAGGGTAAGGCGGGTAAGTTTGAAAGAAGGTGACGACCTACTCTAGGGCCCGTAAGTGGGACTTAAGGGAGGTAAAGTATTCGGGATACGAGGGCCAGTGTCTCAAGTACCTCCGCTGTTTGGGCTCATGGAAAGTATAAGGCACTTAGTGTGCAAGAAGTCCCAAAGATTGTGTGAATTGCATATCATACATTCATGCATTGCATATCTTATTTGTTGTTGTCTTGAGTTGCTTGTTGGTTGGCTACTTGATTTTTTGTTTGTCATGGTTGCATGTTGGCTTGCTGCTACCTTCTTTGCAGGTACCCCAAGGGACCCTTACTGAGTACATTCATGTACTCACTGCCTTAAGTTTGTTGTGCAGGTTCTAACATCGGGCCTAACAACTAGTGGATAGTTGTGGGCTAAACTCTCTCTTTTTACAGGTATTCTTTCTCTAGAATCCTTTTGATTCTAAGTTTACTTGTGGACTAAGCTACGTATTGACTAAGTTCTATGCCTTTACAGTTGATGCCCCGAGGCATCCTCGTTAAGTGACATTGTGACTTCTGGAGGGACTTCCTAAGAGGGAGAACGCCTGGAGCCCAGATTTCCCAGAGGAGCGTGCCTGAAAAGTTCAGAAGAGAGGGTTAGGAGGTCCCCGGAGTGTTTTTCCGGGGAGGAGCCTCCGACGCCCAAGTCAGTGTCTTCAGAAGGTGAAGGGGGAGCACCAAAGGCTTTAGTGGCCTTACCTGTTCGTGTTTTCTCAAGAAAAAATGGGGTCTGGTCCTGGAGAGTCCCCCTGCCAGGGTTTGTTTCCTGGTATTTATAGGAGTGTTCAGTCCGTCCAGATCATGACACGTGTTCGGTCAGATCTTTCCTGTACCTTCGGGCGTAGGGGACAAGTGGCTGTTTGCAGGCTCCTCGAGCCTTGGTCCGAGACAGGTCGTGACAAGACCTGGACGGCGTGGACGTGTCAGACCGCCGTTCCAGGCGGCGTGTAGCGCCTGCGGATGACATGTCAGAGGCTCCTTAAATGCTCCTGCCGTACTCCCGAGGTCCCCTGGGTGAGGTCATCCCTTGGTACGGACGTCCTTCTTTGGCCGGTGTACCACTAGTTCGGGAAGCCCCCTAGCTCGGGGGTTCCGCCTTCGGGCCAACTATTCTCCCGTTTTGGAATAGCTAGACCTTCGCCTCCGAAGGCGATCCGCTTGGTCCCCCGAGGGAGCTGGTAACATTTTTGGAGTTCCTGAGGTATTAGCCGAAGTCCCGAGTTCGACACGTCTTGACTTTGCTACTTCCGAGGTCAGTGATAGTGCCTCCTTCGGGTGACATTAAGCTCTCCGGTTACCTTGTTTTCGGCAGGAGGCACGGGGTGAGAGAGGCGATAGTCCTTCGGCTATCACAAGCCCCCCTTTGGAAAGCCGAAGTAGATACTTCGGTTTATCAGCTTTTGAATGCAGTCTTTCAGGGCCTTGGTTATAACAATTTTGCCGAGGATGGACCTTTTGTCTGAAGACACCGGCTTGTTTGGTCATAATCTGTCTCTTGGTGTCTTCGAGGTAACCTACCTCTCTCTTTTTGTAGATCTGCGCCACGTCGCGTCTCGTAACCAGACGTGTCAGTCTAGAGCGGCGCGCCCAGGTGTAGGAGTGTCAGAAGGCGTGACCCCCCTTTGGCGCAATGGCTGACACGTGGCAGCCTGCTATTGGCAGGAACTGTATCGGATAAAGCAGGCGCGTCTTTTCATGCGCTCTGAGCAATTATGGCGACTGTTCGCCTTCGCGGAGTAGTTATGATGCCGGTTCGCCTTCACCTCTCGGCCTATATATACTCCTGTTCCGTCATAACCCTTTTTTGCTTCTGTTTTTGCTCTCAACTGCTTTCACGTTTTCTCCCGCTTTTTCCGGCGATCCTTTTTAACGGGGTGTTTTCCAGCAACCTTTCATGACGGCGTCTTCAAATCCAGATTTCGGCAAAACATTTGGTGGGTTTTAACTTTCAGAGCCTTTTGCTTTTTAAGCTTTCCCGAAGTTGTTTTTGGCCTTTTTCCGAAATCATTTTTCAGCCAACCATGCCTATTCCCGAGAGCTAGCAACCCCTTTTGTCTCATCCTTGCTGCACCACTCCTAAAAAATTAGAAAAATGGAAGACCAAGTTCTTCCTTCCCTCATACGCCGTTACCCAGTTGCCACGTTCAGACCAATTTAGCTTTTCGAACCGTGGCGATAAGGTTACCGTTTTCCGAGCTCAACTGAAGGCCGGACTTCGGTATCTTTCTCCGAAGATGATTTGCGACTTTTGCCAATTCCATGGCATTGCCGTAAATCAGCTTCCGCCGAACTCATACTGCTATTTTAACGCCTTCCTCTGTATGTGTGGCATTTTCAAAATAGAACCCCACTTCATCATCTTTATGCAGTACTATAAGCTCTTCGTGGTCCCGAAGGGTGGCTTTTACTTCATGCTACCTCGGGGATCAGGGAGCAAGAAGTATATGTTTACTTTTGCCACCAAGGACAGCTGGCGAGGGTGGCAACAAAAATTTTTCTTTCTGAAGATGGAGGAGACCTGGTCGCACGTTCCGACCAAGTGGGCTCGGGGAAGGCTGGAGATGGACGTCGTAGATCCGAGGATAATGCTGACTCCCGAGTTGGCTCCCATATTCACGGATTTCGACAAACGTATCCGCGCCGTCTCCGACTGGGGTTCCGAGGTCCCTTCGCGCTCCCTCTACCCCTTCCCCATCAATTGGAAGCTGATGACAGAGGAGGTTCTTCGGGAGTTAGGGGTAGTGAAGGAGCACAAGACCGACCTCGGAATGCCGGGTCCTGACATCGCTGGGAAGGATTCCTAGCTGGTGCAACTCCTTCGGGAGGAAACTACTTACGAAAATTTTTACGAGCGTAAGTTATCTCCGAATCCCTCTGTTATAATTTCACCTTGGACTCACGCTGATGTCTTCTTTCTTTTTCAGAGATGGGCGACGACACTGCTGCCTATTACAAGTCCTTTTTTCTCGGTCAAGCCGAGAAGGGCGAACAGATGAAGAAGGCCGTCTCCCGAAGGCGGAAATCGTCTGGGGCTGGGCCATCTGTGGCCAAACGGGCGAAGAAGGATGTGCCTCCTCCTCTTCCAGAGATTTCCGAGGAGGCAGGCGAAGAGCCCGAGGCTGCTACTGTCCCGCCCGCCGAGGTCGCTGCCGACCTCACTGCTCAGAGTCCCACTCGTTCGGCGACTCTTCTGGACGCTTTGGTAGAAGCCCCTTCTGCCGAGGAGCGCCGTAGGAGCAAAGGCAAGGAAATTTATGCCGAGGGGACTCAGGGCTCGGACGACGATGTCACCGAGGTGCCTCAAGGTTTGCTTTCTTAGACAAACTGTGATGCCTTTACTTTTTTGAACTTTGAAATTTACTTGCCCTGACCAGCTTCTTGTTTTGCTGTGCAGGGGAGTTACTTACTCTGGGTTGGGCAGCCGAGCACGCCCAGAAGCGAGCCCTTCGGGATGCCTGTATCCCGAAGGGGAAGATCCCGAATGAGCCTTTCTGGTCGTTTACGGAGGACATGAATTTGTACTCCGGAGACTGCCAGCAAATGGCTAAAGAGATCTCGAAGGGGATGCTTACTGAAGCCTCCTCCAGGGCTATTGCAGAGGCTCACTCGGGCGACGATTCCCTGGCCGCGAAACTTTCCGAGCACGCTGCCCAGGTATGTTTTGCCCCTTTCTTTCTTTTTTCCTTTGGATTTTTTCCAAGTGTTTCGCTCTCTCTTTTCTCCTTTGCCTTATTAACTTTGCCTCTCTTTTTTTTTGCAGCTGCTGGGGTACGCTGGTTTCCTCAGAGTTCGGGTGGCGAGGCAGACAGCGTTCCGAGCCTCGGCCTTAGAGGTTATAGAAAAAACTAAGGCCACGTGCTCGGAATTAGCTGCCCAGAACACGCAGCTGGCTCAAGCTGCAGAGAAGGAGATTGCCACCGTTCGGGAGGGGTTCCTGAAGGAAAAAGAAGAACTTGTGAAGGAATCCTCCCAGAAGATTTCTGACCTCGGCTCCCAGGTGGCGGAGCTGATTTCAGCGAATGAAGCCTATCAAAAGGAGAAGTCAGAGTCTGAGGTTCTCCTGGCGAAGGCGCTTGCTGAGAAGGCCGCGCTTCAAGCCGAGGTCGATGCTTTGAAGAAGGAGCCGGAGAAGAAGAAGATGAAGGCATTGAAGAAGAAGGTCGCGGATCTGAAGAAGGACCTTGACGCCCTTGGTGTCGAGAAGGATAAGTCCGACCAGATGACCAAAGTCGGTTTTCAGGACGGCTTCTGCCTTGTTCGGCACCAGGTCCTGCAGAAGTTTCCAGATCTGGACCTTTCTTTCTTGAAGGCCTTAAACATTCCCGAGGGACCTCGGTGGGCTTGGTCAAAGATTGAACACTTGAACTTGCCCCTTTCGCTCCCGGCGCCGAAGGTAGTGGAGAAGGACGCAGGAGCTGGTGGCTCCCGGGACGCCGAGATCCCTTAGTTTGTTTTAGGGCCCTTTGCCTTCTTTTCCTTCTTTTTTGTACTTCTTCTTTTGGCAATCTTTCTTCTCTGTAAGCAGATTCGTCCTTAATAAAGATTCTTTTTTGGCTAAGTCTTTTTGTGAGATTTTTCATTTCCCGTTGTCCCGAACATGTTCGCTCAAGAGACTTCGGAAAATCAAATCTGCGCTTATTACGGCGATCGCCTTCGCGGAATTCTGGCTTGTATAATTTATACTTAAGAATTTTTCTAAGAAACTTTTGTACTTAGAATATTTTTCTAATTTGTACAATACAACTCTCCCGCGAGATCCTAAGCATAGAATTTTTTCAAGGCATCCGAATGCCAAGTATTTTTTAATTCTACGCCTTCGGCATCGCCGAGTTTGTACACCCCTTTTCGTACTTCGGCACGAACCAGATAAGGACCTTCCCAATTTGCGTGAAATACCCCGTGGGATGGCCTTCGGGGTCCGAATTCAGCCTTTCGGAGAACGAGGTCTCCTTTCTTTATTCCCTTTGGCCTGGCGCGCAAGTTTATAGCCGCGGCCATTCTTTGCTGAAAAGCTTTTCTTCTCAGCTCGGCTATTTCCCTGTGTTCGCCGATGAGGTCGAGCTTGGTTCTTAGTCCGAGGTCATTTCCACTTTCATCAAATACTTGCACTCGTACCGATGGTCGCACTACCTCGATTGGGATGATGGCCTCTGTACCGAAAATGAGTGAAAAAGGCGTTTCCCCTGTGGCTCTTCGGGGTGTTGTTCGGTAGCTCCATAATACGCTTTGGAGCTCTCCTGGCCATTTCCCTTTTGCTTCCCCCAGTCTCTTTTTCAGACCATCTTTTATGGTCCTGTTAGATACTTCTACCTGCCCATTGCTTTGGGGGTGAGCTACTGGGGCGAAGTGCATTTTTGTCCCGAGGTCGCTGATAAATTCCTGGAATCCTTTGTCTATAAACTGGGATCCGTTATCAGCTACTAGTACCCTTGGTATGCCAAATCTGCACACGATATTCTTCCATACGAACTTCTGCACTTCTTTTGCCGAGATAGTAGCCAAGGGTTCTGCCTCGACCCATTTGGAGAAATAATCTACCGCTACCACGCAGAACTTCACGCCCCCAGGTGCCGTTGGGAGCGGTCCTATGAGGTCTATGCCCCAAACTGCGAAGGGCCAGGGATAGTCAGCCGAAGTCACCATTTCCGAGGGTGTCCTCTGGATATTCGCGTGTCTTTGGCAACTACCACATTTCTGGACGAATTGCCTAGCGTCCTTTCTTAGGGTAGGCCAAAAGTACCCTTGGCGAAGTATTACTGCTGCCAGGGCGTCGGTTCCAATGTGTGAACCACAAGCGCCTTCGTGAACTTCTTCGAGGATCACTTCAGTATCCTCTTCGCCAACGCATCTCTGTAATGGATTTGCATATCCTTGCCGATACAACTCTTCGCCAATTAGGAAGAATCGACCGGAGCGCCTTCGAACTTTCACGTCTTTGCCAGGGTCTTCGGGGAGTACATTGTCTGCGATATACCTCTTTATTGCGTGCTTCTAGCTTTTTCCCGAAGTTGCTATGCTTAGTATTGCAATGCTCGGGCTGTTTAGTACTTCGGTGCATGTTTTTGACTTTGCCAAGCAGTCTGCTTCGGCATTATCCCGTCGAGGTATGTTTTCAATTTTTACGGTGTTGAACTCCCGAATGAGCTTTGCTACCAATTCATGGTATTTTGCTAAGGTTGGATCCTTCGTCCCATAGTCCCCTGCTGTTTGCCGAACTATCAGTTGGGAATCGCTGTGGGCCTTTAGATTTCTCACGCCAATTTTTCTGGCTAGGCGCAATCCTGCTATGAGGGCTTCATACTCAGCCACATTGTTGGTGACGTGAAAGCTGAACTTGATAGCCTTTATTACCTCTAGGCCTTCGGGACCTCTGATAACTACCCCCGCTCCCTGGTGTTCGGACCCCGAGGCTCCGTCAACATACAAAGTCCACTCTGGCTCACCTTCGTTTGGATCCGGATGGCTGTCCTCGATGGTGGGTACTTCGGCAATGAAGTCTGCCAGAGCTTGAGCTTTTATGGCTCTTCGAGGTTCATAAGTGATGTCGTGTTCGCCAAGCTCTATACACCATTTGGAAAGCCTTCCCGAATGATCAACCTTTCTCATGACATCGCGCAGGGGTAGACTGCTTCGGACGATGATAGGGTGAGCCTGAAAATATGGTCGCAGCCTTCTTCCTGCTAGTACCAAGGCATATATAGCTTTTTGCAACAAAGGATATCTGACTTCGGCGCCATGCAGAGACTTGCTTACATAATAGACCGGCCATTGCTTCGGCCCTTCCTCTTTTACAAGGACCGAACTCACTGCTTTTTCTGTGACGGCGAGGTATAACACAAGGGGCTCTCCCTTGTGGAGTTGCCGCAGAGTGGGCAGGCGGGCTAGACAGACTTTGAGTTCTTCCCAGGCCTTTTGGCAGTCCTCATTCCAAGGGTGATCATCACTCCTGAGGTTGCCTTCCTTTTTTGCGGCCTTTGTAAGCACTTTGAAGAATGCTCGGCATCAGTCTCCATACTTGGAAATAAACTTGCTAAGAGAGGTTATCCTTCCAGTGAGTCTTTGTACATCTTTTATTGTGATGGGAGTTTGAAATTCAAGTAGAGCCTTAATCTTTTCTGGGTTAGCATCAATGCCTCTTTTTGACACCATGTACCCAAGAAACTTTCCCGAGGTTATGCCGAAGATGCACTTCTCGGGGTTAAGGCGGATCCCGAAGGTTCTGTGTCACACCTCACACAGGCCCTGGCCTGTGAGTCCCCAACCTATCTCACAAGCCCAACTAAGGACTGGGCATCTAGCCCTCGGCCTAACCAACAGAACTAACCTTAAGTCTTATTTTCTTAAGGTGATGAGCCTGGGAGGTGGCCCGGGTGGCTTTTAAACCAATCCAGTAATTACTTGCAGCGTAAGTAAGGCCCAAACCACTTTCTTGCATGACAAGCAAGGCATCAAATAATGCAACTTTCAGTGCATACTTGGTGTGCATCAAGTGTGCTACCTATATGGCAACCAAGAAGCCCACAATGTTGGTTTAGGTTTTGAAAACCACAAAGTATAATGCATGTAGCTCTCGGCCATCAAACACACATACATAGGTGCACCTCAAAACTTGCAAGGTCAAGGCCAACGATATCACACAAGTGCCAAACTTGGGCCCAATACTCATAGCACAAAACCATACACATAACCATCCATACTCATACATAACTTGGCATACCAAGGTCCTCCAAAACAACAACATCTAGGTATCCAAGACTACAAATATACACAGCCAAAAGTGTAGTCTACCTAGCAAATAACATGGCTAATAATGCCAAGCACCCATAAGTTGTTCATGCCAAGTTATATACAGACCGAGACCAAACTCCTAGTGCTCAAACATCACCTTAAGGATCCCATACAAAAGCACACACTGCAACACCAAGCCCATGGCCATGTTCATGGTCATAAAGGTGAAAAGCAAAACCAGAGCTAAAGTCCAGATATCCATGCTCTCCTAGACAGTTCCCACTCTACAGCCTGCAAGCTTAAACCATAAGTCTCGGCCAACTCACAATAAGACTTGCAAATAATTCTAAAGTGTCAAGCCAAGCACACATTGGCACATACCTTAGCAACAAAGCAAATAAACACTAAGTGCACACACAAGGCAGCTTAGCACTACTCAGGCTGAATATCCTTGCCTGAAAAATAAATGGAGAATGGGCAGTGAGATTAACTCAGTAGGATTCACTTAAATATAAACCCAACTCTTAAAAGAGTTTATTTAGTTAAGCCGAGTGAACACTCAAGGCTTAACCTCCAATTGATTAGCTCAACCTGCAAAACAAACACAAAGACAAGAAAAGCAAGTATAGCCATATACAGATAACCATAATGGGGGGGGGTTAGCATGCACAAGAAATCACCAAAGCACACAAGTACTCACACACACTTCACATTGTTGCTCTCGGCCATATAAGCCATACATGTACC